>JABELC010000012.1:1200000-1635260 GCA_028455995.1 Scleromitrula shiraiana
TCTTGGGTCATTTAAACAGAAGTTAACATAAGTTGTTAGCCGGGCTCAGATCCAATAGAAACAACATTCGAGTTGAACGATACTCTCTATGCTAAGGCCAAGGTACCACCGACCGAAGAAGTTTACCTATGGTTAGGGGTATGTTTAAGATACGGACAAAAAGTCACAGCTCTGTGTTGACTGACGGGTTAGGCAAATGTTATGTTATCATATCCTATCGACGAGGCAGAAGAGCTTTTGTCGACGAGGCTTTCAGCCGCGAAGCAAAGTTTATCAAATTGTGAAGAGGATCTCGATTTCTTGAGAGAACAAATTACGGTAAGACCCTCCTCTCACGGGCCAAGCGGAGATTAGAAGCTTACGAAACATAATAGACTATGGAAGTTGCTACGGCTAGAGTATACAATTGGGATGTTACGATGAAACGAAAAGAAAAGAACGAACAGGAGGCACAAGAAGAGAGCTCAGGAAAGAAAGGATCTCCTAATGGATGACGAACTAAGTTTTTAATGGGAAAATGAAATGATTAAGATGCAAAGTAAATACTCTCCTGATGTACAGGAGAAGCCAAATCAGCTCCAGAGTTATTGACGATCTTCAAGATACAATATAGAGCAATGAACTCTTGAGATCTTATTGGGGGTTATATCCTATCACATCAAGTACACAACTAAACCACGAATCATCCAGTCTTCATCTCTGGTATATTTCGGTGAAAATCGATTATGATTGCATACTACTAGAGTATGGAGTTGATTCGTAATACATACTCGTATTTAGCTGTAAAATGGAACACTTTAATTACAAGATATTGTCACACCCAAATTGATTTTCCTGATTTCTACATGGGATGTTTCAGGGGATTTTGACTAGAATCGCTTAAATTGACCTAGCTCTTCCACACCGTCATAACCACACCCCCTCCTATCTGATATAGTTAGTAGCCAGCGGACCTATCTTCCATTCACGACTTCCTCAAAAACTACAACCAACCTCGAGAAATAATTCCTCATAATAATTCATCATGGCTGCCCAAAACCCCACCATAAATTTGGATCCTAAATACGATCATTATGATTATCCTACAACTTCGCCTCACAAGCAAAATGGACACCCTGGACACACTACCCCAGAACAAGATGCTCAAGTTTCCCAATTGCGTATGAAATTAGAGGCAGCTGGCTATACTGAGCGACTCGACACTTTGACTTTGGTATGGTGTTTGCGACCACTGCGTATCGAAAGCTCTCCGGCTAACGAACGGTTTATTTAGTTGCGATTTTTACGAGCACGAAAGTTCAATGTTGAGCTTTCAGAGAAGATGTACGCTTTGCCTTAACAATAATCTGAACCCTTTACATATGCTGAAAATACTTGGATAGGTTCGTCGAAGCCGAGCAATGGAGAAAAGAATTTGGACTCGATGACCTTGTTCGCAACTTCGATTACAAGGAGAAGGAAGAAGTGTTCAAATTCTATCCTCAATATTATCACAAAACTGATAAAGTACGTTGTTCTTATCGACCTCGCAGATTCATTTGCAAACAACTAACTACTTTATCTACAGGATGGGCGACCAGTTTACATCGAACAAATGGGTAACATCGACTTAAACGCTATGTACAAAATCACAACCCAGGAACGCATGCTCCAAAACTTGGCAGTCGAGTACGAAAAAATGGCCGATCCCCGTCTCCCCGCCTGTTCCCGCAAAGCTGGATCCCTCCTCGAAACCTGCTGCACAATTATGGATCTTAAGGGCGTTGGAATCACAAAGGTACCCAGCGTATACGCATACGTCAAGCAAGCTTCCGTAATGTCACAAAATTACTATCCAGAGCGACTCGGCAAGCTATACCTAATTAACGCGCCATGGGGATTTTCCACCGTCTTTGGTGTCGTAAAGGGCTGGTTGGATCCTATCACCGTGGAGAAGATTCACGTTTTGGGAGGAGGATATCAGAAGGAATTGTTGGCGCAAGTGCCGGCGGAGAATCTCCCCAAGATCTTTGGTGGAAAGTGTGATTGTAAGGGTGGTTGTGCGCTGAGTGATGAGGGTCCTTGGACGGATCCCGCTTGGGCTAAACCTCCTAAGTGGGCGCAGCCCAACGATCAACACGTTATCAATAACGAGGGTGTTAATCCTGGTACTATTCCTACTGGTTCATCAACTGCTCCCGCACCTACTGGAACTGAAGAGATTCAGGCTGCTCCTGCTGCCCAGTAAATAGAATTTTTGATGGATATGTAAGGATGGATGGGTGTTTTGGTGCGAGCCGATGTGATGGCCTAGTTAGAATCGGATGTAAAGTGGGATGCATGGTTGAGTGAAGAGAAAGCACAAAAATTTCAAATGTCTACTTAAAAAAAGAAACGCAAGACAGATTTTAGATATGGGAATGGCACATTCATCGTTGTGTTTTTCTCTTTTTGCAATTTTAAATCATTAAACTAGTGGTCCCTTTCAGTTCTCTCTATCTGCTTGTAAAGATGGCTAAGAATCAGTTTATATTCCTCGAGAATCTCGAGACCATGTTCTGGTTGTATTCTGGATTTACCGAATTACTTGTTTGTGACTCGTGTCAATTTGTTCTAACTAGTTGAAGACTATCAAACGTCAATGAATATAAAAGCCGTCATCTCACAGCAAAATAAGCACGAAAATAAAAGTTGAAGTAATCTACGCTTTTGGATTTAAGGCCAACTAGATGCATATGTATCTATCTATGTATGATTTTTCCACCAACATCTACTCACTATCCTCATCATCATCATCGTCATCCTCCTCACTATCCTCCTCATCAGCCTCCTTCAACCAAGTAATAAACACCCCCGTCTTCTCCCTCACTCTCCTAAGTTCCTCATCCTCACCCTCCGTACCCGCCTCTTCAGCCTCATCCCACCATCTCAAATATGCCTCTTCCTCCAAAACCTCCACATCATACAACCTTTGACAAATAGCTGCCAAAATCGCCGCTGCGGCCGTCTTCTGTACCAACCCTTTCTGCAAGCAAACGATAAACTCTACTTGTCCTTCCTCCGTGCTCTCGGTTCCGATTGCAACTTCTTTCAAGAATTGCAGAGCGCCCTTTCGACCAAATGCCTCCTCAGCTGCCTTTGATGCTCCCATGCTCTCGTTTGTAACTAATTCGGCTATGTATCTAGTGAAAGCGGCAGCAATAGCACGACGAATTTGGTAATCATTAGCATCATTACTTAGACGCAATCCCATAAATTCAAGTTTGGCAGAATCAAAATCTCCTTTTTCCCGTAGCGTGTCCAATAATCCAGCAACTGCATCGTGATGGAATGTTTCACTAGAGCCTTGGTGCTCATCGTCGGAAATGGAGCCAGCAAAACTGGAATGGCGGGAACGCTCACCCCCATGGTCTGAATTACTGATTTCTGAAGAAATGGTGGATATCGACTCGTTAGAGATGTTAAGATGGTGGGTAGAATAAATGAGACTGGAATGGAAAGCACTAGATTCCTCGTCTTCAAATTCTTCTTCGTCTTGGAATTCATATCCTTCACCACCTGCTCCAACGATTTTTGGATCGGTGGGAAGAGGCGTTGAATCATCTTCATCGTCGTCGTCACCCCTTATCCGTTTTCCTCGTGTGACTCGCGTCCCATCTGTAATTTCTTGATTGTCTGCTATCCTTACGCCATACGAGAGGAGGGAACCAGAGTTGACTTTGCAGTTTTGGCCAACCGCAACCTCATTGGCAATTATTGCCATATCAACAACAGATCCGTCTCCAATTATAACGTCATCCCAGATGTAGGCGTTCTGAATAGTAACATTTTTGCCGATTTGACATCTCCTTCCAATGGTACTGTTCATTATAGTAGAGCCATCACCAACACTAGTATCTTTTCCCAAGACTGTCCTCCTTCCGATCTTGCATGTACGAGCCAATACAACACCGTTCTCTTTACACAATCCACCCCTTTGAAATTTATATGTCTGTCCCGCAACTAAGTTGCTATCTGGGACAAGAGGATATGTCCACCTTCCTAACACATCTTTACTTATGGCTTCATATGCTTGCAGGTTGAATGCTCTAGCGGCATAGTGCTCTGTAACTATCTCGGTGTGGATAGTTTTGCCATTCAATTCATAATCCTTTAAAACTCCATGTAAGAAATGCCGTCTTGGTACTTCATAATCGAAGGATTCGGCCCATAACGCTAATACATCAGGTGTGCAAATGTCGATGCCACAGTCAATCAGATCGGTTCTGATTTCCATTTCAGAGTGCTCAGAGAATAAGTCTGGGTCGATAGTGAGGTATTTATTAGACTGCATAGGGTTTATCTCTTCATAGTGTAAACATCGGTTCTTCGTCGGATCCACAACAAATAATGGTGTAATGCCGTTTGATTTCGTTCGATGCGAACCCAAGCCGCCGGATCGTAATACCATTGTCATAATAGCGTTTTTGTCCGCGAGCCTCCTTGCTCTATGTGCCGCCAACACGGAGTCGATCGGAAGGTTCGAAACAAGGTCTCCATGAACCAAGAGGAAATCCCCAGTAATAAGATCTCGTGCATCCAAATCCCTCATAGCATCACCAACTGAACGGGCAGTAGTTTTGACGATCTCGAGAGTGCTGAATGGTGAGACGGGAGAGGATTGTGGGTGCCATTTTGAAGCTTGGATATAACGTTCGACTTCTTCAGTGTGTGCCCCGCAGTATATGAAGATATCGGCAACGCCTGACATGGCAAGGAACTCGAGGGTATATTCGATAAGAGGAGTATTTGCTAAAGGTAATAAACACTTCAAGACGTCAGTCCCATTTACATAGTGATATAAGAAACCAATCGTCTGTCCCCGAATGGGCACAGTTGTTCCCTCCAGCGAGAATCATATCGCAAAAATCTTACTCTTGGTGTATCCAATGTGAACGGGTTGAATCTTGTCTCGAAAGAATCTGCTAATACCTATGTAGAGGATTAGCTACATTCCTCTGCGGCATCCCTGGCATAAAGCTCATACCACTGCCTGTAGAGTTTCATCTCTGTCATCCTCAGCCTTCTTCCCCGCACCACCCTTCTTGGTCTTCGCATTCTGTTTACCCCCACCGGCACCTTTTGAGGGTTTCTGCGATTGTGCCATCTTTGGGTTTTTGCGAATAATTGAGCTGTAATCCAATAGCAGATGATTTTAATTGAGATTTCCAATAATATTAACTGGCTATACCTTCACTTTTCCTAATGTAGCTTTGGTAAAAATAATATGGAAGATACAAGAAATCTTTAAGATTTTACGATTTTCGGTTGACTCACAAAAATAAAAAGTTCCCAAGGCAAGGTTCTCTCATCCGAACTAGAGACACACCGATCATCCCGCACGAGGCTGAAATCTATAACTTCTTGGCCAAGAAATCTATCCGGACTTCCCCCCCTGCAATGTGCCAATGTGCCAATGTGCCACAAGATGTCTATATGAGTCCAGACTCTCAAGGTGGGTTGAGATGTTAAAGATCTGGATCTGGCCAAATAGCCCAGAGGTACTATATATATATAATAAGATCTACCTTGAGAAGATATTAAATACCTTAATCTGACATCAACTCATCTTATCTCATCTGCCATCCCGTCTCATCGTCATTTTATACCTAAGTGTCACGAGTGCCTTTACGTTCAAATTTTGATATACCCAGACATATATTGATTGATACACTATATATCTCTAATTCCTCATTGATCAATCATAACCTTCTTCTAGAAAGCTTTTTTGATCATGTTCTCCAACAATTTTATTCTAAACAACTAGATACTTATGAGCAATTATTTAATTCGTCTTCATCTTCAAGAAGATAAATTTCATAACCAAAACAAGCTCCAAGCTATCGATATTAGCATATGCATCCCAACCCAGAAATAGGTTATTATCAAAAACGCCTATCCATCCCCAATTGATTCGCATCTAAACATTTCTAGCATCTGCTTTACTTCCTCAATATTTAGCCTCGAATATTACGAGCCTTTCTTCACAAGATCATCTAACTGCAGAGTAGTCGCTGCAGATCTACGTTTAGTAGTCAAAAAGAAATAGCTATGGTCCAATGTCAATCGAACACTCGGTGGCCATCAAGAAATATATAGAATATACAAATTAAGGGTAAATTGTGACGGTGGAGAACGCCGTCAAGGTAGAATCTAGAATAAGCCGTACTTTCTCCATGCAAGCATAAACGACAGAAATCGAAAATAAGTCTATTGATTGAAGGCGCCCGTTGGTGGAGGATACAATCTTTGACGTTTCTCAGGATGATCGTCCGATGGACCTGCGCCACTCATATCGGAAATCACTCTTCTTTGTGGAGGTCGCTGGGGGCCGCCTAAAGCTGGTGGCGGAAAGGCGGATTGCGGGTGAGGATGGGGTTGGGTTGGTGTCATTGAATAAGGCGCGTTATCTCCCATCGGCTGCATGTAGCTACCAGGTGGGGCAGTCACAACCGGAGATCCTCCTTGTAACTGATTTGGAGAGTGCCACGATGTTGCTGTTTGAGGTGACTTTCCGGCTGATGATTCTTCTTTGATTGACTGTGATGCTGACAATTGTCCCATATTTAAACCCAGCGGGGGGTGAGCTTGATTTGGCGGGACAAATCCTCCGTTATGTGGCATCTGGGGGAGGCTCGGGAAATGTGGTGCTTGTGGTCCTCGTTTTCTCAAATGAGACAAATGTTTCTCTAATGATTTGATCATACCTTCCTTCGTGAAAGGTTTTGGCAAAACATCATTCATACCTAGAACGAATCAGTATTTGTAAGATGGTATATTCATCTAGCATAACTCACCATATCGGAAGTACATGGAGATGTCGTCAGTTCGGATATTCGATGTCATTGCAATAATTGGAATATCATGGCGTATGTCTCGAATGCAAACAGTTGCGGAAACCCCATCGAGATTAGGCATTATAATATCCATCAAAATGAGATCGAACATATTACCATTGAGATTCATCTTGTTTACCGCTTCTAGTCCATCGGACTATTCAATGTGAGTTTCTGAGCCAGTAATAGAAAGGGAAGTTGGAAACTTACAGCAGTTATAACTCTACAATCAAACGCTTGCAGGAATTTAGACCCAATGCGTAGGCATACCTTGTCATCTTCTACCAATAGAATCGTGGGCTTTCTGTCGTGCCAGATCGAATCCCCCATAGACTTTTTGGGTGCGCCTAGCGAAGGAGATTCACCTTGAGGCATAATCTCAGGCGGTAAACTGTTGGGAGGCATAATTCCAGAAGGGGGAAGGGCGTACGGGATATTGTTGATATGCTCACTATTAATTGGATTAATACCGTTCGTGGCTCCGACAGGATACACCATATTATCCAAATCCAAATTTTCCACTGGATAAGCTATGCTTGCGCTTGGTGGTTCCGAGTGGGGAGGAGGGGGGATCGAGGGACCGCCTGGATCGTTTGGAGGGGTCGAGTAATCATTCCGCAAAGAAAATTCCTGGCACATTTGTTCTAGCGCTTTGTTAGGTAGACTCTCTGCCGAGAATTCTCTAAGGAGTTCCGAAGCGTGTTGTAATGGGGTTGCTGGATGATCATTAACAGCGCCGTCTCCTGGTGCCCCTGCGATGTTATTCGCGCCGTTTGTAAATCCTGCCATTCGATTGTTGCGTCGCTGAGACGCGTCCATGTTGTGCAAATATCTCATGACACTATGCATTACTTTCTCATGATTCTTGACAAACTTTTGGAGGTCAACAACTTGTTGTAGCAGTACGGAGTTATGTTGCGACAGCTCCTGATAACGCTCAGATAGAAGTTGCAGCTGTTGCTGGGTTGCCACTAATTGACCATTGACGAGGTCCATTTGTTGCTGTGTCTGTGGATACGCCTCCTCCGAAGGTTGGGCATTCTTTCTTGGAGCTGGTGCCTTTCGCCTGATATTGTCCAAAGATGCCTTCTTGTTCGCTTGAAATTCGGGATGCTTGAACTCCCAGGCCTATATATGATTGGTTAGCATGTGGATATCTGACAGTTGGAATCCACGCACGTTTTGCCCATAAGGAGATGGTATATTGTCTTCGTTATTTTGTCGGACTTTGTGAAAATCGTACTTGTTAAGTTGTCTAACAAAACTTGCAAAGTTACTGTGTTTGAAGTGTTTCGGCAGAATCTGCTTTGTAAATTTTTCGTTCTGTAGGTGGCGTCAATAATGGATGCTGATAGCCTGGACTGAGAAACATACTTCTAACACCACAAAGCTCTCTCCGTTCTCTCCCCATCTTACAATTTGTTCGTAGGTTGGATCTTCTAACATTCTGAAGCAGGTCAATATCGCGTGCATGAATGATCACATCCAGGATCTAGAACAGGTTGCCTTACTTATATAATTTCCGTACCTAAGGGAATATTAGCAAAAGAAATATTGCGCAAAAAATTAGAGAACCAAGGGAAACTTACGAAGTCACTGGAATTGTTAGAAGATGAGCCCGCCATCTCCCCAGCTTTCTCCATCATGACTTCTTGGGCCTGTCAATGACAGGATAAACAATAAAACAGGAGCCCCAAGATGAATCTATATATGTCGAAGGTTATGTCGAAAAACAATTATATATGAATATAATAGAGAAATTGAAGGTACAGTATAATAATAAGTACAGTATTTCCAAAGTACCCGTACCTGGTAGTACAGTAGCCTTTTTTTAATGCACCAAGCACCTGCACGTTCCTCTGTGATGCCTTGTGTGGTAGGCCGACACGGTCGATGATAAAAAAAAATATTTAATCCCTGGCAAATAAAAAGATAATGATTTCACTGGGATTTAGGGTCGGGCGGTCTCAACGATACCACCAAAGTAAGAAAAACTGAAGACGTTTCCGGAAGTCTTTAAAACGGCGACAAAAAGAAGAAAGATGGAAGTTGCGGCTTGAAGAATGTGTAACATTTCAAGATTGCCAATTGGCAAAAAGGAAGAAGTTGTTCAAAGTTTTTAGTTTTAGTTGGTGGGTGTAGTGGTGGGTGTGTAGTGGTTGGGTGGGTGTAATGGTGGGTGGTGAAGTGGAAGGCTAGAAGTGGAAATAGAAGTGGATAGCCCTAGATAAAACTAGACAGGCTTTTTTTTTTTACTTGGGAGACTATAGGATTGAACTATAGGATTGAAAGATTTTTGGGTTGGAAAAATAAATTGGCAGGTGGCTCGAAAGAGGTGGCTCGAGAGAGGGGGAGAGAATGGTTACTCAAGAGTCAAAATAATGTACTTCTGTACATGGATCATATTAAAAAAAAAAGATTCATGATTTGTTCGTTCTTTGCAGTATGTGTTTATTAAGGAAGGATTCAAGGAGGAGGAGGAGGAGGAGGGGGGGATTCACGGAACAATGGCGGTCTCTGTATAGAGCATTTTCCTGTATAGAGCATATTCCTACCTAGGTATCTACATAGTAGGTATATAGTATGTACCCTATAGTCATTAGTACAAAGAAGCAAGTATTATATACAGTATAATATATATATATATATATATATGGGCACAATGGCAAGTGAATTAAATTATGAGTAAGAATTATTATAATAACCCATTATTATTAGTTGAAGTAGAAACTTTTCAGAGAAAAAAACTAATAATAAGGCATATAATACGAATAATATCATTTGATGTCGTGAGGACTAATAACTAAATATCTACTCTAATAAATGAGTACTGATCGAATACGTATCTGGGTATTATATAATTACATACTCATAATATCTACTACAACCAATGCACCTTGTAATAATAAGTATGGGTAAGGTAAATGCGTGGCATTCACAAAAGGATAGAAATTTACCTAGTATTAATAACTACCATGTCCACTGGTACACTGTCGGTCTGTCGGTCGCATCAGAGAATATATGCTTAACTAATAAATCTTACATAGTAATATTTCCATATCAATATTTACATAGATGGTACTCAACTACTACCTACTAATAAGACTTGTTGCTACTGTTGTATACCTGTTACCCGACGATACCTACTACAGTCTTACAGATACAGTACTTTCTTTATAAGCTGTCGGAGCTGTAACAGTATAAGTAACTCGCCACGGTAAGTACTTATAAGTTATTATTATTACTATAAACATTTTCGGTACAATATTATATCTCCCTAGCCCCGTAGCTGAAGAAGGATATTATTTTTCAAACCCTTCGTCATAATCCTAGCTTAGTTCGTAATTCTATCCAGTTAGTTTATTTTATATATGTAGTAATGATCGCCACAGACATCCCATTTTGATTATTTTTTTTCTATCAGAAATCTTTTCAAGGGTTCTCTTCTTTCTTCTTTCTTCTTCCTTCTCATTTTTATAGAATACCCTTAAAGATAATAATTGCTTTTGACCTGTCCGCCTTTATTGTCTTTCGAATAATAGTACTCATCTCAAAGAAACAGATCATATGATCGGTTGCTGCTCCGTTCGGCAAAGAATATGAAGGGGTAAATAAATAAAAACTACATAAGTACTCCCAAACAGCTGGATATGACGCAGGTGGAGAGTGCAATAAGCACCAAAAGAAAGTCAAAGCAGCCACAACCGAGGGTATAGGTAGAACCCTTCACCGCATGGATTTGGCTTCGGTACAACTCAAGTAAAATAAGATAGCAAAAAGAGTCCATTTTATTTCATTTTTATCTTCCTCCTTTCGGCTCCGACTGAGAAAAAACTCCACCTTAATCGTTATCCCTAAATTATATCTCGGAATATCCACAACTCAAAGTATGGTATGGAAAGCGGATCCCATCTTCGAACCAATTACCAGGATGACTTCCGAGAGGATCTTCTCTGAGGGGCTCCATTCTTAACCGCTTAACCGCACGCATGTCAGGCGCATAAAGATCCACCGATCAAAATCTTTGCTTGAGAGATTGTGGCTTGCTCCTTGCTGTTATGACAGTCACGACAGTCTTGGCTACACTTTGTACTTACTATTCTGGATGTTTCTTATCGACCTTCTTTTGACGATATCGGTGATAAAGATATGGCTACCGGCACTTCTTGTGTATGTTTCTTCAGTTCTGTCGAATCACTATATGATGCATGCAATCATTCCCTTGATACAATATTATCTTTTTTCGATATCAAGAGGGATGATCTTTCCAGATGTTGACATGCATGCATAATCCAAGCTTGGCAGATGGAGTTGTATGGTACAAGAAATCAGGAAACCCTGGTACTCCCGCTTCTGTGACACCCTCCTCATTTTATAAGTATGTGCTGTGCAACATACCACCCTCTACATCCTTGCATGGCTGACGTTCCTTACCACCCTCCGAACAAATTTGGCGATGCCTTCATTGCTTATGTATCTCGCGATAGACTAACTTTCACCATTATCCATATCTTGGAAAAGACAGAGAGGACAAGACCAGCTCAACAAGAGTCGCCCCCAATGGGTTTTGACTGTTCCATCGTTGAAACCGCATTAGGATATTCGAAAGTCGCCTCATCTCAAGGAAAGGCGTGGTTTCTGTTATCATGCTATCCAGACAATTGGAAAAGGTAAACCATCAGCAACAAATAGTGCCCAGATTGAAGCAAACTCGTGACTCGACTACTGAGGAGAATGCATTCGAAAAAAGCTCACTATCCTTACGGCGAGAATAGTATATTCTCGGAATTCGAGCTCGGACAATGACAATAGTGCCGAAAATCGGCTCGTATTCAAGCTTATTACCAATCGTGGAACGAAACGATGGAGGAAAACATTTCGATACGAGCTATGGGAATATGTAGTGGCAAACAATATATCCACGAATCCTTCGTGAATCCTACTCTATTAGCTATAATGTTTAGAGATGAACTTTGGAGGATCATTCTCCAATCATCATGCAACTACTGTAACTATCAATCAAGATCGAAAGACTACATGAATCGCAAGCGCACAACTCCAACTCCAACATGATTCATAAAGAAACAATTCTCGTTTATTGAATTGAATTCTGCAATTGTTCTTTGATCGTCGAAAGAATATTATCAGGACCGCCTGTAAAATCAAGTCCAGTAACCGAAACAGTTTTGTGTCGAGATTTCATTCCTCGAACCACTTCTATCTCCGACTTGGGACATTTCAATATCTGAATAATTGTTAGAATGTACCACTGCCAAACATAACGAATATATACATACACTACTCAATACTTCTCTCACAGCCTTATTTGCTTCTCCATCCCGTGCTTGAGCTGCTACGCAAACCCCAATCTCTGATCCCGTGATGGACAATATCCCTTCTCTTTGCTTGCTAGCTCCCGGTTTGACATGACATTGCAAATATATCTTCTCTATAGATTTCCCAGTTGCGGCAACATATCTGATAGCAGAGGCCATTTCCATTTAAGATGTTTGAGGATGCAAGAACATTAGAATATTATCACCAATCAAATTCTAGACCCTCCTTGAATATTGGACTAGACCAAAAGGGTGTTAGCTTCATTTTTAAGTCACTTTGAAGATCCATAACTGCAGCTGCCAAAATTATTGCAGAGCCTCAATATCATCCTTGACAATCTTATAAATTTATTGCTCTGCAGGTTCTCATGCACTTATGTTGTAGAAAACTCTCACAAATACACTCGATTCCTCTGCAGTTATCATACGCCTCTTTTCCGAAACCTCGAGCCTTTGCACGCCTTGCAATGGCGAACCTCAATGGGGCATCTTCTACACAATTTACCATAACTGCACTGAGTCGATGGTCTGTTGCGTCTAAACAATTGCCATGTATGTATAGGTTTAATGGAACACAATCTATCTGCTAATGATTTATAGCTGTTGATAAAATCAAAGCTCTACACGTTTATGACTTTGACAACACATGTATGTTCACCATTATCTCCTTTCCAATAACTTCACAGACTAATTCTTGCCGCAGTATTCAATAGTCCTCTCCCGAACCCCAAATTATGGAATGGCCCGACGATAGGTTTTTTACAAACTCAAGACACGTTCGCGACCGGAGGTTGGTGGCATGATTCGAGAATTCTGGCAGCTACTGGGGAAGGTGTTGAGAAGGAGGAACCACGAGCATGGGAAGGTTGGTGGAATGAACGCATTGTTGAGCTCATTGAACTCAGTATGCAACAAAAAGACGCCCTTTCCATCCTTTTAACTGGTCGTTCAGAGGCTGGCTTCTCTGAATTGTTGAAGAAAATAATTGCCAGCAAAGGTCTCGATGTGGATATGGTAGTTCTAAAACCAGCCGCAGGTCCTAATAACCAGAAGTTTGGAAGTACTATGAATTTTAAGCAAGCTTTCCTGGAGACTCTGATGGAGACATACAAGGATGCTGAAGAAATAAGAATTTATGAAGACAGAGTCAGACACGTCAAGGCCTTCAGAGACTTCTTCACCGATTACAACAAGCGCCAGATTGGTGTTCTTGGTATTCCATCTCGCGGAGCCATTACTGCTGAAGTAATTCAAGTTGCAGATGGTGCCACCTTACTTGACCCTGTTATTGAAGCTGCAGAAGTACAACGATTGATCAATGATCATAATGCTGCCATACATGCAGGTCAACGAGGGGAAAGACTTCAGATAAAGAAGACTGTTTTCTATACCGGCTATTTAATCAATAATACTGACACTCAGAGGCTGCTTACATTAGCTCAGCTTCCTTCGAATATGCCAGATACAGAGGCTAAATTCCTTGCGAACAATGTTCTTATCACTCCCCGTCCTTGTCCTGAAAGTATCTTGCAAAAGGTGGGCGGAATGGGTAGTAAGACTACTTGGGAAGTTACAGGTACTGCCGTCTTTGAGAACAAAATCTGGGCTGCTCGTGTAAAACCTGTACCTGAGACAAAGAAGTTTTATACCGAAAATCCTGTTCCTATTGTCGTTCTTGCATTGCGCAAAGGAGCTCGGCCAATTGATGCAGGTAAGATTCAGAACTGGCAGCCTGTGCCGCCTGAGAAGGCGTTTGTGTTTGAAAGCACGGTTGGAGAAAAGGTATTGCTCCGGATAGAAGCGGAAGATTTGCACGAGAACGAGTATGAAAGCTTATTCCCAAACAAATCGACCAAGCGTAAGCATGTAGGTGACGATGATCCTAGACAGCCAAACGGAGTTTTTGGTGGCCATAACCAAGGACCCATCAAGAAGGAGGGGACACAAACAAACTATGGTGGTCGTGGTGGGAGGGGCAACCATCGTGGAAACAGTTCCCAGCGCGGTGGATATCATCGTGGTAATAACAATCGAGGCGGCAATGGTGGCGGCGGTGGTGGCGGTGGCGGCAGAAATAAGGGTCGAGGTTATAATTATCGATCTCTCGATGATGTTGGCGAGCGGGGCACTATGGGTTCAGGCACACCACCAGTTTACAACCCAGCCGTTGCATACGAGGATTTTCCGCCATTGCAAAAAAATTATCAAACGCCTCAACAACTTGTTGCCGCACAATTTCAACAGTATCAAGCGCAGCTTCAAAAGAGTAACGCTGGAAAGGGCAATGGCAATGCGAACGGAAATGGTAATGGTGAATTACAATACTTTTAGATACGTTGAATTTGTTTCTATGCTTTGATACCTCTTGACTCTGCAAGATTGTTGGTTGCTATCTATGGAGGGCGTTTTGGTCAGGTCATTGATTGTATTTTATGGGTGGAAGGATGGATGAATGGGTATTTGGGGATTGCGATATGGAAGAGCACAAGCACAGAAAGCAGTGCATATATATGTCTGTTATGGCACTTTATTATACGGTTTTGCAGTCTATATCTCAATTACGGGAATTAGTGATCATGGATAGCCTTTGCTACGTGAATTGGCGGGATATCTAATTTTTTTTAAAGAATATGTGAATATATTATCTTGCTTGCTTTGATCAAGAAATTATAACATTTATGGAACCAAGTAGATTGTTTGGAAGTCTATCAGTGAACAAGCTAGTAAGTATTGTTTCGGTTCAGCTTCAGACCAAAATCCTAAGTGGGGATCTTCAGTCATGCCTATTGATTCAGTATCGAAATTGTTTTCGGTTATCACTGCAAGCACCAAATGCAAGGAAAGTTTCCTTTCCATTTGATCTTGATTAGTGCATCAGATGGATCTTCTCGGGTCGTGAGTTTAGTTGGGTATTCAAACCATGCAAAAATGATACAGATACAGCCCGATAGGCAGCAAGAGAATAAGGAAAGACTTCTATGAAGATTGAGCATACTTTATCATTATTGTTTGTCGTAGCAAATCGTTACATCATAAGGTTTCATCCGCTGTGCAATAGGAGGACCAACGAATTAGGTAGTACATTTAGACCACTTAAAAAAAGATAACACCACCGATATTCAGGTCTTTCCATCCATAAATTCATATACCTTCCCTTGATTAGAATACTCCCTGTCTTCGAAACAAAAACAGTGCTAACAAACCACACTTGTTTTCTGCACAAATTATCCATCCATTCTTTTCATCTTAGAAAAGTAGCAGCCATAATAAAATACGCTTGATTTACACACAATCCATCCATATATTCATCCATCCCTTTCATAACATTATAATCTCATATTATGCGACCATGCTATCTTCCTTTAGCATATGGTATTTGTTGGAAAGGTCAGTGAAGGGGCCATGAAAGCCAACTTTGAGCATGGGCACAGGGACCTTCAATTTATTGAAGGCATCCCTCAGCAAATCTGGATACTTTATAGCAATCTCTGTATATGCCAAATGTCCATTTCCACCCGCTTGACGCTCAATATTGTCCATGACGAGGAGGCGCAAGGTTGATGATGGAGTAGATTTCTGATATATCAGTTCTACATGTTTGGGCTGAAATGGGTGAGAACCAACAATGCGGTCGTATGACTCGATCGCGATGTCAAAAATGGCTGGCCACTGAAACTTTTCGCCAAGGAAACAGAGTTCCAGGAGTGATGTTTGCAAAGCTTCTCTCTTCTCTTGAGACTTGAGCCACTCGAGGTGCCTGAGGTAGCTTGTTCTTGCGTTTTTGTGGCTCTACTGGAGGTACAAAAGCCGAAAGGGTTGTAAGCTGACGCTGAGTGATAACTGTAGGAGAACCGAAGATCGATGTCGAGTTTGATTTTGGTAGTTGTCCGAAAGGAGAACTTTCCCTGGCAGTTGATGCAAGGCCATCTGGGAATAAAGGAGTTGTGGTCTGACCCGGAGCGGTAGAATTTGATCCGGACGTAACTGTACCGGATAATGCAGATGGCTGCGACTCTGATTCGGGTTTACCATTCAATTCATTGTTTCGTTCTCCAGATTGGCCATTTTCCTTTCCTTCATTCTGGTTTTCATTTGTCGCAGAATGTCGTATACGGAGCTCTTCAGGAGAAAGAGCGGCGTACCCCCCCATAGAGTCCTACGGGTTGAACCAGAGGTGAAATTTTAGCTCCATCACGTAGGAAAATGGATTTAAATGGTATCAACGGTATGCTATTCTTGGTTGCTGATCCAAAAGCTGAAACCTCCGACTTCTGCTTAAACCCTAGGGTTTTTGTTTCATTCTCCATCTCTGCTACTCCTGGAAGAATTCCACGATATAGCCATCCAATTAACAGAGCAACAGCTGCCGGATCTTCATCTCCGAGATGAAGTGAATAATCTCCAGTCAACTCGTTGAGAGCCTTGTGGAAATAAGGCGATTGTGATGAAAGAAGTTGCTTGTGGACGACGAATCGTTTAGGCTTGACTCCCACGAAGATATCTACTATATCCGTACCCAAATCACTATGTTCAGGTATCGTTAGTTACTAATCCCAACGGATGTTTCTCGTAAGAGTTCTAGGGAGTGTCCCCTGGAATGATTAAGATTTGGTTAAAATCTGTAGCATTGAATTCAAGTTTCAGAATTCAATCCACAAGAAACATAAAAACCTCAGAACAGCCAGGGAAGTGGGAGAATGAGGTACATACTCAAGCCTTCGAGAAGAAATGGCTTGTTGTATTCACAGTCATGATGTCAAAATCATCTGCTTCTATTTGAGATGGAGAGCACAGAGATTGTTATATACTTTGAAGGGAGAAGACGTTGATATAGATGAAAACACACTTGGTCTATTTGTGACGGCGCTTTTCACTACCTTTGTAACTTGATATGCACCTTCCCAATAAACTAATAGAAAACCTTGGAATCTTTGGAAAGTGAGAATGTCAGCCTCGCCAGCCTTGGGCGAATTAATTGCTTGGTAGCCTTGCAGTGTTAATTCTGGTCTTATCATCTTATCTTAGCGTGCTACGAAAGCCACTTTCATCGCGTCCCGACGCGTCCCCTGGACTTTTATCTAAATTGATTCTTGAAAACCATTGACTTCCTTGTGGATTTATTAGGAATATCTGAAATTCAAGAACCAGAATATGCCACATTCTACTTCGCCCGAAGAGTCTACAACTAAATCCCAGGACAACATGATCGAAGTAGAAGACAATGGCGGCGGCATCAAAAAAAGTCAAAATGTAGAAGAATCGAATGGGAATGTCGCCGAGGCTAAAACTGGAGAGGGGGATATAATAATGGAAGAGGCTGAAGCCGAGCTCGAAACAGCTCCTCAAGTCACTTCAAAACCGGAAGTGAAGTTAGAGGATCTATTTGCAGACTTTGAATCTGATGAGGAATTTCCGAGTTCGACTGCAAAGGACGTGAAAGTATCAAGTTCACCTGAGGCGCCGGCCTCTCCAGTGTAAGTATCAGATTGCCTGTTTTCGTGTCTTCTGCTGAACAAATCTTAAAGGCATATTGGACCAACATCTCGAGCATCAGATCCAGAAGTCATGCGATCATTTTACCAAAGACTTTTCCCATGGCGTCATCTATTCCAGTGGCTCAATCATTCCCCGACCCCATCGACTGACTTTGGACACCGAGAATTTGCGTTTACCCTTCAAAACGATGCCTACTTGCGTTATCAATCTTTTCCTACGTCAGATCTGTAAGTTTTTTGATATTTGTTTTGATTGGCTTTAACTAACGTTGTTTAGCCTTCGTAAGGATGTCCTGCGTCTTATGCCTTCAAGATTCGAAATCGGACCTGTATATAGCACCAATCCACGGGATCGAAAAACATTACGGAAGGCATCTACTTTCAAACCCATAGCCAAGGAATTATGCTTCGATATTGATTTGACAGATTATGATGAGATAAGAACCTGTTGCGACAAAGCAAATATATGCAATAAGTGCTGGCAGTTTATCACAATGGCTATAAAAGTGGTTGATGTTGCACTAAGAGACGATTTTGGTTTTAAGCACATAATGTGGGTTTACTCGGGAAGAAGAGGAGCTCACGCTTGGGTTTGTGATAAGAAAGCTAGGCAAATGGATGATCAAAAGCGATGGGCTATTGCAGGATATTTAGAGCTCATTAGAGGCGGGGCACAAACAGCAAAGAAAGTTAATGTGAAAAGACCTCTACATCCACACGTCTCGTAAGTGCTGTTCCAGGCTAGTCCGATCGCAAAAACTGATTGCTTTTAGACGAAGTCTTGATATACTCAAAGGTCACTTCCAAAACGATGTACTCCGGGATCAGGATCCTTGGGAGGATGAGGATAAGATCGAGAAACTATTACAGCTGCTTCCTAATCAAGCCCTAAACGAAAGTCTACGAAAGAAGTGGAACTCTTCTCCAGGACGATCATCGACTTCGAAATGGGCTGATATTGATACAATAGCAAAAAACACCAAGGGACTCGATGGTAAAGCTCTTCTAGAAGCAAAGCAAGATATTGTTCTAGAGTACACATACCCTAGACTTGATATCGAAGTCAGTAAGAAACTCAACCATTTGTTGAAAAGTCCTTTCGTCGTACACCCTGGTACAGGCAGAGTCTGTGTGCCTATAGATACTAAGCGTTTGGAGGATTTTGATCCTCTAGCCGTGCCAACCGTGACCGAGCTTCTATGTGAGATTGATCAGTGGATTGCACCGGAAGATGGGGAGAAGGAGGGTAAAAGTATACAAGACTGGGAAAAAACAAGCCTGAAACCTTTTGTGAACTACTTCAGATCGTTCGTTGCTATTTTAATGAGAGATGAGAAGGATATCAAAGTCAAGCGAGAAAGGGATACTGCGGATGGAATGGCATTTTAAAATGTGTTTGTTTGCATTGGTTGGTATATGATAGCTTCGGCGTTATGGGATTGTGAATGGTCAATGAATATATGAATACTATTAATTGGCTCCAATCTAAAAGGTAAGGGGTATTTTTATGGTAGCATTGGGTAGCGAAATCTTGACTTTTTCTATATAAGTTTATGAAGTGAACACCACATTTTGTAACTATTGCTACCTGCCCAACTTGGCGGAGAGATGTATTCTTTTCTTCTTAGGAATAGTTTTACTTTTTCTCTCAAAAGAATGGTATCAAGTGCGACCCTCCATGATTATTTAGAGTTTCATCAATCACGTGTCATTATAGCGCCTGCGCCTGCGCCTGTACCCGAAGCTTTTTTGGCACTAAACCTTAAAGTTTCTCACCATCTTCCTTTCAAAACAACCACCTTAAACCTTGAAAACCAAAATCAAATCAACAGCACAAACATTTCTACAACCAACTTCTAGATTTCTATCTAACAAGATCTCCAATTACCATAACTAATTCGATATTCGCGCATAAAGCTGCAGTCTAGAAAATTCTTCGATAACTACAACGACTACATCATAGCAATCGACGACCTTTTCTAACATCAACCTACCCCTCAACTCAACAACTACTCGCATTTCCCCTCCCTTCCACGATAGTTGGCGGACCCCTCTTACTCACGCCTTCTAAAATTTTGCATGCTAAATCAGGCGCATACTATCTAAGACGAATTGCGATAGAATACAGCCAGATCGGATTTTCGCGCCATTTTACATCACCTTATCATCTATTTAGTTCTATAGAGAGTCTCTCTTTTCAAATACATCTCAAATATAGCAATGGCTGACGCGCTGGCATCTACGCTAGCGGCTACTAAAATCAAGTATCTGCTCTCGATTTATTCTTATCGTTGCTATAATACTGACTCGAAGCTAGTGATAATGCTTCTCCGGTTACTAGTGATAATGCTTCTCCAGTTACTAGTGATAATGCTTCTCCAGTTACTAGTGATAATGCCACCCCAGACAACTGGAAGGCCGGTCTAAATATTCCAGTGAAGGATACGAGGCAACAAACGGAGGTACCATAGAGATTCTTCCCAAGCATTCTTGCAATATCTAACAGAGCTACTCAGGATGTCACTGCTACCAAAGGCCTCGAGTTCGAGGACTTCTCTATTAAGCGGGATTTACTGATGGGCATATTTGAGGCAGGATTCGAGAAGCCCTCACCAATTCAAGAAGAGGCTATTCCTGTGGCTCTCACAGGACGAGATATACTTGCGAGAGCCAAAAACGGTACAGGCAAAACCGCTGCCTTCGTCATCCCCGCCCTCGAACGAATCAACCCTAAAAGCTCCAAAGTCCAATGTCTCATCCTGGTACCTACAAGAGAATTGGCTCTTCAAACATCACAAGTCTGCAAGACTCTCGGTAAACATCTTGGTGTTAATGTTATGGTTACAACTGGTGGTACAGGCTTGCTAGATGATATCATGCGTCTCCAAGATCCTGTCCATATTATTGTCGGCACACCAGGTAGAATTCTTGACCTGGCAGGAAAAAACGTAGCCGACCTCAGTGAATGTCCAATGTTCATCATGGACGAAGCTGATAAACTCCTTTCACCTGAATTCACTTCCGTTATCGAACAACTTCTCCGGTTCCATCCCAAGCATCGCCAAGTTATGCTCTTTAGTGCAACTTTCCCAATCACTGTAAAGAACTTCTCGGACGAGAACATGAACAGCCCTTACGAAATCAATCTTATGGACGAACTTACTCTACGTGGTGTTACTCAATACTATGCTTTCGTGGAAGAAAAGGATAAGGTTCATTGCCTAAACACATTATTCTCAAAACTACAAATCAACCAGTCAATCATCTTCTGTAATTCTACAAACCGCGTCGAACTTCTAGCAAAGAAAATCACAGAATTGGGATATTCTTGTTTTTACAGTCATGCTCGAATGATTCAGGCCAACCGCAACCGAGTCTTCCACGACTTCCGAAATGGCGTTTGCCGTAACCTCGTCTGCTCTGATCTCCTTACTCGTGGGATCGATATCCAAGCTGTTAACGTCGTTATCAACTTCGATTTCCCCAAAAATGCCGAAACCTACCTACATCGAATTGGTAGATCGGGACGATTCGGTCATCTTGGTTTGGCGATCAACCTCATTAATTGGGATGATCGCTTCAACTTGTACAACATTGAGCGCGAGCTCGGCACAGAAATTCAACCTATACCCCAAACTATCGACAAGAACCTCTATGTCTACGAAACCCCAGAAAACATTCCACGTCCTGTATCCAATTTCCAAACCAACGCTCGTCAACCTTCCGGTCATGAGCAACAACAGCCTACACAATATTCTGGCAACCAACAACGATCTGCGGGTCAAAATAATTATAATAGCGGACGTCAAAACGGATCTGGTCCCGACCAAGGACAGGGTCCAAGTCAACCTCAAGGTCAGCGCCAAAACTATTCCAGAGGCGGGGGTCGATTTGGTGGTCGTGGGGGAGGTCAAGGTCAGCGCCAGAATGGTTTCGACGGTCCGAGAGGAGGTCGAGGCCAAGGTCAGATCTCACCGGCCCAATAGCCTGTGTAAAATTTTGCATGCGATTGTTTGGAGTTTTGTAAATATTACCTTCTATTTCATTTTGCCGATAGACTCGATTTTACGACGGACATGGTTTTGAGATTTTATTGCTCTCGACGTTAAGCTGGTTCCGGGTGCGCCCTACTACTCGACTTCACGATTGATTTGGCTCTTGAATTTCTTCGGCATGGGCGCTGGATTTCGTGTTTGTATCATACGACTTTCGTTTTTCGATTATTTCTTCTTCTTACTACCTCTCGAAAGATGGACTACTTCGGGTTGCATGAGGCGGCAGCGGGTAGTAAAAGTTCAACGGTTCGCTCTGGTATAATGACACGGCGTATGGGCGTTCTGAGGAAGGCGCTTTCAAGGGCGGTCTTCAGGGTCTAGACTGGTATTGCTATACAGGCATTGCTGGAATAGACAAACGGTATATTTTGCTTATTGATGGCTCATAATTTGAGTAGGCGGAGAATGGGCGGGTGGCATGATGGGCTTCTGTTGACAACGGCGGATCAACAATTGCCCATGGTAGGATGGTAGGACAGGTTATGGATGGATGGATGGATGGATGGATGGATGAGGTTAGGAATGCGGGTAGGGAAGGGAAGGGCGTTGGGGTGAAAATGCAACGATAATGATGGTCACTTCTTGCACTCTCAGACGCATGAAGCACGGCATCTGTGGATGAAGGGGGAGAACCAAAAAGAAAAAAACACATATTCCAAAAAAAAACTTTTTTGGGGAGGAACGCGGGAATTTTGATTACAATTCGGATCGGGCTTGGAACTCGGTAATTGTTCTCGATTTTTTCTGGCAAATTTTATCCTTTCTTCTTCACTGCGTTGAATATTTATGATGATGGTGATGCGTTGTGATGTGATGTGATGTGATGTGATGTGATGATCCGCATGTGATACGGTGATACTACATACCTACATGATACCCTTTAAATTCAAGGTCCCTTTCTCGTGTCGTGACTCGACACACAACACCATGGGAGGGAAAAAAAAATTGCGTGCAGAAGAGGAGACCCCTTAGATGATGTCGGCTCATTTGCATTTGCATTTGCATGGAGTTAAGGCAGGCAGGTATGGTTCCATTGCTTCTACTCTAATTTATTAATTTGTTGCTTCATTCGCCTCGGGGGTATTGCTACAGTTACAGTGTCGAGGCTTTATTCAGGGTTATTGTACGACGGAGTCTTGCATTGAGGTCGCATTTGACCCTTTCTTTTTTTTTTTTTCTTTACTTACTTACTTACTTACTTGCTTGCTTACTTGCTTGCTTGCTTGTTTGTTGGTATTGGTATTGGTATTGGACTGGGGTACCGCGTTGATGTAAGGTAAGGTAAGGTAAGGTAAGGTAAGGTAAGGTAAGGTAATGTAATGTTGATCGGCAAGTAGGTCTCTTAAGGTAATCTAATGTAATGTAATCTAATGCAATCTAATGCAATGTAATGTAATCTAATCTCATGTACATGAGATTATCTCTACAATCTCCTAGAATCTTGGAGAGCGAGGGGGATTCCATGACCATGACTATGGGTTCTAACTTCTAGGTAGGTAGGTGGGTAGGTGGTTTGGTGGATGCGTCGTCCTATGTACCTATGTATCTGGATACATAGATGTTGCAGCGCAGCTGCTGTATAGTAAGTATATTATGGTATAAATACATCGTACATAGTACATAGTACATATATGGTACTCGAGCCGCCTGTTGTGATACGTGTATACATACGTATGTACTTTATGACTGTGGACATTTTTATTGTATTTCTTATTTTATTTTACATGCAGATGGAGGCTCACATGGGGGTTTGGTATGCGATGCACGTCGATAAGAGGTTAAGTGGTATGTGATATGGATATTTTTTTTTTTTCTTTTTTTTCGTCTGATGTTCAATATCTGTTTGTTATAGATGGGTGAGTAGAGAGAGGAGAGAGGAGAGAGGAAAGAGAAGAGAGGCTTTATGGAGGTCGATGAGATGGATGTGGATATGGATATAGATATGGATGATTGGTATGGAGTACGAATACATAGATACAGTCACCAGAGTACAATTCATCGATTTCAAAGCAATCATTCACAACTTTAACAATATATTTGTTATACTCGTACAGCTAAGAAAGTAAAAGGAAGAAGCAGAAGAATATGTCCTACATATTTTTCAGCCCCCAACCCCACGCAGACAGGCAGGCATGCGCAGAACGTTACAGTAACCCTCCAGGTGCTCTATCTATGCCTCTTCTCTTCTCTTCTCTTTGATACAAAGAAAGAGGTTTTATTTTTATTGCGAGTCTACTCTCAATTCTCGTTTTTGCGTTGAGACAAGGTTTATTACGCTAATGTCTTGGAAGAATCTTAGCACATTCTTAAAGTAATTTATTGGCTAAGATCCATTGTTTGTTTATCACGTGAGTATTAGTAGAGAAGAGGCGGCGCGTCAGGGTACCTGATCCGATATGAGATGAGGTAAGATTGGATAAGATAGATACCTCCGCCAAGAAAACCCCCCCATTCTTTCGATTCGATTCGTTCATTTAGACTTCGTAACTTCTTGGATATCGTTCCATTCGGAAGCAAAGAAAGTAATAAGCTCGGTGGTGGTAAGGTTAGGGATAGGGATGATAGGTCCGTACTAGCTAGCCTTGGAGGGGTGGATAGACATGACATAGGGGTTTGAAATATGATATCGATATGTCAGCCGGACCGTTCCGATTACTGGCTTATGGATATGATATGATATGATATGATGTGATGTGATATGGAAAAATAAGAGAAATGGAAGTAGAATAGAAGTATCGGAAAGAAGAAAAGAAAAGAGAAGAAATGGAAGACTTCCCCCTTCAAAAAAAAAAAAAAAAGAAAAAAGAAAAAAGAAAAAACATTAATAAATTTGTGGCTTAGAAACTCATATATGGGGAATATGAAATATGGGGGTGAAAGCGTGGGTAGATTGGTCGGGGAAGTAAATGTATTAGTTATTCTATGGGGATTTTTATATTGAATGTACATACTTATTACTGTTTAATATGTAGGACTGACCTGACCGTGTAGTGAATGGATGGATGAATGATATGATATGATATGATATGATATGATATGGAGGAAGCGGTGAGAGAAATATACCTATTTGGAATTTGGGATTTGGAATTTGGAATTATTCTTTTTTTTTTTGGTTTCTTTCTTACCTTTAAAAGTTCTATGTAGATTCACTGGCTTTGAAATCGATGGGATGGGTATGAGTATGAGAATGAATTAGGATCAGAATGGATGAATCAATGAATGCAGCCAGCCAACAAGCAGTTTTAGAGATAGATGATGATGATGAATGAATGAATGAATGAATGAATGAATGAATGAATGAGTAATGATGATTCTTTGCTTACTCTATTTATTTCTATTACTCTACTGTATTGTATTGTACTCTTTCTTACTCAAGCTTCAAACAAACAAGAACTTGCTTGCTTTGTTCTTTGTGTTATACTTTTTATATACTATAAGACCTACGTTTCTGACCATCACCTTCTCCTTTGGCGTTCTCTTCCACTTACCTACTCACTCACATATTGATTGATATAGTACTTGATACTTATTGCTCGAATTATAATCATAATACATACATAGTACATACATATCAATATCATACCATCCATACGTACATACGTACATACATACATCCGTACATACATCCATACATACATCCATCCATCCATACATACATACATACATACATACATACATCCATCCATACATACATACATACATACATAATATCTTCAATATCTTCAATATCCATTCTCTCTCCATCTCTTTTCTCATCCTCTCTTATCCCCCGCTCTCTTCAATCCTATCGTCCTTCTTTCCCCCCCCCCCTTTTTTTTTTCCAGCCTGACTTCTTTTTTTGTGGTTCTCAAAAGATTCTAGATTTTATTATTATTATTCACCTTCACTAATCAATCATCCATCAACCATCCCATCCTCTATTCTCAAGCTTCAAATTATATCAATATCTTAACAATTTTATTTTATTTATTTATAGGGGGGGTTTTTTCTCTGGATTCACTTCAACCTCATCATATGTTTTTTTTGTTTCGCCGTTCACTTATAACTAGCGCCGATGGACAATTGATCTAAAGTTTACTCTAGATGGTTAGTTTTTCTTTGATGATGATCGACCTCGAAACTACAGTAGAAAGTAGAAACTCGAACCTCCTCGACTCTTTAATTTTGCTTCATTCTTTTGAAATCACACCAGTCTTTTAGTCTTTTTTCTTCTTCTGACTCTCTTCAACTTCTTCTGCCTCTCCCTCTTCAACTTCTACTTCTACTTCTCCATCTACATCTACTTCTTCTTCTTCTTCTTCTTCTTCTTCTTCTTCTTCTTCTTTTTGGGGTTTCCCACGGTTTTCAATTCATCATATTCTACCTACCATTCATACTTTCTACAGTACTTGAATGAATGAATATCTTACGTTTACATATACATGGTAAATCTTAATCAAAAAATCTTGTGTGCCCTGTTGTCGAGTTATCCATCCAACTATCCAACCAACCAACCAACCACCCATCCACCCATCCACCCATCCACCCATCCATCTAAGTCGCCAATCATTCCAGAATCCCCGAAGAAAATCCCAAAAAGATCAATTGGGTACCAAAACTTTTTATCATAATCATATTACATTCACAAGACAAGGTTTCCTCGGTTTCTTCCATCCACGCTTAATACGCCCTTACACGCTTGCACACCGGATCGTGCTACTTATTAGGTGCTTTATTAGTCTCACCAGCAAAAATTAAAAAAAGAATACCCGTAAACCGTGGACCGTGGACCGTGGACCGTGGACCGTGAACCGTGGACCATAACCTTACTGTCGGTAATTGTAGGCTAAGACATTTTTTTATAACCTTGTCTTCTTGTCTTGGAATAAATACTTCCACTTCCATCCAGTACCTTTTTGCTGGGAATTTTCGTGCCTTTATCCGCTATCAAGGCTATTCAAGGAAAATCAAAAAAAAAAAAGAAAAGAAAAAAAAAATATTAAGAGAGACAAGAAGGAAAAGATAAGAGGGAGAAAACCGTTTGTCAGAATCTTGACGAATTTATTGTCAATATACAGTATCTCCCGAGGTCTTTTTTTTTTTATCATATTATTCCAATCATGGCATTAATTGTAAGAGAAATTGTTCATTCACACTTTTTATACTTATAACCACATGTGTTTTCTAGGCGATCATCATGAGACTTTTTAAACTGACTTTGTGTTCTTTTCCTGGTAGTTATGTCTCGCGCATTATTGCGACACTCATGGTCCTACCCCGGTTATGGTGACAGAAGCTCTTCCCGTGGGTTGCACATCGTGCCCAGAAAAGGAAGAATTGACAATACGACGACCAAGTACAAGCAGCAGGTCATTTAAATCTTCGGAATCTCCTATAAATTTCACTAGTTCTTCAAATAGAACAGATTCCACGGTCTCTGATGGCGAAGTTGGTGGAGATAAATCCTCCTATCAGCATTCAAATTCGAGTGTTTCTACAGCTTCTTCGGCAGTCGAGACACCTCCTGAAAGTCCAAGAGTAGCTACGTTGCAAACGACGCAAACTCCAAATCCGTTGCGACGTGATTCAAGCTTCAAGAAAACTTATAGTGAGAAGCCAGGTCCTTGCGAAAATTGCGCTCTCACTTTACCAAAGAAAACTAAGGAGGATTCCCCTACAAGTCCTAAGATGCCATCCGCAGGAAATGGAAAGCTTGATAGTAGTGGTCCGATATTGCGAACGCGTAAACCATATCAACGTGTCGCACTTCAGCAAGATGAACCTTCACCTCCTAAATCTGCCTCTTCTGATTCCGATGATTCCGATGATTCCGAAACCATGGCACCTAAATCTCCGTTGCACCAACGACCTTCTGAACCAAAACGTTCTGGCACTTCTTCAAGCTATACATCATTTCAGTCAACAATTGCTCACAATCACTTCGTAGATTACACATCTACTCACGAACCTCTCCATCCCACATCTTTCTCTATAATTCGACAATCATGTTTGCGCACATTATCATGCGAAACTCTCCCACCGTCCTCAAATTCTACCCCAATTCCGGCATCTCTTTCTCCATTTATATCTAGCTTCTCTTCTCATCTCAGCTCTTCCACAACTACTTCATCTGGCGGACCTATATTCTTTGGTGACCCTCTCGCCGGCTATACCACAGCCTACATATTTCGAATTCCGGACCCCACCGCCCGTGGTCGTCGTCGTGTCTATGCCTTAATCGCCCTTTCTACCCGCAAAGAAAGACTCGCCATGCGCACCTTTTCGTTTCTCGACGCTGCTTTCCGCGATCTCGCTGGTTGGATTCAACAACTCGCTGATGACGAATTGCAACGTTCCGAAAGCGCCTTACAGAGTCCTCGGCCGGGCGACGAAAGAAATGGCGGATATCCTAATGGGGGTAATTCGAATTATAGTACGCCAACGAGCTCATTCCTCCGTGGAGGATCGAGGGGTCAAGATGGAAGAATGGTGGGAGCGAGTCTAAAAGGTAGAGGTCTAGCAGAGTTAGTGGGCTTACCTGATTTTTTCATGGAGTTACATGTTAGGTTTGTGAGGCTGTTGGCGGAAATTGAGATGAAACTTTCTTCTTAATTTATTTCTCAACCTTGGGGACGAACTTAAATTGTTAAGGTTCTAGACAGCCTCTCGCTTGTTTTTTTCTCATCGACGATCGCTATTGAGCTGAGATGAGATGGGCTGATCATGGCATCTAAATGAGCCTATGAGGAAAGAGAGAGGACAACGATAAGGATATTTCAGTACGATATGGTTGGTACCTACCCTTTGTGGTAAGGCAGAGAAAGTAAGATTACGAATTACGAAAGCATAAAGAACGGAGTTTGGAAGTTTGCTGTTTGATTTGGTTGTTCTCTCGATTTAATGTATGTTTGTTTGTTCATTCATCTAGTGCAGATGGGCAGGTAAAGTAAGGGGTTAGGGCTGTTTTTTTTTTCTTTTCTGGTTCTTGATGAATTGGGAGTTTGGTGATAATGATGGATTGAGATTTTTATTTTATTTTGTTCTTGCTGGGGGGTATGAGATGGGTTGGCGGGGTTTGATTTGGTATGGTATGATATGGTATGGTATGGTATGGTATGGTATGGTATGGTATGGTATGATATGGGAAGATAGATGTTTCTGGAGCGTTTCAGCGTTTTGAACTTTGTAGGATGAACGAGATGGACGAAGATATGGATGAGGAAAGTTTTAATTTTTTTTTGACTGTTTTGGTTTTTGTGGTTTTGGCTGTTTGTTTGTTTTTGTTCAAGATACCATGTATGTATGTAGTAGCGTAACAGGCAGTAGAGGAGAGGGGAGATGACAAGAGGAAATGTATGGAAGTGTATTTGGTGTTGTGAGTTTTTGTAGGTGTTGATTCTTGTATGGCATGTCATATGTCATACAGTACAGTACGTATTGTATTGTATTGATCCGATCATTGCAGTTGTTAATATATCTATATGTTTGTTGATTCATTACTCTGGTCTATGTGATGAGATAGGTAGAGTTAGTGTAGTTGAATATTGATGTAAAGATGTAGTTATGGAGCAAGTGGAGTCATTATAATAATTGAATGAGAGAGAAGGGAATTGATGGTGCCATGATATGATATGATATGATATGATTAAAGAAGGAGAATAGTGAAAACAACAACACTGGGGATGAAAGAAAGGGGGTTTTAGTGAATAACCGATGTTGAATTTTCTATTTTTTTTTTGAATCATTATGCTATATCTTGTTTGTTTTATTATATAGTGGCATGTTGTATTACTGTACGATATTATATGTATTAGTAATTATATAGTAGTAACTTAAATATATCATCTATAGATAACAACCATCTACTCTTTTTAAGGCAAAACCTACATACATACATACATCTCAATAGCCAATACGCCACCCATCCCTCCATTCAATCCTCATCTAATACTAACTCCTCATCTAATACCAATTCCTCATTCCTCACTCCTCATCCCTTATTAACCAAACTATATCACCCTATCCAACCCATTTAAACCCAATCCCCCCAAAATCAAATCAATCCCCACATCCACATCCACATCCACATCCAACTTCTCATCCCCCCACCTACCCTCACACCCGCACCCACACCTTTAGACTCAACAGCGCTCTGACTCGCCCCCACACTCCCAGCTCCAGCTCCAGCTCCAGATCCAGATACAGATCCAAATCCAGGTCCAAAAGTAGTAAACGCAGATTTAGATAATCCCAACGTCGTTGTAAAATCTATCGTTTTGGTACCACTAGTAATAGTTACAGGACTAGACACAGAGATGGAAGTGGAAATCGTATGGCCGTTGATAATTTCCGTCATTTTTTGAGTAGGGGCTTAGTAGTGTGACTTTGAATTATCTGAGAGGCGGGATGTGGCGGATTGGTATTACTCGTCACCTCTCCATCCCCCCAATCTCCATCCTTAACTCCCCATACCTACACCAACTCCCCCCCTCCTCCTCCCCAAAACTAATACCCTCAAGCGAATAAGTAAACGTGTCGGCGTTCTTGGACGGAAGCGAACACCAATCTGTCGATGCGGTAGCGGCGTGCATGGTTATGTTCGTGAAGGCCATGGGGCCTTGGAGCTCGATGGCTAGGAGGGGGAGGTTGAAGGGGGTGCGGGGTGCGGGGGTGAGTAGTTCTGTGGGGGGTGTTAGTTGGTTGGGGGAGAAAGAAAAAGGGGGCTTGGGAAGGTGGATGGGGATGGAGATGGAAAGGGGGATGAGGATAGAGAGGAATAAGGTGGGAGACTAACGATGATCTTGAGGTATAAGAGATGATGTCCCTTGAACGGAAGATTGTCCGGCTTGAGTACCGAGGGGGCCGCGTATGATGAGCATACTTATGGTGTAGGCACCTGTAGTGGGATTGGTGAGTTCGTAAATGGAGGTTATTTGATCGCCGGGGAAGACTAGGGAGGGGGGTTTGGTGTGTTAGTTGGTGATATGTGGTGGCTATTCTTCTAGACTGTTGTGGATGGGAACAGAGGGGATATGTATACCTTGAACCGCCTCATTAGGTTGCCAATCATCTGGACTACAAAGAGAATGTCAGCCCTCGATCTAATCCATTTCAACTTCCCACAATCTACCCAACATCAATTCAAGCAGAACAACAACAATTAGAGTAACAGCAATGAAGAAAAAAAAGAAAACATACTCAAACCCCACAAACCACCATTCCTCAACCGAACCTTCATTCGCAATCGGCGTTTGGATAATCCCCTGACTGCTTTGGAGAGCGGGCCAGATTGCTTGAACTGAGCCTGGGACTCGAGGATCGTTTGAGGAGGCGGGGACGATTTGGGTGCTGCTGAACTGTTTGGTGTAGATTTTCGTATTAGCGTTTTATATCTATTATGGTGGTTTTGATGGATTGAATGTTTCTATTTCTTCATTTTGGGGGTGGACGGGAGGGGGGGGGGGAGAAAGGAGGATGAGAAGAGAGGAGGGAAACGGAAGAGAGAGGGAGTTTACTTTTGTAATGGTAGCGTTAGGATTGAATGATACATAGAAAAAAGTAGCAACTATGGCATCTGTCGCTGCTGAGGCTGTTACCAAATCTATATTTATATGTGAAGTCAGAATGGTAAGGAAACCAAAATGGAATACATTCATTTCGTTGGTGTTATTGGGTAGATATGTATGTTGGCGGATATCTATTGCTTTTGTACAATAAATGAGCCTATCTAATTTGAACTATGCTATATGTGTATAAAAAAGAAAACGCGATTTGAGGAGATGTTGCCGTGGAGATTATAACAAAAGTGAGGTGTGATAGCATGGTTTTGCTACTATTGATGCTGTTACTTTTACTCCAAATGAAGAGAAATCAACCAAAATGACTGGTGTTTTACAAAAGAATACTAAAAGCCTGAGTTGCATTTAATGATTGATGACTGGAGAGTATATTTGGCACGATGTTGTTATGATTAATTTGATGGCAGTAATAAGGCTGAGTTATGGATTGAGGAAGTGAATAATTGTGATTTAGGAAATTGTGCCAATGATAGATAGGACTGGAATGGCCAAAGATATTGACTGATAGAAACCAATGTTTACTTTCCAACTACTCCATCAGCGATTATATACCTGGGTACTTTTGAACTCCAGAGTTCAACTCAATCATTCACTCTCTTTTTCTCGATAAATCATTTCCTCAAGATGGAGATACGGATATTTGCCCCCAGACAGACTCAAACTTCACATTATATACTGATTAGAACCGAATAAACAAATTATCGGGACCCAAAAATCATTCGCACGCTCTCTCATCCAGGAGGTGGCGCACATAAGCGAGGAGGTTGTAGAACCCAACACGAAGCATCCACCAAGAACAAGCCCAGACAAAATTTCAACAACAAAGAAAACACACACAAAGACATTATTCATTTCTCTTGTGTTATTTCTTTCTTCGAACAACATCAATAGAAAGAACCCCATGCATCAGAATATGGTTTCAAATAGAAAGAACAATGCCCTTTCTTCCCTATTTATTCTTCTCTCACCCGTCCCAATACGTTTTCTTTCCTCTTCTATATCACACACCATAGCAAACTCACACTACACATCGCATCTTTGTACTCTGATAACATGCTGTTCGTAAACATATATCTTTTGGACGAACCAACCATGGACGACTCCGCTCCACAATTCGAATCCTCATCCTCATCTGCAGCTTCATCTCCCGTCATACCATTCCCGCCGTATGATCCGGAATACTGGTTTGATGATAATATCGAGTTTCTGTTTCCCGAGTCCGCAACCAAGGGGAACGAGCAAGGTAAGAAGAAGGAGGAGAAGAAGAAGAAGAAGAAGGGGAAGGAGTGGAGGAATAAGAAGTGGGTACAAAAGGTAAGATCTTGGTTCAGCAGAGGTAAACGTCTTGATAAGAGAGTTGAGCAGACTGAGATTGGACAGATTCCTGCGAGATTTAGGACTCAGGCTGGCCCTGAGTATCGTTTCCAGCCGCAAGGTCTCTTGCCTCAGAATCATTTGAGTCGTTTCACTTTTTAGATGTTTTAGACAGGTTGATGCTGGAGTTGAGACTCAGGCCGACCCTGAGTATCATTAGTTTGACTCATCGGTTTGACTTTTTGAGGGTGTTGTGATTTTCCAATTTTATTTCATATTTTTTTTTTGATCGTTTTTTATTCTGTAAGTTTTGAATCTCTTTTTGTGATGTAACTGTTCTGCAATCGTGAGCTTGTTTGTTGTTTAGATTAGGGTCTGATGCTGGAAATAATGAGAGAATTGTTGGGAGCGGTTCATCTTAAACGACATTGGATGTAGAAGGGAAGAAGTATCCATTAGGAGGAGACGGACAAGCGATTTCACTTCCATCGAGGTCAGCGGGCACAGCTTCTGAGACCATTGAGACCCTTTTGATCTAGATTTGCATCCACTGCATCAAATATTACTCCTCGTACATACTAGAATTCAAAATGTCAATGCCCAAGAATATCTGTATGATTTGCATCATACTCACCGCATATAACACATAATAACTCAAACGCCATTTCTTAAATATCAATGAACCACTCATATTCACCTTGTACACCTATTCCTGCCTCACCATACTTATCTTGTGCGTATATGTGCCAAACATCAAAATGCAAGATATTCAATTCCCATTTCATGAATCGTATTTAGATACTATACCATGTTCATCTCCCAGAGTATTGCTACAACGGCATTAATGCCAGTGTGGTCGCATAGAAACGTCCATATTGTATCTGTCACAAGAATCGATATGTGTATACTCCGTTATCATTGCAATAGGACCGGACTCATTTGTGTATTACATATACGGAAGCTGAATTCGACAGATACTATTGAACCGGCCGTACCGGCGTTTGTGTAGAAGTGCATGAAGAAAGATTGGAATAAAAGCATTGACGGGGCTGGTGGCTGAATAGTTGATAAGCATCTGTCGAATGGAATCATCTCTGGAGAATGCACGAAGCGAGTCAGGCAGTTGACGACAGCAACATTGGAAGTTTTGCATAACGGCCCAGACGGCTCGAGGACGGTATGCACAATCCGACAAATCCGTTACATCCTAGTGGTAGTTCTGGCTTATGACGTTGATGATCGCCCCACAAAACAGTATGTGTACGAGCTGTCGGATGCAGATTGACCAATCGGAAACAATATGTATTAGAGCATAAGGAGGGGAGATATCTGGTTCCCCGAAACTCAGATCCGATGAGGAGGGGGCGGGATGACGATTACATTTCTATATAAAGACATCTTGATATCTCCCTCGATGGTTTGCATTTTCATGAAGATACATTACTATACATCAATACTGGTTGAACCAATATACACTATTACCTTCTAATAAACATCACGTCACGAATTACAATTTATCTATATAACACCACCCATCACCTATCGAACATCACACATATTCCTCTGATATTGCCAAGCAATCAATAATACAACACCGAATCTAAGACTAGTTCCGAGTATCCTCATGGAGGGATTGCTATCGTTGGAGGAGGTATTGCCGGAGTAACTCTAGTTTTGGGTCTCGTCAACCGTGGCATCCCCTGCAAACTCTATGAGCAAGGCCATAACGTTACTAAAATCGGAGCCGGTGTTGCTTTTGCTGCCAATTCTATTCGCGCCATGAAAGCATGCGATCTCAGCGTCTACGCTGCATTCAAAGCTGTAGCCACACATAACCTCTGGGAATCAAAATGCGCAAACTTGGAAGAGAGTCGGAAGGGATTATATTTTGATTTCTTGGACGGTTATCACGACAATGGAGATGAACCTTGCAAACTCCTCTTCTCACCTCTCAATGATGAGGGCTCTAATAGTGTGCATCGCGCCCGTTTCTTGGAGGGGATGGTCAAATACGTACCTAAAGATATTGCCGAATTTCGCAAGAGAGTGGAACGAGTGGAGGAGAGCGATGGTGAAGGCCCAGTCACTCTTTATTTTGCAGATGGTACCACTGCCACTGCAGACGCTGTGGTTGGAGCGGATGGTATTAAGAGTCATGTTCGGCAATCTATCCCAGTTCGCGAGAAGCTCGAGGATCACGTAGGCTATAGTTATAAATATGCTTATCATGGTTTGATACCCATGGAAAAAGCAATCGCCGAGCTGGGCGAAGACATGGCCGCCAACTCCAAGATGCACCTTGGACCTGACGCTCACATTTTGACCTTCCCAGTCGACAAGGGCGAAACCATGAACGTAGTGGCGTTTACAACTACCAGAGAAGGTTAGCCAGATTATCACAAGTCCACTCGTCCATCAACCAAAGAGGCTGCCTTCAAAGACTTTTGCCGGCTGGGGAAAGAACGTCACCCATATCCTCAGCTTGCTCGAAGAAAATGTCGATATCTGGGCCATCTTCGATATGCTCGATCATCCCGCCTCAACCTACGCCAAAGCTAGGATGGTCATCACCGATGATGCAGCACATGCAACCAGTCCTCACCACGGTTCAGGTGCCGGTTTCGCCATTGAAGACTCTGCTGTATTAGCCGAGCTACTTGCTACTCCTGAAGCGAAAACACCCAGTGGATTGCGTGCTGCCTTCCAGGGTTTTGATATTTGTCGATGACCCAGAACACAATGGCTTGTAGCTAGCAGTCGACTCCTGGAGAGCTTTATGAGTGGCAGGCGGAAGGAGTTGGAGCCGATATTGAGAAAATAGCGGCGGAGGCTCATGAGAGATCCGAGAAGATCTGGGAGGGCGATATTAAGCAGATGACTACTGAAGCGATCGATAAGCACAAGGAGTTCCTGGCGGACTCGAAATTCTAGAGGATGACTGCTGGAACATGAATTTATGAGGAAAGGGGACTTATTTGCGGATTTTTCCACGGGTTAATATAGATTTCTAGACATGTCCGCGTTTGGCGAATATAGAATAATAAAACATCTCACCATTTACATCTGCAATCCATGCAACTGTGAATCCACATCCGAGATCCGATATGAAACCTCAACTGTGAAAGCATTAGACCATGATAGTATTAGCGTAATCTAAGCGGAGATCTAATCAATACATCTGATAAGATCTGATTTTCCTAACGATATTCACGATCGTTACACAGTATTTTACTTGAAAAAATGTTACACAAGTATTATATATCACCTCTAGAATGGATTTTCGACAAATCACAAACTTCTGTTGTAAAAATAGGAGAATATATCTCAGCAACTAACGACGTGCAAGCTAGTAATAAAGATCACCCCGATCCCCGATTTTGGAAATTGATTCAAGGCACCATTTTTAACAAAAAATTAATCAAGACTTACCCGTTTGTGATACTGAGTTGTGTATTGGTACTCTCAGTCCTACACTGGCATAAGAAAGTTATCCGATGGAGGAGAAGATCATCAAGGAGGACAAGAACTCTAACCTCATGCCATTCGCTCATCGATGAATTATTCAAATCTATACAAGAAGATGCAATAAACCATACAGATACCGGATCATCGGGAAGCAGCATTGATGGCCTCGAAACTCATCAAAATAGTAATGATGAGACAGAAGTCACACCTCTTCTACGCCGTCATACTTCTAGTCCCTCAAGTCGAGTAACCATTATATCCCGTCTAAAAGCATTCCTAATCTACCAACCGCGACCAATTCCATACTTCAATAAAGTCCTCCCTTCAAATGGGACATCGATATTTATAACATCCTTTCTCGCATTAAATCTGTTCTACACCGTTTATCACATCACATGGAGCTTTTTCGAAGGATCCGTATTTGGAGATCGAGCTGGATTGGTTTTCGGCGTGAATTTACCCCTATTGTATATCCTCGGTGCGAAAAATCAACCATTAAAAGTACTCACTGGAGCATCATACGAGTCGTTAAATATCATCCATCGTCGACTTGGTGAGCTGCTATGTTTGGAAGCAATTCTTCACACAATCGGGATGTTCTTTATGTGGTATGCTATCTTGGAACCCGCAGGAGGATGGCCGTTATCGGTATTCTTATGGAACAAGACGATTTTTTGGGGACTGTTGGCTCTTCTCACTTATGAGTTGTTGTTTGCGACTTCACTGGCTTCGTTTAGACAACGGTGGTATGAACTTTTCTTGGGTTTGCATGTTGTGCTGCAAGCAGGGGCTTTGGGCCTCCTATGGATTCATCACCGAGGATCGAGGAACTATGTTGGGATGTCTCTTGTGATATTTCTCGTCGATAGATTGGTATATCGTATAGGTACAAAACGATTAACTGTAAAAGTTAGTATGAACCTATTCTTACTTCACCAGAAAACCAACTTAACACTGTCTAGGCGAATGTCAGCATCTACGAGGACAACGAAACCATCTTACTCTCAATGGAAATTGCCAAACGACCCGCAAACTTACTATCAAGGACCTTTGGGCATTCTATCGAATTCGGTTGGATGGCTACAGATCATGTATTCCTAACCATCCCATCACTCGGACGCACCCACGCCCTCCAAGCCCATCCTTTCACCATCGCATCAGCAGCACCCACCCCAGACGACAAGAAATGCAAACTCGATCTACTAATACGAGCCCGCGATGGATTTTCAGCCGATCTTCTCCAAGCAGCTCGACGTCAAAATAGCCTAACCTGTCGACTCGACGGACCATATGGAAGTAGCCATGCAAGAGATCTCATGGAAGATTCCGATCTCGCCATCTTAGTTGCAGGTGGAAGTGGTATTGCTGTTACCTGGCCTATAGTCTACCATCTCCTCAAGATCTCTGGCTCTGATACTGAGGATGCCGTCGTGCCTGTTTCTCGACAGAGGATAGTCTTGATTTGGATTATCCATAAAAGCTCACATCTATCGTGGCTTGATCGCACCCAGATAGAAGAAGTAGAACGTCAGGGGGTGGAGGTTATAATCCCAAGAGCTACGATGGAGGTTGGAAGACCGGATTTAGCGGGGATGATGGAAGGTGTTGTACAGGGTTGGGGCTATGGGAAGGGAAGGAAGATTGGTGTTGTGGCTAGTGGGCCTGATGGTATGAATAGGACGGTCAACAATACTTGTGCGAGTTTGGTTAGGGAGGGGATGGATCTGGATGTTACAATCGAGAAGTTTGGATGGTAGTTTATACATGAGACGATTTTGGTTCCGCTTGGAGCACGCATAATGATGATAAGAGATGAGAGATGAGAGATGAGAAACGAATTATTGGCTGTTTTGTATACGTTAGATAGATAGACATTTGAAGAAAGTAGAATGAGAGTGCTCTGTGGTTAATGTATCTCAGGCTCCTCCGTCATCAACCTCATGTACACAGTTCATTTGATATTTCGATATCCTTTAATTGTTATTCCCTTGATACCGATATTGAATAATAATTCAAATGCGAATCTGGGCCAACCCAGGTACTAAGACAATGACAATATGATATGAATTAACTCTTCTCGAGTCTCGGTTACAAGTTTCTGTTGTTCTATCATGGTATTAAAGAAAAGACAAACAATATTCCCTTTAATATTCCCTTTCCCTGGTTGTTACACTCCCAACACCAATACACCGGTTTTTGAAAATAGTAGTCTTCCTATCCACTTCCAACCCAAACTCCATAAGCAAACCTGATATAAGCAATAAAACATATTATTCTTCAATGTGATCCATGTGATTCGTCTTTCGTTTGTGCTCTCAATCGGTATCGTCCATAATATTCGTAATTCTTGTAGGTTGTTGTGAGGTCTCCTATCCAGCATATGCAAATCTTCCCAAATCAAGGCCCCTGCCTAGTTCTCCATTTGGTGTTTCCATAGGTGACAATGGTTCATCCTCTTCCTCGCTATCAGGAATAATCATGTCCTCACTACCGTTGTGCGTGTTCAATGCCATCGTCTCGATTTCGTCAACTGATGGTAGTGGGATGGATGCAGGATTAACGCCCTTGACTTTAGAAGTAGCATCAATCTGAACCTCTGGGAAAGGAACGCCACCTTTGTTGAGAGCACCTTCGTTGAGTGACTCGACGTGATCATTTGATAGCATCGAGGTCATTGGGGTCAATGGAGGCGTTGGTGGCGCTTTGGTTCGATTCGTTGCTGCAGCACCAAGGCGTTGAAGGGGTGTGAGAATTGACCTCGTCGAAGTTGATGAGCTCTTTCGAGAAAGTGATGGAGTTGGGTTGGCTGAAACGGGAATTTTCGATTGAAATTGGCACAATGAAGATGGTGGGGTTGGCAACACTCCGTTGATAGATGGTTTGGGGGTTGTGACAGCAGAGGCACCGAACGCAAATCTACTCTTTAGATCGCTCAAGGTCTTTGTTGAAGAATCAATGCGAGGGGTTGATGGTTGCTCGAATGAGTTTTGTGTGGACAAAGAAGGTGTGAGCTGTGCAGTAGTAGCTTGAGATCCTTGAGCAACCTGGCGACGTTCGTTTCGAGTAGTGGCTGTTTCTTGATCATCCTTGTATACGGGCACTTTTGACCCCTTCTTTGTCGGAAAGTCGTTAAAATCCGGAAGGCTCATCATAGCTTCTTCGATCGAATCATCTGAGAAAATAGTAATATCTTCCTTCTTCTTGGACTTTCTCTGCTTGGAGACTTTGAGGGTACTTGGACTATTATCCTGCGATGCTGACGAAAAAAAGCGGCTTCGTCCCTGCTCTATATTTTGACCTACTCCTGACGTTCCAAGGACATCGTCATCCTCTGCACACAGACGAGCACGCTTTGGACGCGACTCGGTGAGTGAATTGAGCCTCCTGCCGGTTGGTCTAATAGGTTGAGATGATGAGCGAGGTGGTGGAAGTTCAGGCTCAGCTCGAACCTCGGATTCAGTTTCAGAGTGAAGGTATGGACGAACTGGATCGGCATTCCATTGGTTAGAAGAAGCTCTAGATATGAGGTTTTGTTGGCTCTGAGTAGTGGTGAAGCAATTGACGTCAAGTTCTGCAAGGGGTCTGCGTTTTGATTTGAAGTAGGCATCGATTGAAACACCTTTTTTAAGGTCATTAGTTGATAGAGATCGTTGCTGGGATCTTGAGGCCACAAAAGAAGTCGCCATTTTGTCTTCTCTTCCAGCAACAACGATAGGTTGTTTCGTGATTGGATTCAAATCACCTTTGGCGACAGCTTGAGCTATTTCTGGTTCAACATAGGGCCCAATAAATTGTGTTTGATCTTCAACAAGAGGACCGTCAGGCTGAGTATGAAATACCAAGGTCAGGGATTCTGGACAAAATACCCATTGGTGTAGAAAGGTGAATTCGGCTTGGTGGAACGATTCTAGGTAACCTTTCGGTACATGGAACTTGCCGTCAAATTGGATCATTCGAATGACTTTCTCAATCGTCTTATATTTCCTGACCAGTCGATAAGCCGTCTTTAGACCCATATTGTTTATACTCGACAAATAATCACAACCACTTAAGATTGCCATTCTCCGGAACTCGGCATCCGACCAACCTGTCAAGTTCACTTCTTTGCAAGCGCCAAAGTCAGCCTTGTTGATTTCGATACAATTTCCATACTGATCCAGTTTCGTCAAAAGACATTTTGCACCAAAAACCAAAAGATCAGAATCCTCGGAGAGTATTCCATCGATTATTCCTTTTCTTTCCAAGTAAACCATTTGGGCATCGGCTTCGTATGGGGCTACAATATATTTAACCCCAATCTTCTTCAACTCATCGATAACATGTCGGGCCATTTCTGGTGTCACATCAACCGCTTTTTGAAACTCCAGGTATGCTTGAGAGGTCTTGCCAGCCTTTAACAACCGTTGTCCAGCTCTTTTGCTATCCATTCTGCGCTTCTCTCTGTCCTTTTCTGTGGCGGCCTTGCTTGGTAAATAATCGCCGTCGAATATTAGATAAGGGGTAACACCAAAATGCTGCAACATCCGTACCCGGTGCATGCAATAATCAACATATCTACTATTTATTAGTATATCCTGCAACGGATAGGGCAATGATCTCAATTACTTTCTGGTGGGTTTGCCCAATGCAAGATCTAAAGCGCATGATACCGTTCCTCGATGTAGCCAGCCATAAGCATCAACCCCGAAAGTTTTGCCATCGAATTTCTTCAAATTGCATGGTTTTTGGATGGATTTGAGCAATGGAAGCAGTCCTAGATGGTTATTAATATAACAAACAATGAAGTGGGCGATGAGACAAGAATAGTAAATGGGTATATGTACCATTAATACCCATACTGAAACCGATGATGCGATAAACAAATAAGCAAGTCAACCAGAAAAGGGATCAAGAGAGCATTGAATCATGAAGTATTCAATACCTCAACCCCAATGTTTTAGGTGGATATTAAAAGAATAACGAGTGTATATATTTTAAAAGAAGGGCAAAAACATCAATATTGGTAGTAAAATTTCCTAATTCAAAGTCCTTTTGAGTGAGATGAATGGTGAATGAATGGTGATGAATGAATGGATGAAACTGTGGCGGTGGGTGTAGTTTTGAACTTTGTTGATGGCGATGCAAATGTGAGTACTAAAGTTTACCTTAATTGGAAATTGGGAAGTCGAAGTCAATCCAGTTAATCCAGTTAATCCCACCTACATCTACCGTAAGAACTGTAAGAACTATAAGATCCGGGCACCCACTTATATTATTATTGAGATTGTGCAGGAGATAGGAATAGAAGAACGCGTATAAGTTGTAGTGAAAAGGCGCGTCTAACTTTTCCTTTCTTCCTTCATTTTTCACTATAGCTCTATACCAAACCTAGGGGAGCCCACCAATAATTATTTATTTGCCTTAATTCAGCCCCTTATCTTTATTTAGTACTACTACTGCCCATACTCTCCTCCTGGTCCTTCTCGAGTCCTCTCCTTGGGAGCTTGGCAAAAAACCCTTACTAGCTTGGAATATTGTAAAGCGGGGAATTTTTTATGATAAAGATTCCGATAAGTAATTATAATAAATTGTAGTAAAAAAAATATATCTATAATTTATCCGTTCCTTATATGCAAAATACCTACTCGAGTACATGCTCTCTATTAACACCAGTTCAATTACATCCATCTCTTTTCAAATACAATACTCGTACATTACTCTGAAACTTACCTCAAATCAATCGCTTCGAATCACTTTCACGATGCCTACACGTTTAGAGAAAACTCGAAAGCAAATTGCAAAGAAGAGAGGTGGAGAAATTGTTACTTTACATGAAGGATCTCGGAATTTTCGTAGACTACGAAAAGCAGGAGGATTTGATGATAAATTAGAAAGAGTTGCAGCTGCGAGGAAAAAGCAAAACCAACCTCTCTGTATGCACCCCACCAGTTCTTATGGTAAGCCAACACAGCTAATATGTATGGTAGTGGAGCGAGCCAAATATTTCCAAGAGGCGGTGCAAAACAACGATGCGAAGCCATTGGAGCTCGAGGCAATTCATAACCTTATCAAGACGTAATGAGTCTTCCATTTCGAATGCTACCAGCAAGTGAGAAATCTAAATATATGTCTAGTTACGTACACCAATCAGACGAAGAACTCAATGAGTTAAAGAAAGAACGTCGTCCAGGACGGCCAGCAAGCAAAGCAGAAGATCTCCTGAAGATGAAGATAGCTGCAGATGTGAAGGAATACGAAACCGGATTCTGTGCGTGGACATATATTCAAGCTTATTCTAAGCTACAGCTAATAATTTATAGACTTGCCAGATCTTACAGACCTAGACAGTGTGTTGAACTTAGCACGATGGGAGGACTCGGCATGGGCATATCTATCGACTTTGAAGTGGATGAGGTTGTCAAGCAGTGGACAAATACAGCAGACCAAGTTTCCACCTAAAGGAGCAGCATGATTTACCAATGATGAAACTGGCGTTGGGGGAGTTTGTGTCAATATCCAAAGATTTTGCTATAGAAGCGGTTCATTGGGAGTAAAAATGCAAAAGTACGGCGTCGTCAATGTCAAAGATGGATCATATAAGTTAGAATCCTCTGACCATATAGCTATTTATTTAATATTTTGAGCAAAAAGTCTCGAATAGCTATCAAATATTCTAAGATAAGAACTTTATAAGCTATTCATATCTAATATTGAAAATTAAGAGCATTCATTGATCAATCTGCACCTAAAAAAGTGACTCGGATTAACCTTTATCCGATCATATGAATTTCTGAAAGCATGTAAAAACTTCCTAAGCTATCTTTTTCTTTACATCAACAATTCTCCAAACATCACACCATCACTTTTTAAAATGATTTCCATCCGCAACCTCACACGTTCAGCTCCACGAGTTGCATCTCGATTGGCAAACACATCCGTTCGCAGAACAGTATCAGCTGGTCCTACATCTCTTCTACAAAGCGTCTACCAACCAAGCAGAATACAATGCGCCTCAGCATTTTCGACCTCGAGCATTCGGGCGAAATCTGCAGCCCCAGAGAGTGATGAGGAATTAGTCGAGAAGATTTCTAGTGAGATTCAGATGGAAGAGGAGATGAGGACTCAAGATGAAATTCCTACCAGCGTAAAGGATTATTTGGAGAACTCTCCTTTCAAGCTCATCGATACTCCGGGTCAGGAAGAGGTTGTTTTGACGAGAAAATTCGGTGATGAAAAGTATGTTTACGTTATTATATTTTCCTAGCGAGTCATATATTACTGCTATTCATAAACAGAAACTTCAAAAACTAATATTTAACAAAACAGAATCCAAATCACCTTCTCCATCGCCGACATCAATTCACTCGACCCCGAATCCGATTACAGCGACCACGCCATGGCTGACGAAGAAGACGTTGACATGGCTCAAAACGAACAGACCAATTCCGAAGACGAGGCCGTCTCTGATGCCGCCGCCGAAGAAGGGCAAGGATTCCCCGCTCGTGTCACCATCATTGTCGAAAAATCCGGCAAGGGTGCTCTAGCCGTCGAGACCGTCGCCGACCATGGAATGATCGTCGTCGATAACGTATACTACTATGCCGATGCATCTCATGCGTATGCTAAGACACCCGAGAAGGCTCACCAACGCCAGGATATGTATGTTGGGCCACCATTCGGAAACCTTGATCAGGATTTACAGGTTCTGTTGGAGAGATATTTGGATGAGAGGGGAATTAACTCAGCATTGGCTATCTTCATACCGGCATATATCGATGTGAAGGAACAGAGGGAGTATTTGAGGTGGTTGCAGAACATCAAAGGATTCTTTGCCGCATAAGCGGAGAATGTATCTGGGGAGAGGAGAATCAAAAGAGAGAAAGGGGAAGGAGAAAAAATTTTAGGTAGCGTTTTTGTGAGGTTTTTCAGATGACTTGTCTTCATACCCTTTCCACTCTGCTTTACAAATAAGCCATGTATATTATTGGGACATTGAGTCCGAATTCCGCATAATGTCCGCATACATATATATATTCATGGATGGATGGATGCTATGTAATGAATGAATATCGAGAGATACATGTATCTTTCCTTGATCTTAGGTTCAATATTATATTATCCGATGGTGACACTAATAATGAACATACCTTTTCAGTGTTTCGCTCCAGAAACACTAAATATAGATGGATATTGAGATTGATCTTGATTTGCTATTGCATATATGGGGTTATGTATACCTAGGTATTGCTTGCCTCCGGATATTCACCTCCTCTAGGACTCTGTATCTTCCAATCTAAAAGAGCAGGCAAGCAAGCCATGGACCCCATAGCACCCTATGATCAACGAGATATGTCCAATTGGTAAAAACATCACAAGTTCCCAACCTCAAGTTTCAAATCTAAATTCACTTCCAACTTCAAATACAGCAGTAATTCCCATCCAACTACCTATCTATCCATCCATACCCCTCACCCAACCAACATACATACCAAGACCACGACCTACACCACATCATGTTACACACATCGGATCATATCACACAAAAATTACACATTCACACACACAAGAACAAGAACAAAAATAAATACCAAATATAAAATTTCTCGCTTCCTTCCATCCATCTCATGCGATGAATATACTGTACGATACTGTATGCCAATCCCAATCCCAATCCCAATAAATCAACCAATGCAAAGCCCATCCAGCAAGCACCCAAATGCTCAAAACCTAATACCCAATGTTCTATGCATGAACCACGCACATACCACGCATGCAGTTTCTTTTTTTCTCTCCTTTACGTCGTATCTCCTTTCTTTTCCTTTCTTTTCTTTTCCACTCTTCTTCTTTTTCTTGTTGATTTTTTTTTTCTCTCTTCGAGCATGGTTACCATCACCACCATCAAAACCTAGATAGCCACCCATAAAATACAAAAAAAGATAGGAAGTGAGGAAGACATAGATAGAAAGGTGCGGATCGGTTGGTTCAGTTTAGTTCAGTTGAATCCGATCCGGTAATCGATCCAGTTGAGAGAAGGAATATTCGTTTTCATCTTGCCACCCCTTTCCTTTTCCTTTGGCTTCCCTTCTCTTCCACTTATTCGTGCGCTCATCTCAGCATCGCCTCCTTTCCACCCATCCACCCAAGAGATAACCCATTTCCCAATCCCAATCCCAATCCCATGCCATCCCATGCCTATCCATTCCCTCCCAACCCATCCCATCCAACCCATCCCATCCAACCCATGCCAATAAGTAAGAAAAACAGAAGAAAACCCGCGAACCAACCAAAAATAAACGGAAAACAAGAAGTAAAATGAAACAGCAAATCCAATGGCATTTCCCAATTCCAAGCCCTCCCCCCCTTTCTTCCTACCCCTCTCTCCTCTTTATACCATACCATATTGCCCACCCCACCCCACCACCAAACGCCATTGGAAAGCATAAAACAAGAGAGAAAAGAAATGAAATGAAAGGAAAAAACAAAATATAAAATTTCTTAACTTGATACACATAAAATAATTAAAGATTCTCCGCAACATTGTTTGAAGATGAAAGAATCCCCACCCCCCCTTCTACCTCCGCCTCTACCTTACTCACTCACTCCGAGTAATCGATCGTTTAAAAAAAAAAACTCTCTTTAATTCTTGTGCTGTGAATAATTCGCAAAGACGATGAACTGTGAGATAAGATAAGATAGGATAAAATAGAATAGAATAAAATAAAATAAAAATCAATTCAGCCCCATCCAATGCCTCCATGCCACCATGCCACCATGCTTCCCCTGAATACCAATATAATTCAACCAGCCAACCAACCAACCAACCCGACCAGTCCCAACCCTAACCTAGCGTAAAACACCCACCCAAACAAAGTCTTGTCTTCGAGTTTCCCTTTCCCATATGTACTGCTGCGATTTATCCATCCATACCCAGACCCATCCATCCATCCATCCATCCATCCATACCCATCCATCAGTCGCGTGGTTGGTTTGTGCCAATAATATGGAATGGCAACCTAAACCTTGGAATGGTAAAGGGATGTATGCAGTGCACAGTAATCTCGTTACAACAAATGAAGCGAATGAATAACTGAGATTGTGATACCTAGGTAGGTAGAAGCAGGAAATATATCCACCCACCCAATCATTCATAGATTTAAATTAAATGAATGAATAAATGAGTGAACATCTTCATTTCGCTCTTTTGGAAACATTAAACGAGAGAACTAAGCAGATCAAACCATACTAAACTAAACCAAACCAAACCAAACCGCACTTTTCTTTTATATAACTTCAAATATCATATCATTATCGTTCGATGCTCTCCGGACTCATGGGTCCAACAGCACTAATATCGTCTTTTTCAATCGGGCTATTATTGCCTTGACTGCTCTCTGCTCTCTCCATAGATACCGCGCCACCATTCGGTAAATTGGTTGGCTTGGATTTTTTACCCTTCTCCGGACTTAAGCTCAAGCCATTTGGAGCTTTGCTTGAATTCTGGGAATCCATCACTGATGATGATCCGTCACCTAGCTTCTTTTTCTTTTTAGCATTTCCACTTTGTTCTTTCAGTGGACGCTTTCGGGGACTAGTAATTTTGCCCGTAGGACCAAGACGTGGTCTAGTTGGTTTTTGCTTTCCTGTTAGCTCTTCATCTTCGAGCAGTGGCTCATCGTCATTAGCGTGTAATTTAGCGAGGAAGAAATTCTTGATGAGACCGATTTGATTTTGAAGAGATTCTTTTGTAACAGGTGGCAGTGGAGCAAGAGGGGTGAAAATTTCGGCTGTGGGAGCCGCAGCAACTGGGCCCTGATAGTTGCTGTGTAATCTCGTCTGAAGAAGATGTAATGGCACGGAAAGAGTAGCCATTCCAAATTCACTATCCAGACCGAGAGCCTTGAACCCGAAGAAATCCTCGCCGAGTTCTTCGGCGAAATCTCCACCCACAAATTGTTCACTACCGTCGTTGAATGCGCCCGATCCATCTTGAGTTCCATCTGTAAGGGCGGGTCTGAGTAAATCTGTAAGATGTGCTTTCATACGTTCGTGCATAACAGAAAGCTTTACACCTAGGCGTTCAACGTCATCCTTGACATAACTTTCCAGACTCTCGATATCCAGACCGCTGTCATCCAAAGTATGCAGTACCACCTCTTCGTTTGTATATCGTGGTTGCCATTTTCCTTGAGCTTGCCCAGTTGTTGGTACCTTATGAGCTTCTCGATAAACACCGAAAGTTTTAGCAATCTTGCCAAAAAAATCGCCTGCGATATCAGTTATGACTTCTATAGCCGACGGTTGCATTTCTTCGAAACCAGCATGATAACAAAGCTTAGCGACAGATCGTTGCAATGCAGCTTTACAAACCCAAGGAGACATAATAGGCCCATCATCAGTCGTGACGTGCGGCTCTATATCCGCTTCTATAAAAGGTTCTGGCTCGTATTTTGGGAATTGATTGTTGTACATCTAAGGTGAAATCAGTAAAAACGCAAATCATGCCACAATACCCGAGCTTACCTGAGCTTGCAATTGCATTTGTTTTATAACGCCGATCTTAGAACAAAGCTTTCTTGTTTCTTGCATCTGCTTCATATTGGCCTCAAATTTTGAGCCTAAAGCACCTTTTGGAGCTGTGAAGTGTCCAGGCTGGACCATGCGCAGGAACTCTTCTGACTGTTCAACGAGTTGGCCGTCCGCATCCTCAACCCATTGCAGCCTTGGGTTGATGTCTGGAATCGCCGACAACGGGTCATAATAATCAGGAAGAACTCGTTCTTCCTCACTTTCCATACCTTCAGCTAAAGTCTCGGCGCTCTGATTTGCAACCTTTTCTTCGCTTGTACCTTCTGAACTTGGGCCACCATCCTGAGCTTGTTGCTGTTGTCGGAGGAACCTTCTCATCCCGGCCTTACTTCGTAATAAAGCGGGCTCATCTGGATTCAGCTTGTCACCTTTGAAAAGTCGGTTTCGCTCCTTAGCAACTAAAGCACGATCTTTTTTGGTTACTTGTTTCCAAATCTTGTACTCCTCATCTTCATTGCTGTCCTCTGGTGCAAGTCCTTGACCTAGAGCTAGACCATTAATCGACGGTCCATCAATATCCATACCATCGGCTGTACTGGGAACACCGTTCAAGTCACCAGGTGTGATGGATCCACCAATAGGAGGAGTAGCAAAGCCATTCTGACTACCATCCACTTCGGAATCTTCATGACGAAGACTACCAATAACACCGTTTAATTGGATGGCAGGCTTTTGGTCTAAACCTGGAGTGCTCTCATCACGGGGATTGGTGGTCTTTCTTGCTTTCGAAGAGCCTTTTACACCGCGACCTCGAGAAGACATGATAGGTTCGTCATCACTTTCATCACCATTGTCGTCATCACCTCCATTTTGTTTTTTGAGCTCAGCTTCTACCTCTGCTCGAGACTTAATTGCAAGATCTGGGATTAAAGGCACAAGCTTTTCTGCTTCTTTTCGCATCGAAATGGCATTTCTTCGTAGAGGATGGGCAAGATCGCCATTATATTTGAGGCAGTTGGCCCATATCAAGTCAAGGTCGGCTACAAATTCCTTTTTGGATTTATATGCCAACTGCTTTAACTTCTTGGTCATTGATCCAAGGTCCATAGGCTGTTTAATAACTTCTTTATGTTAACTAGGAACTTTAATAACCAGATTCAATACTTACTGTTATAATAGTCAGGAGCTTCACGTTTGTTAACTCTGACAAGAAACGGGGCCGAGTATTCAGTCATCGCCTTCAGTTCACTCAAAACCTTTTCTGCAGCTTCATACAACTCTTCTTGGTTAACATTCTCCTCACTAGCCCATTTACTTCTATTTTTGCGGACTTCGTTGATTAGGTTTCGTAGGTCCGCATCAGAAGCACTTATTTGGTTACGTTTTTGGTCGATTCGCGCAATGAGATGCTTTAGAGTAAGATTCGATGCGCCCAGGTTGCTGCTACTTAGAGAACCATGCTGTCCGCCATTTTGGCCATTGGGCTGACTAGAACTCGCGTTGTTGCCCATTTCCGCGTCGATTTGTTTTTCGGATTCTTCCAGCCTTTGTTGCTCCAACATAGCTACCCGATCATTTTCTAAGGTATAGAATAAAGTATGAAAGCTACGTTTTGCCGCATCCTCGACGGCCTTCTTCTCCTCTTCCAATTGCTTACGCGCATCTTCGGAAGTTTTGGGTTGATTCTCTTCAGCATCTTCTTTATTTTGCTCAGTATTCTTATGTGGTGATAGGTCGGATTGTGGTGGGGAGCTTCCAGATTTCGAGGGCGACAGTAACGCTTGTGCGCTTCTATTTTTTGCAGTGGTGTCTTGTGTATCTTCGTCTTCTTCGTCCTCGTCGTCATCGTAGTTATCTTCATCAATAGCGCGCGCGGACTTTTTGGGGGGAGGTGGTGGTTGCTTTGTCGATTCTATTATATTTGATTCTTCAAGCAATTGAAATGTATGCGCCGAATCATCTTGCTCTACATCATGTTCTCCGGTAAAATTCCTTCCAAATAATGTAGCCAACTTTGCTTCGCTGCGTCGATATAATTCCTTAAATCTCGTCTTCTGACTTTCCTCCTCCTGTACGTTAACCGAGTCAGCCATTGTGGCATCGAATATACTTGAAGTATGCGACCGTGGAGGAGTATTATTTGAATTTTGGTAAACTTTGTGCGAATGACTTACACTCGATGATGGAGGAAGCCATGTTGATCCATTCGTGATGGAATTGTGCCCGGATACCCCAGAGCGAGACAAAAGTCCCCTCTCTCCGCCGCCCATAACGTCAAATATCTCGGTCGCGACAAACCGTCTAAACGTTGTCGCCACTTCTTGCTTTAAATCGGAACGTAAATTGTGCGCATTTTTGGATTAAATAGACGCAAAATATTGATTAATTTACGTCGTTGATGTTGATGATTTGATGAAATTGTTGATGGTGAGGTATGAATTGTAGTTGATGGACGTTGTCACGCTTGGGGTTTCCTTACTCTCTCTCTCTACTTAACTCTCTAGCACTTCCATAGTGTGTGGAAAGGGAAAAGGACAATGAATGACCGATACAATTCCAATTATTTTTATTTTTTTGAACTTATTATTTAAATCTAAGTGATTCTAAGTAACATTTACAAACATTTCAATATATTTACAAATTAATTAATTGAATAGGTTTTTACAATTTATAGAAATTTATATACATGTTAATTCATCTATCTAGAGAGTACTATATATGTATGTATGTATGTATGTACAGTACAATACAGTAGAGTAGAGTACATTCATTATCAATTCAATTGATGTAAAGAAGTCGAATTAAACAATGCCTTGTACATAGAGAGAGAACTTTCTCCGTACTCCAGGCTTAACTAGATGGGATGGGATGGTAGTATGGTACTACTCGTAGATGAAAATAATGCCCTGGACACTTGGAGTGCTGAAGAGTATGGCTTGGTCAAAGCGTAAAGATTTTATAGGTGTACGAAATAAATGTATTCTGTTGCATAAAAATTTATAATTGCCTGAGGCATTAAATGATCTTCAATCCACTGATGGATGGAGCTGACATAGCTGGAGCTGGAAGGGGGAGGGGAGGCTTCACGATGCATTTCACAAACTTCATTTGAATATAATCGACATTAAATCAACTACTAATTATTTCGAATTATCTTTCGGTATAAAACCGAAACTTCTTCTATGAGCTAATCTAATACGAAAATTCAAACCACATAAATTATATTGAGAAATAAATAAAATTTATTAAAACCAATAAAAGTATCTCGCATCTCCCGGATACGTACTATAGCTAAAGCTTACCGGGGTATACCACAAAGCTCTGAACACAGAGGGGAACTGTCCTGTCTAGATCTTCCCATACCCATAATCACCATACATTCCCCTCTTCAACCCTCAAATACCTTGATGAATACCAAAACAGCAGTAATGCTTATTTAATACATAAATCCATCTATTGGTGAAGAAGAAAAAAATAGGTCTCTAAACATGCGTATAAGGTTACCATTCGCAGGTAAGTAAATATATGGAAAATATTCAAAGCTCTCTTCCTAGCCTTACCCTTTCCCTTTTTTTTGTCAACCTTTACAACACTCAATACAACCACTCTCCTTCCCATATTCCACCATGTAATATAATAAACTTATCGATAACTAACTCCCCTTTTCCCTCCAGGAGCCTTCCTCTTCCTCCTCCTCCTCTCCGCCTACGCCGGCCTAACATCCATCCAACTCAACGCCCTCATAAACGACAAACTCCTGCACCTCCTAACCTTCTTCACACTAACGCTCGTCTTCTACTGGATCCTCGACACCAGCCGTCGCCGCACCCTCAACATAACCCTCATCATCTGCACCGGCGTCCTAGGCATCGGTTCCGAATTCCTGCAGGGCTTCCTGCCTAATGGTCGTGTTTTCGATTTCTACGATATCGTAGCTAATATTGTGGGTTCGTTGGCGGCGTTGGCGATTTGTAGTTGGTATCATTTGCGGATGTTGGAGAGGAAGAGGAGGGCGAAGTCTTATCATGTTGTGCCTGGGGATGAGGAGGATCAGGATCTGGAGTTGGGGGAGGGGGTAGGTACTCAGGAGAGTGGTGTTACGAGTGGTGGGGGTGTAACTGGAGTGGGAGAGAGAACTCTAGAGGAGGAAGTGGATAATTGGGACGAGAATGGCGAGGATGATGCGTGGGATGAAGATGAACATGCGACTAGTGCGGATGGTGAGGGTTTAAAAACACCTAGTGCGAGTAGTTCTGGTGAATTGGAGGCGGATTCGAAGAAAAGGTCTATTTGAGTGGATGGATGGGCGAGCATGAATGAGATCGATTCTGATATGATATGATGTTATGGATGGCTATGATTGGGATGACTTAAGAACGGACAAAAATTCACATATAGTTTTACTATAGGAGTTGGAAGGGGTTCGCATGTATTCTACCTTTTACTTTATTCATATCGAAGAGTATCAAGGGTTGCAACTATCGCTCTGGTGTCGATATTATAACTATGGTATGAATGTATATGCTCTATATTTTTACCTGCCCACTACAAAGCAATATACAAGAACCACCCACATTTCTCTTGTACTATTGCTATATCCATCTCATTTGCACAAAAGCGACATCTAGAAAATGCTCAAAAGATCAAGTTCACTCAATCACATCTGAACCATAATCATAAAAAAAAAACATAGTTCCCATATCCCAATCCACCCCCTAAACCCTAACAACTTCTATCTGTATTCAAGAATCGACACAACCAACACTCGCATACAAATAGACAAACATCTCGAATACCATACCAAACCCTACTTATTTCCTGCAATAAAAGAGCTACACAGAAATATAGTCTATGCAATACTCTCTAGGAGCTTGATAGGATAGATTTGTTGATATTATGATGTCTTTAGTTTGGGTGCGTTTGTTGTGGATTGAAGTATATAGAAATGATGATTTTGTTTAAGGATGGTATGGGATGAATTGGGTCGGGGAAGTATATTAAGATAGCGTTTGGTGTTTAGATTTATTTGGATGCGTTTTGGGGGAGTGTTATGGGTGGGAGAAGATGTAGAAAGAATTAGGAGGGGAAGAAGGCGGAGTTATTGCTTTTTCATCTCGATATGTAGAAATAGAGGTGGGATGGATATCGTGAAATAGAGTAGATTTGTTCAAGAAATAGAGTAGTGGAGAGAGATAGATATCTGTGTTTGGATTTCAGGAGTGGAAAGGTGAAGAGAACACAATGTTTGCCTACCTATATGTAGGGATCAAAGACAATTGACAGCACGAAATATTTGAGAAAAATGAGGTACTGAACATGGATGGAAACTGGATTTTCTCTCTCCTGCCAGTAAATAAATTCAGCTATAGTAAAGCTATATGGCTTGGAAAAAGAAATGGGCAAAAGGATTCAAGGTTTTTAGCTGAAACAGCTTCAGTACAAGGCTTAAGTAGACATAACAAGGTATCTTCCACGCTCGCTCTTAATGTTAAAGATCTCATATGACAAAACTATTTTCAGTAAATTTGTCCAAAATGATGGCAACATCTGTGCCGAACCATTAATCAGCCTTCCACACGTGGCCACCTCCTTTCTGCCATAACCATAACGCTTCAATGGCATATGCCTTGCTACCTTGATGACCTCCTTCGGCACTAGAAGCTTCTTCTAAAGTTTTAATAACCTTACCTTCCTCCACAATCCTCCATAAACCCTTCGATATCTCGGTACCCACATCTCCCCACTCACCCCTACCTAACCTGTAGAGAAATCTGCCCAGAGTTTGAAAAGCAAGACACCTCTGAGCTGGGAAAGCAGAGCGAGCTAATCTTGCAAGTTCTGGAATAGTATATCCAGCGGCTTCAGGAGCTTCTCCATGATGATGTAATCCTTTTGTAATCGGCATCGCTCGTGCAATCCTAGGCGGTAACAAACCACCCCTGAAATCAAATCGTAGAGCTGAAGCTGCAAGAGCTTCACTTCCAGGATAATAAGGTGATTCCTGATCCGCTACGGATCCATGTGTAGGTATCGGCGCCATCCATGCCAGTTTTGAAGGGTCCGCCGGAAGTTCAGGGAAATATTTTGTATGTAGGTTTTCGAGAAAGGAAGGGTCATCGGGATCGAGATCCGGAGTGGCAGCAGCGACGGGGAAGTGTACTGCTGGTGCAGGAATTTCGGGGACTTTGACTATATTCTCGGAGGCGGGTTTGAGATCTATGGGATTTTTCGGTTCTTCATCTTCCTCAAATCTAACCGACTTTTGGGGAGCAACCGGTTTACCTTCGGGTGCTGGGACGGGTACTGCGTTAATATCTTTGTCTGACTCTATGGATTCCTTTTTGGCTGACTCTGTGGAATCTTGTTCTTCGGTGTTAGAAGGTGGTTGCCCTGGAGGGTCGATGCCAGTATCTCCTCGACCTTCGTCAAAATTTGCTCGCTTCAAAAGTCGTTGAATTAATTCAGGGTCTAATGTTGCGAGTAAGTCCTGCTGTTCTTGTTCAATTTCTTCTCTTGACATAGAAGCTATCCTCTGTCTATTATCCTCGTCTATCCGCCGTCTTTCTTCGTCCATACTGAATTCTTCTTGTGTTGAAAGACTTCCATTTCCCGACTGATTTCCTTTAGATGGAATTCCGAAAGCGTTGGGAGAATCTGCAACTGGTCCATTTGAAGCACCCCCTCTTTGCTTTTTGAAAGCAGATACCCGGGTGCGTTTCTTGTGTTCAGGAAAACCTGTCTTTGAAGTTTTCATCTGCGGGGCAGAGGGTGGTTTTGTTGTACGTTCCTTAATATCTCCAACAAAAGTGGATGTAAATGAAGGAGCGACATTTGATGGGATGTTTGAATTTGATCCTATTTCATCTTCATCATCTGAGAAATCGACAGTAAATCTTTGCCCACGTAGATCCATATTGATATTTTCCGATATTTTGTTATGTATGTTGTGGGGAAATTTAAGAATATGCAAGGCTGAATTGGATTTCAATGTTCCACAGAGCTAAAATTTAAGGTTTTGAATCTAAGCCAATTTGGACTAGCTGCATTTCACAGATATTTATTTTGGGATTTCACTAGACGACATGGAGGTGTAAAGTGTTATCAAAAATATTGTTACATGTTCTCCAACTTTATACTAATCTAAGACAATCATCAATATCGCATTTAAGTTTTGAATAATTGTACTGTATATATTACCCAAAGTGGTGAATTATATCAAACTAACGAAAGTAAGTAAAGGGGTATAAGAATGAATTTAAAAGTATAAGGTTTCCTTTACAGATTAGATACAGGAAGATTTGTATGCTACCAACCAATATGCCTTAACCCACGAAGTTTCATTGGGCACACTACAATACCATAGGAATGCAAAACACCTTCAAATATATTATAGCCAAAAGGAGTTAACGGTAGAAGTTTTCCCCTCATTTCTTTACTGAGTTGCTACCTGTCTATCTCGGTAGGAGATATCAACCCCCGTTTTTCTGAAATAGACCTAAAATAAAGGGTCTATACTTCCATACTTCAATTCTTCATCTAATGTAGATATTGTACCGAGTAAGATTGTTTCAATTCAAATTAGGTTGACTTTTCTATGTAATATAATATAATATAATATAATATAATACAATATAATACAATATAATATAATGTAGGTAAGGCGAATATAGATATTTAAATTTACCTTATTAAGCTGGGCTGGGAACTCTTTGAGCCCTTGTCATATTTCGTCTCGTTTATTCCCACTACTTAGATCCCTTTCTGTGTAAGATCTATCCATAATCCATGTCCATGTACAATGTGCCATGGAAACACGGTAGTAGAAATAAAAGAACCCCCGACCACATTTTATACCTTGACGATCCGTACTCCAAGAACCCGCTTTTACCTTACTCAATACAATTGTACTTACCTTACTTTGCGCCTACTATACCTACTATACATACTATACATACTATGTACCTACGTGGTAGTATTCATCACACAACCCTCCAGACCCAGACCTAAACCAAACCAACCTTGGACTTTTCTTATCTCACCTTACCTTACCTTACCTCATCTCACTTCACCTCATACTTTTTTTTTTTCAGTTTGTGTGATTCTTTTGCTTGTCTACTATAACATATCCATATAACCATATATCCATGTAATAGTGAAGCCTTGAGTGACTGTAGTGATCAATTTTTTTTATTCCCTAAAAGAGAATTTACGCAAAAATTATAAAGGGTAGGGGAAAAAAAGGCCAACACCACTTCTATCAAGTTTCAACCTTGAGTGTGCTAACACCACCCAATCTAATAATGAAAATGTCCGCCCACTCATACGTTCACCTGTAGTTTCTTACTTATTACTTCTCCGAGAGCCAGTAAGGGAAAATAATAATAATAAATGTTATAGTACCTACCCTTCCCGTACCTCTTGCGCCTTCCACCTTGACTTGATGCAGCACACCAGCACCAGCACCAGCACCAGCACCAGCCAGCACCTCCCTTCCTCCCTCCCTCCCAACTCAAACGATTCTCTCTCATAAGGCAAAATGAGAATGCGAAATTGAAATTTTAATAGGAATAGAAATAGGAATAGGAATTAAGAATAAAGAATAGGAATAGGCACAGGAATATGAATAGAAATTTGAGTCGCTTGAGATCAATTAAAAATGTAGTATGATCGTTCTAATAGTGTAGACCCGTACAACTTTAAGAAGGTCTAAATCCCCCCTCTCATCTCTCATCTCTTCTGCTCTTCTCTTCTTCTTATCCTTCTTCCTCTTCCTTTTCCTTTTCCCTTTTCCCTTTTCCCTTTTCCCATTTCCCTTTTCAATGACCACATAAAAAACCACCCGCCCAACAACAAAATCTTATAATCCTATTTTCAAACTCTTCTTCTTTTTCTTATTACAACAACCTCATATCGACATTTAATTGATGTTATTTTCATCAATAATATTTGATTTTCTATCAGTAACGATATCTAATTGTGACTATTTGATGCTGAATATCTTGATACATTTGTTTCAGTATCTTGTAGATTAAATTTCCCTCGCTTCCCACCTACAAACAACAAAACTTGTTATATCGCATTGTCGTGTCAAATTTGAAGCTATTCAGAAGTTTCGTATCACTCGTTTTCTTACGACAACGTTTCGACAACGACAACAAAAAGGTTACACGAATTTCACCGAAATTGAAACCACTCTACAACAATCAACACCTTTTCGCTACTTATAATAATTGATGGATTTTTGTTATTTACAAATAAATTTCCAGATTTAAAATTTTTGGGTTTTACTTGGTCCAAATGTCGAATGCCCAAGATGTTCGTGGGGTTTCACCACAAATGGGATCTAACTCTGACTTATCATCACCGCCGCGATCAAGTCCCGAAATGGAAGACATACAAGTTCACAATAACTCAAACAACCTCAACGTTAATCGTTCCGGAGTAGATATTTCGACATCAGAAAAGCCAGCACGTAAGAAGCCGGCTAGAAAACCTAGAACTGCCTTACCTAAGATTGGTGATGCTAGTTCGGCTACTGGTACCAACACCGATGCACCAAAACCTAAACGGATCCGAAAACCAAGAGATCCGAATGCTCCTCCCGCTAGATCAAAGAAAAAGGCTACAACAACATCGGAAACTGCTAACGGTGGTGAATCATCTCGACAAACTAAACTTACTGATGTTCCGGGAGTTCGTTTGAGCGATGCAAATTTCAGTGTTCCGGCTACACCACCTACACAAAATTCAATGCTTGCCCTAAAAGGAGAAAGTGAGGCTATTCCCAGGTCATTCTTTAATACCGCCCCTCATCAACCACAACCGCAACCTCAAGTTGCCCCACAACCTTCACAACCTTCACAACCCCCACAATCCCAACCTCAAATAGTTACAGCTACTCGCGGTCAAAATTATGATCCCATTAGATCAAATTATGACCCTGTTCGGGAAACCCTTGTCAGTCATAATTCATACAACAGCAACTCTCAAGGATCACCAATTCCACCTACTATTACCAATCGTGCCAGTGCTTCTCCTTCCATATCTAGCTTGGTTGATCCACCAAATCAACCCCTAACCTCTCCGTCTGCCCATTCCTTCCTTATGCATCAACAGCAAGCTAAACGTCAACGGGAAGACGGACCTACTTCTGTACCAGCTTCTCCGATCAACAGACTTAATTCATCTGTTGATCCGGTTAGTACCCGTGCATTTTCGCATACTCCAACTTTACAATCGCAGCCTGTATCTGCACTGGCTCCACCTTCCGTTCCTATTGTAATGTCGCAGAAGCCATCTCAAAGTACTAATGGCAATTCAAATAAGAAAAGCACAACTAATGGAGCTTCGGGAACATCATCACCAAAACCTCCAACGAAACAAAAGGAAAAAGAGTTTCTCACCCCACCACCACTCCCAGGTTCCGGTTTAATGCAACTAGGTGGACCTAATGATGGCTCTGAATCTCGTGCTCCTACGATCATTTTAGAAATCCCAATTGAAGGACAGGTCAATGTTCAGGTAAATTTCGCTCGTATGGCTGAGGAGGCTTATGGCTGGGATGCTTTGCACCCCCGATTAGCCGCTCAAAGAGATCGACTGGCAAGAGTTGCAGCCGCTGGTGCTGCCCTAGAGAGGAATGGTTCAAGTCGGGATAGCGGTGATGAGATGTCGTTGGATTCTGAAGGAGAAGGTAGCAATGTTGAGATGGCTGGTATGAGTGATGGCCGTACTGGTACAGATGGTGGCGCGAAGAGGGTTGCTACCAAGAAGAGAAAGACGAAGGAAGATGAGTATGATAAAGATGATGGCTTTGTTGATGATACGGAGTTAATGTGGGAGGAACAAGCTGCTGCCGCAAATGACGGATTTTTTGTTTACTCTGGTCCCCTCGTGCCCGAGGGAGAGAAACCAGTACTTGATAGGTATGTAACTCATTATACAGACGATTCTGTGCAAAGCACTAACTGTAAAACTAGGGCCGACGGTCAACCAAAGAAGGCTCGCAGCCGTGCACGTACTACAAAACCTGCGGAGGGTGGTGCTGCACCTCGTAGAAGTGCCCCTAGTTCGGGAAGCAAACCCAGCACATCAGGTGGACCTGGTTCTCGTGGTGGAAATGCGGCACGTAAGCCTCGAATCACCAAGGCTGAGCGTGCTCGTATGGAGCAGGAGAAAATCGACCGAGAGAAGATGGGTACTTTGGCCTCGATGCCTGGAGGGTACAGTACTATGCAACTTGCAACTGCTCCAAATGTTGGTGGAACACCATTGGTTTTTAATCAATGAGGCATGAAAGCCCATTTATATTGATGCATCATTTTCCATTTGTAAGAATTTTGAAAAAAATATCATTGTAGGGATTGGTTGGAATGATTGGCGTTGAGAATGGAAATGTCCATGGAGTAGAGGCGCACTCAGATTGAGTCCTTATTGTACATTAGAATACCTCGCTCTGAGGAGCGTTCGAGCGCACATATCATAGTTCACAAAGGATAAAAAAGTTAACATAAAACTTTCCGTCCTAGATTTCTTGAGAGTTAAATGTTCAAAACACCTAATAATATCATAATCATAGATTTTACGATCATACTTCTGGCAGCTGTCAAACATTACTTTGGTTGTAAATTCGAATTATATTAACTAAAGCGGCACCCCTGTCGTCACATCTCCGAATTCGCAATTCCAAGCATCATAATGATTATTTAAATTTCCAACACCTTCAATATTGGAACTGTTCACCAGAATTCACAATGGCGAGCGCACCGCCCAAAACACGAGAACCTGAGAAGGCTAAACAGAGACCCAGTGCATTGAGATCAATTATCGCTGGGTCGACTGCGGGAGCTGTGGAAATTGGTTGGTTTTCTTTTTGCTGCTTGCTTGTAACGAGAATGAGGAAGATGATTGATGCTAATTTTTGAATGCTATATAGCTATTACATATCCATTTGAATGTACGTTTACGATGACATTGGGTCGCTACCAATTCACAAATCCCATATCCTACAAATCTAAATCGACATCCAGCTTCTAGTCCTTGTTCTCTTCACACAGAAACCAGAAATGCGGGGTCGCAAGGTTCATGAATAGTTTAACTAACAGATGATATTGTAGTTGCCAAAACAAGAACACAATTAAACAGAAGGTTACCTGAATCTGGAAAGTTACCATGGCCACCGTTTGGAAAGGCGTGGTATGCTGGGTGCACCACGCTGATTATTGGGAATTCGTTGAAGGCGGGAATTCGTACGTCTTGTTTTCTCTTCTGTCTTTCCTACTCCCAAGACATAATACCATATAGCTGTGATGGGCACTGATGCGGAAACATAGGATTCGTCGCTTTCGATCAGTATAAATCATTATTACAAGATGCAGATGGAAAGATATCAGGTCCCAGAACCGTAGTTGCTGGATTCGGTGCGGGAGTTACAGAGAGTTTATTAGCTGTTACGCCATTTGAGAGTATTAAAACTACTTTGTATGTGTCACATCTACAACACTTCCTTGAATCCCCAACCAGCAGCATCCATCTAACAAACAACCCCAGAATCGACGATCGCAAAAGCGCCAAACCTCGCATGCGAGGCTTCCTCCACGCCGTCCCCATCATAGCCCGCGAACGCGGTCTCCGCGGTTTCTTCCAAGGTTTCGTACCAACCACCGCCCGCCAATCCGCCAACAGCGCCGTCCGCTTCGGCTCCTACACTTCGCTGAAACAGCTCGCTCAATCGTACACCGCGCCTGGAGAAAAGCTCGGAGCGCTTTCGACTTTTGGGATCGGTGGAGTCGCGGGGATTATTACGGTTTATGTGACGCAGCCGCTGGATACGGTGAAGACGCGCATGCAGAGTATTGAGGCAAGAAGTCTGTATAAGAATAGTTTTGCGTGTGCGGCGTTGATTGCGAAGAATGAGGGACTGTTGACTTTTTGGAGTGGTGCGTTGCCGAGGTTGGGGAGGTTGATTATAAGCGGGGGGATTGTTTTTACGATGTATGAGCAGAGTATTGATTTGATGGGGAGGTTGGATCCGGATAGTAAGTATATTTGATTGAATGAATGGATGACGGAATCAATGAAGAGATTGGTTGGGAAGGGAAACCTGGGATGTAGATGTACAACAAGTATATATAGGGACCATCTTGATCATCTTCAATATAGGCAAATAGACAAGCAGGGCTAGGCCAGGCGTTGGGGAGTCAAGAAGAAAAAATGTCCTTGGAATAAATGTATTATCATTTTTCATTCATTCATCTGTTCAATCATAATACTCCAAACACCATCCATATTCCATATTTCATACACCATGTATTAAGACAGCCTATTCAATCATACCGGTACATTCATTTTCCCCATCCAACTAACTCACCACTCATTTGAATCGCAAGAATCCCTTCCATTTATTCGCCAGTTGTTGGAAGAATGTGCGGGCTGGTGCTTCCTCTAGTTCTTTTAATAGGTCGGTGTAGTAAGTTGGGTTGCCTGCTGGCTTCATGAGTTTGTCGGATACGGCGTACTGTTTCTCTGTTAGTTGGGTTTTGATTGTGGTATTGTGGTAGATGGTGCTCTGGAGTAGTTCGGACGGGAATGGGTCTTGAGAATTGGAGATATTGAATGAGAAGACCATATTCTTCCCATCCCAAGGCCCTCCTTATAATTTTCCTCAATCCATCCCCGGCCCATCAACTAAAAATATATATATATACATACCTTAGTCTGATATCTATTCTCCAACAGAGAATACAAAGCATTAACCTGATCAAGCTCATGTTTCTCATCCACCTTATTGCTATCCGCAACACCGAGGAATTTTCTATCTACTCGTCGGCGGATGGCATCTTGGAATTGGGCATCTGGGCGGAGTGCGTCTTTGGGCCAGCGGGAGAGGGCGCGTATGTAATGTTTGTAGACTATCTATTTGGGGGGAGTGAGGCGTTAGTTATGGTTATGAGCTAATCGATGTAGACTGAAGGGAGGGGAAGGAGGGGGGTACTGGAAGAGAGAAATAGGAATTTATGGGAATACAAAAAAGTAACCTACTGATTGTGACATTATGAATTGATCGGATCAATTAATTGGGAAGAAATTCGAATGGATGACGAACAGGGAATCTTTTTGGGAGGGGAAACCTGTGGATGGTGTTTGATGCAAATTAATGTTATGCGTGAGCTCAGTAGCACGACCTGTATGCGGTCATTACATGATGGGGGGGTTTTTTTTTGTTCGGGGCCGGAAACGCGGATAGTGCTATATTTGGATATTTAGCGGTTGGTTGGTGTGGGATTAGAATGGTAAATTCAATGCAAAATTGATTCGTGATATCTTCGTCACCTGCAAACAATATTGGAACTTTTATAGAATTGGTGAATAGCATCTGGATAAAATCAAACAATAGATAAATGAAACTTTATTACTGAGGAACCATATATCTATCTACTCATCTATCAATATTTTTCAATGCTCAAAATCAAAATCAGAATTGAATTAAAAATCAATATCCCCTGAATAGTTATATATTGTTCTTGCTGCGGAATTTCATTGAAATCTAGCGAATCAATGTGGCGCTAGTTAACATCTCAAACAAAGCCCATCCAGGACAACCATCCTTCTATATGACCTTATTCTAATCTCCTTGATCAACCACAATTCTCTTCTTTTTTTCTCCTTCCTTCCTTCACCTACTTCACGACCTTCCTTTCCATCCCTTTTTCTCCTCCTTCGAGTCTTGTTTCTTCGTTTTCCTTTGTTTTTGAAAGATACCACTTACAATATGAGTTCGCAAAGATATGAGAGGGTGAGTCCCCACTTCAAACCACGCCACACTTATGGGGAGGCCGCCGGATACTAACATAATCAAACATTAGGTGTCTGCGAACGACGATGAGATCCCTCAAACACCTACTTCACCTCCACCATCTTTCCGATCGCGAGCCTCCTCCCCTTCTTCGCGGCATCATGGTATTACTCCGGTCGATCAGAATCTAGCGGACACATTTGACGATGGGTCGGATGACGAGGATAATGATGGTGATGATAGACAGCGGTTAATGCGAGGGAGTCCGAGTTCCACGTCGAGAGAAGAAATCACGACGGAAGAGAATGGTGATGACTCACGACAGCCAACTATCGTGAGGAGAGTGACGGGATTACCATCATTTGTGCCTCCGACGGGTGGAAGAGTGTATGGTGGTGGTTCGGGATCTGATGGTGTATTCGCAAATCTAAGTGCTAAGCCTGAAAGGGGTGAAAAAGTAGAGGAACATCCTCCTGTATGTATACACTTTATGATGCTGCCAATAATTACTAATGAATTATAGACTTATGAACAAGCCGCGGCAGACCAGGCTCCACCTTATTGGGAAACAACAATTCTCGCACCTGGGCTGGGAGGCCCAGACGAAGTATACGTGGAGGGTCTTCCCGTTGGATCTCTATTCTCCTTTATCTGGAACGGCATGATATCGATGTCTTTCCAACTCGTCGGTTTCCTTTTAACATATCTCCTTCATACTACACACGCCGCAAAGAACGGATCTCGTGCTGGTCTCGGAATCACGCTCATACAATACGGTTTTTACATGAAGGGATCGGAGAGTGTGGTAACTCCACCGGCAAATGGACAGGATGCATCATACGCGCAACCTCCCGACCCAAACAGTCATGATTTCGACCCCAACCAGGTTAATCAGGCGGCTACGGCGGGAATGGATAATTCTTCTTCGGGCGGCATTTCGGATATAGCAAGTAATGAATGGTTTGCATATGCACTTATGATAGTTGGATGGTTTATTTTGATCAGAGCGTTTAGCGATTTTATCAGAGCACGAAGGCATGAACAGTTGGTGCTGCAGAGTCCGGAGCGTGGGTTACCTGTGCCGATAATTGCTACAGGAGAGGATGTAGAGACGGTCGTTTAAGTTTAGGGTTTTGTGGTCGTGGGTTCATACTGGATAGTCAATCATACATCAAAAATTACCCTGGGAGTTTATATGGGCAGGGTGGAATCAAGAGACTTATGGATGGAACTTAGGGGGATACACTATTTTCTTTTTTCTCTTTGCGTATGGGTTTGGACAAGCGGGGCGTTAGAATATTCCGGAAGTTCTTACTTTTCCGTTTTTTTGCTTCTCCTTCTACCTTCTACTCTACTCAGGTCTTCCTTTTGTTTTGTTTCTTTCTTTCATTCGAGAAGGAGTAGAAGATGGGAAGTGGGAATGAATTTCGGAGGGGGCAATCTCAGAAACCTTGTGTATTTATGTGAAGTGCAAATATACCATGATTGATTATCTTAAAAGAATCTTGAGTTCTTCCCTCAAACACTATGCTCTCGAATCATGAGTATTAGTCTTTGATCTGTGCATGGTCTCTAAAAATAAATCTTTTCCCGATCGCTATGGATAGACCCCCGCTATTGCAACTTCCATTCGACCCCGTGAGAACTTATATTACACAACATAGCATCGAACACCATATTTCCTAGGGTATTTTATCTCCGTAAACATATCTACCTATCACGGTTTCATAACTTTTTGATGGATATTAGACGCCACTTATGCAATATGCTGTGAAAATGCTCCTATAACATAACATTTATTCCAATAAACGCCTACTCTCCCTTTTCTTCCCTTGATTTGTTCGTTCGTTTGCTACCAATTCATGCAGCAACAGGCTGTGCTCCCTGACTTTCTGATTGCAGTTTTATAATCTAAATGCAATTTACACTTGTTAGAGCTACCTGTCTATACATGCAATCGAACGATGATTACAAGAGGAGGAGAGGAACGTAGGAAACATACCTCCATTTTTAAACTATCGCTTTTTTCTTGCTGGTCTTTAATAGATTTCTCGACTCGTTTTCTAAGAGTTCCTCTCTTAGTTATTTCATCTCATGAGATTGAGAGGAAAGGGAGCATAAAAGACTCACATTTCGTTCTCGATAAACTCCAATCTTCCGTCTACGGCCATAATAGCTTCTGCTTTCTCCTGTTTTAATAGCACGGGTCCGACGAGTTTGTAGATGTTGGAGGATTCGGCTAGGCTGGAAAATTCCTGGGTTGGGGGGTATAGAAGGTTAGTTGGGGGGTTGTGACAAAGTGGGATGGGGGTGATGGAGGAGAATAGACGGTATCGGAGGAGGAATTACTTTTTGAACACCGCGGTTTTCTTGCTGTTGGGATTCGAGCTTTTGGCGGGAGGATATTGAGGTTTGAAGTTCTGGGGAGGGGGCATGTTGTTAGTGCTTTGATATGAGAGCGCAAGAGAATGGTTGAAAATGTTACATACCTCCTTGGAGCTTCTGGAACTCTTCTGTGAGGACTTGTAACTGCTGAGTTTGTTGTGCCATATTTGCGAGTTTTGGTAGTATTAAATCTTCCTTTCTTAACAAGGCTCGATTTCTTAGGTATACTCGTACAATTACGGTCGAAGATTTGGTGAATAGTATAAAACGAATATAAGTTCAAATGTTTAGAATCAACAATCACAAAATGGAGTTCTTATCGAATATCAAAATGTAAAGATGATGTTGATCTAGCGCAATCGCGAGGCAACGAAATAAACCTTGGAAAGGTACACAAGCGACAAATCATCCTGGAACCTTTCACATTTCAATTTCATTGCACAACCCGAGATCAAGGTCTACAAGCACCAAGAGACACAGCATTGTAAAATTCTTAAGAAATAATCCGAACGTCACTTCGATATTCAAACTCTCCTTTCTTGCGAGGTTTAATTTGGCGCTCTTGCCCTCAAGAACCCCACTGTCTTTACGCCGATATCTACCCGGTACAGCCAAATTCATATCCAGACCTCATCTCCAGATAGTCCTTTGCTTCCAGTCAAGAAATTCATTCCCACCTCATAACCACGGATATATTCAGCACCTTCGACGCATCTGTCTTACCTCCAAATCAAGATGTCGAACACCGATTTCCTAGGTCGCGCAATAGACGTGGTAAAGAAAGCCATCGAAGCCGACACCGCTGCCGAATATGAAAAGGCATACCAGCTCTACTACCAAGCACTCGAACTCTTCATGCTGGCCCTGAAATGGGAGAAGAATGCTACGTCGAAAACAATGATCCGTTCCAAAGCAGCTGAATACATGGAACGAGCCGAAAAGCTAAAAACACACCTCGCAGATAACGACGCCAAGCGGAAAAAACCAAGCATGATGGGTGCGAATGGGAGTTCGACGGGTGGGAAGGCTGGCGAGGAGGAGGGAGATCCGGATAGCAAGAAATTGAGAAATGCATTGCAGGGTGCCATTCTACAGGATAAGCCAAATGTTAGGTGGGAGGATGTTGCGGGTTTGGAGGGCGCAAAGGAGGCTCTGAAAGAGGCGGTTATTTTACCCATTAAGTTTCCACATCTGTTTACTGGGAGTCGACAGCCTTGGAAGGGAATTCTGTTATATGGGCCACCGGGAACGGGTAAGAGTTACTTGGCTAAGGCGGTGGCTACTGAGGCCAATAGTACCTTTTTCAGTGTGAGCAGTTCGGATTTGGTCAGTAAATGGATGGGAGAGAGTGAGAGGTAAGTTTACGGCATTGACGATGCAGCTAGATCTTGCATCAAGGATAAATATCTAACAAATAAACAGATTAGTCAAGCAACTCTTTGCTATGGCTCGTGAAAACAAGCCCTCTATTATCTTTATCGACGAAATAGACGCACTCTGCGGACCCAGAGGAGAAGGAGAATCCGAAGCCTCAAGACGTATCAAGACAGAAATGCTTGTCCAAATGGATGGTGTAGGACGAGATAGTAAGGGGGTACTGGTTCTCGGTGCCACCAATATTCCCTGGCAACTAGATGCCGCTATCCGACGACGTTTTCAACGCCGTGTACACATAGCCCTACCCGATTTACCTGCACGAACAAAGATGTTCGAAATAACAGTCGGAAGCACCCCATGCGAATTGGTAGCTGCGGATTACAGAAAATTGGGAGAGTTGAGTGAGGGGTATTCTGGAAGTGATATTAGTATCGCGGTACAAGATGCTTTAATGCAACCTGTGCGGAAGATCCAAACAGCTACACATTATAAAAAGGTAAAATCCTCCATGAAAAAGATATCCGTATACAATCTTGAATGTCAAACTAACATATATCAAGGTTCAATCCGACGGCATGGAAAAATTAACACCCTGTTCACCGGGCGATGCTGGTGCTTTAGAAATGACCTGGACAGAAGTTGATTCAGACAAATTGCTTGAACCACCACTACAACTCAAGGATTTCATCAAGGCCATCAAGGGCTCTAGACCTACTGTATCACAGGAAGATATCAAGAGGAGCGCAGAATGGACTAGTGAATTTGGTAGCGAAGGAAACTAGACTCTCCTTCTCTTCTGATTTACAATCTTCTAATGTTTGGTATGGAGCGTGAGAGAAAGGCTACAACCTTTGAGCTACACGAGTAATTGCTGGTAAATGAACAAATAAAACTCGCAGGGGACAGGGAGTTGGGGCATGGTGGCGAGTATGGCGTTTCTAAATGGAGAAGGTTTATCTTGCTTGGATGAATGGCATGGCTAAAATGCCCTTATTGATTGTATGACGAACGAAGAATTACATATCGTGTCTATAAGTAAATTCTATGTATTTTGTATTGTAGAGAAGGAAATCCTTTTCATACAATACAGATCCTGTTCACTATTCACACATCCTATATTCAGAGGATGTTTAGTTGAACTTATATGGTAAGCTTATATGATAAAATATCTGTCAATTTTGTGCACCCCGAAGCTATCATCTACTATAGTCATGTAAGATCTTACAGTACATTTGTACCCAAGCCCGAAGTCGAGAGATAAGAAGGATGAATAAATACGAAAAATCCTCAACGCCGTAAAAGCACAGCTACTCTTTACTCCGCCATGTTTAACCCAGCTCTCCCAAATATACAGAAAGAGAAAATTAACCTAGCCATGCGTGCAATCATAGAAAACTTTTCTCGCAGAAAATGAAAATCTACTCATCCTTGCTCTTCTTCTTCTTTTTCTTCTTTTCACCATCCTCACCATCGACTTCACTGTGCCTGCGCTTCTTTTCCTTCTTATCCTTGGACTTTTCCTTCTTCTCCTTCTTCTCTTTCTTCTCTTTCTTCTCTTGCTTGGAAACGGAAGTTGGGGCAATGTCGGCCATTTCTGTATCCTCTGCTGTTGGATCAGCGATGTTGATATCACCTAAGACAGCGTCCATGGCGGATTTCTATAATAGTTATTAGCAAGCTTGTTTGTGATCATGTAGTAGCTAATATCCTTACCATAGCATCGTTGTTCTTGGTTGGTGCGGCACCAGTGGCATAGAAGTCTAATCTCTCCTCGACTTGTCTCCTTAATGCCTCTCCGAACTTAGTAGTAGGTGTCTCGGAGAAGTTATCGATTCTGCTTGCAATACTGCACTTGTTTGCCAAGAATCTAGAGATACGTCCCTTGTTCTTTGCGCCTGCACGACCGATAAAGGATGAGTGGTAGATTAAACCATACTTGGGGGTGTTGCCCTTGGTCTTGAGCGCTCTGAATAATGCCTTCTCAGCACCGAGAATTTGGACGGTGGATGCGGGGTATTTTGAAAGGTTGGTAAGAGAACCAGCGTGGGAGATAAGTCGAGCAGCAACAACCTCACCGATCAAAGATGCCAAGTTGGGTGCGACAATGGCCATCTTGTCGGTCAAATATTGGAAGAGAGACCGTCTATATTCGGCAAGCTTTACAACACGGTTTGCGAAAGCAGAAACGTTTTCCATATCGTTAACTGAGATATCTTGACCCATACTGACTTTTGCAGCATCAATGATAGCTTGCGCAATATCACCATCGTCGTTAACAATTGCGGCGATATCATGTAGTGACTCGTCAGTCAAACTCTTCTTGTTGCCAATGGCCAATGCAAGTTTTGCGTAAGTGTGATTGTCGGATACGATTCGAATGAGTTCTGGGAAATGCCATCCGTACCATTCTCGTACACGCATAGAGAATGTGTTGACGGCTTTGTCGAGGTGATCCAATGTCGCAATGGCTTGAATAATGTGGTTGTCGTTCTTTTGTACGGAGAACTTGACCTTTGCGCGGGAGTATGCGTGACCAAGACCCAATTGCGCTCTTTCAACATCACCCTCTTGGAGACCCTTCAATAATTTCGGGGCATGTAATCTCAATCCTCTGAGCAAGTCTGCGACAACCTCAGATGTTTCACCGGTCTCGCACTCAATGCCAGAGAATGCACCCTTAATACTACCTGCTAAAGTCTTGTCGGAAACACCGAGAACAGTCTTCTTCTTCTTCGAAGGCTTTGGCACATTCAATTCGAGATTCGATCGTAAATAATCGGAGAGTACACCCTCAGAAACAAGATTGATATTTTCGAGTGCCTCAGCAGCATTTCTTGAAATGGGTATTAGCCAGCATTCTCAAATTATCAGAAGCTTGCAGCAACTAACCTGTATGGCGCGAAATTGACAAGCTTGACCATTTTGCCAAATTTTGCAAGATCTTGACCGGCATCTTGAACTTCTTTCAAACGGTTACCAATTGTGTCGGCTTGGTGTACAACCTGAAAGATTGCATACCCAGTGGCCGACTCATGGAGTAAATAGTCAACGGCAGACATTGTGTCGATTGTCGATTATATGTTGTCGTTGGTGTTGATGGTTGAAGAGAATTGACCTTCAATAAATTTTCAGAAGCTCCAGGATTATTTTTTTTCGTCGTGGGCTGCCAATGAACGCGCTAACCTCGAAGCGTGCTAATCTCAAAACGTGCTAGCTTCCACATGTTCTCGATTTCCTTCGGCAGCAGCACAAAAGCCATCGACGAAAAATGCATGTAGTTTTTCATGAATTTTGATAATCTATTACGAAGTATTACAGTTTCACATGATTAAGGGCATGAAGTGCATAGATAGTGTCTATGTTTAAACGACAAGAGAGGTTTTATGGTAAACGATATATTGTATTCCGGGACTGTGGTGTGTGTATTAACATCAAAGAAAATAATTAAATCCTCTTGGGCATTCTGTGTAAGGAAAGTGGCTATTTCCTCAGATGAGAAAAAACACCATGCATGACAACCATAAAAATATTAGACCTCTTAGACTACAGTTAAGGAAATTCCCATCTTCCGGCCACTTGCTGTATCCAAGTTGTTACAACTGTATCCAGTTCGTAGTTTACTTTGCTTGAGCAAGACCAATAGAGTTCTTGCCGAGATCATAGACAGAGTACCATTTTCGGAGAAATGCATCTCCCAAGATAGCGAGAGGTCCGACTGGCTCTGGGAAGTCCATACCCTAGAATCAAATTAGTATAAGCTTTGTTTAGAGAAAATAAGTGTTGCTAATCTTACCATAATGGTGGAAATACAAGAACCTTGAATCTCGAGGACATAGTCATAAGGGGTAATAGCGAATTTGTGACCACTAAGAGTGAAGGTCAAGTCTGGAAGGCTGTCACGCTTGCTACAATCGATGCTGTATTGTCCGTTGTAACCCTTCTTAGCGCCCATCTCCTTGTTGAGGAGCTCGGCGAGAGTAGATGGGAGAGCGATGAGAGAAGTTCCAGTGTCAAGTATAACACCAGTGTTGTCAAGCTCAGCAGTCGCATCGCCGAACGAAATAGCATCAAGATCAACCTCCCAGTAAGCCTTGCGTCTCAATGGGATGTTGGTAATCTTGCCGGTGTAGTGATCCTTGTTGACACCCCCAAAGATCGCCTCAGATTCATCTCCTTCCTCGTTGGTGTCACCAAGGTAGAAGGCAAAAACTGGCTCATCCAAGAGCCCTTGGTCGATCATACTGTAAAAGGGTGGAACGATCTGGTTGACAGAGATAGTATCATACCCAAGACCTAAGATACCATCAAATCTGCCAAAGGCAAATGCAAGTCCTGGTTCTTCGGTAGCTTCGGCGAAGGTTTGCCCCTTGATCTTGAGATCACCAATGGACATATCATCCTTAGAAACATATCCGCTTAAGCTTCCTGAGCCATAGCGAATCTCAAAAGAGGTTCCATTCTTCTTGTATGTGGATGATGAGGATGAGTCGTACTTAGTGTGGAGATAACAGGCGATCGAACCGCACTCCGAGGAAGGAACCCAGAGGTTGGAGCTTCCAGTATCGAGAACGACCTTGAATGTTTGTGGAGGAGTACCGATTGTAATCTCAGAGAAATCTAAGAGGATATTAGTATTTCTTTGTGCGATGCGTGAAGGGAACCTTACATTGAGCGTTAAGGAAGTTAGAGACTGGAACGGTGTGGTCGCCATCTGGGCCGATAGAAGTGTCTTTGAACATCTCTTCGGCGTGTGTCTGAGGTCTGACACCCATATACTTTTGACCAAGATGTTTGACGTGGGTATCCATATTGGCGGTAGCAAGTTGCTCAGAAAGAGATACTTTCTTGAGCGGCATCTTGTGAACGCCAGCGCTCGCGCTACCAAGCAGCGATGCTGCGGCAAAGAGTGCACCCTTCATAATGTTGAATCGTATGTATGAAAGACTTTAGAAAAATGAATTAAAATGAAAGAAATGTATTTCAGTGATAATGGAATACCCAGTGGTTGATAAAGTAGATGGGTTGATGGACTTGTTGATAGAGAAGTAAGATGGGAGAGCTTCAGGAATCAGGATGCATAAGTAGCAGCTCTGGGTGGGAGCTAGACTAGAGACAATTGAGTGGATGACGATAGCGGTTGCCTCCACAACCGACCCACTAGTAAGCCTCAAAATCGGGAATAAGCGTACTTAGATAATCAATGATAATCGTTTATTGGTTTATTGGTTTACATCATCAGAAACCGACAACTCTTAGAACTTCAGAATGATCAATGGGTTTCACCTTGGGTACTTGTACGGGGTGACTATCAAGGTCAATAGATAAATAGATAGGTAATTACTCCATACATAGGATGATTATCTGTGAAAATGAAGAACTTCCAACTATGTACAACTATACCACCTATCTGAGGAGTAGGTATTGAGCTATCCGAGGTATTAAACCTTGAACTCAGGTAACTTTCCAAGTTCCTTGATACGATTTTATGATGTCGGTTCCAGCCACTTATCTTAAAAGTTATAGCTAGAGCTTGAGGATTCAGGTACACATGATGTAGATAATGTTCGGTTCGTATACGTAATGGCATGAAGCATAATTTATGCTGGATTATGGAAGTAGAAGCTACATAAAATAATGGTTGCACCTATCTGCAAGCCTAACCGTATAAGGATTGAATTACATTGTATTGCGCCACAAAGTTACGTGAATTGCTTTAAATGAGTAATGTTCTCATTGTATATATTCTATCTAGTTTTCAATTTTAAAATCCTCGCTACCCCCTGGTATAACATGACGGCGTTGAAGCAATCAAAGAAGTAGCGCCTGCAAATGATGAATCCAATTGCTTTTCTAAACCACACCTGACCAAACCCAAACACCCAAAGAAAAAGACAAGTGATATGAAAATTTATTCTCTCCAGCCCTCAACTGGAAGAGGGAAGCTGCCAGCCCAGGCAGCAATCTCCTTTCTCATCTCGTTAATCTTAGCAACTTCACCGCTAGCGACCTTAGCCTTGAAGTCCTTGAGCTTGTTGTCACTCTTGGGTAATTCAGCTTGAACCTCCTTGCAAATCTTGATACATTGGTCAATGTAAGATGCAACTCTGTTGAAGTCTTCGGTTCCAAAACCACGACTGGTCATGGCTGGTGTACCAATACGGATACCACATGGAGTCAACGCAGACTTGTCACCGGGGATAGAGTTCTTGTTGCAAGCAATGTTGACTTGCTCCAAGACAGCCTCGACACGTGCACCGTCGAGAGCTTGTGGTCGGAGATCAAGGAGAACCATGTGAGAATCAGTTCCATCAGCTACAAGCTTGTAACCTAATCTCTTGAATCCATTCTCAAGAGACTTGGCGTTATCCACAACTTGCTGTTGGTATTTCTTGAAGTCATCAGTGGTAGCTTGCTTAAGAGCAACTGCGAGAGCAGTGATGGTGTGGTTGTGAGGTCCACCTTGGTGACCTGGGAAAACAGAGAAGTTGATAGGACCCTCGAGATCGTACAAAGTCTCCTTACCAGTCTTAGCATCGGTCTTACGGACACCCTTTCGGAAAAAGATCATAGCACCACGTGGTCCACGAAGGGATTTGTGGGTTGTGGTGGTGACGATATCGGCGTGTTCGAAGGGACTTGGGATAACGCCAGCGGCGATCAATCCAGAAATATGAGCCATATCAACCACAAGGTAAGCACCAACAAGATCTGCGATCTTACGCATACGGGCATAATCGATAAGACGGCAGTATGCTGAGGTTCCGGCAACGAGAACCTTTGGTCGGTACATCAAGGCATTGGCCTCAAGCTGATCATAGTCGATGATGCCAGTCTCCAAGTTAACACGATATGGGAAGGTCTCGAAGTATGTTGAGACGGCAGAGATTCTAAATAATGAATTTAGCTTGGGACAAAACTAAACAATTCTGAACCAATTGCTCACTTTCTTTGGGGAGTTTGGTATCCGTGACTCAAATGGCCTCCGTGGGGAAGGTCGAGACCCATAAGTCTGTCATGAGGTCTCATGATGGCTTGGTAAACCTGAAGATTTGCTGGACTACCACTCAAACATTGAACGTTTACGCCCCATTTCTCAGAGTCGACATTGAAGGCCTTGAGAGCACGAGCCTGGCAGGTCAACTCAATTGAGTCGATGTGCTGGTTGCCACCATAATATCTAGCACCTGGGTATCCTTCAGAGTATTTGTTTGACATTGGCGATCCCAAAGCATCAAAAACGGCACGAGAAGTAACATTCTCGGAGGCAATTAGGATGATCGATTCACGCTGACGTTGGATCTCGAGTTTCTACATCTTTCGTCAGCTATTGGCACAAAGCAAGCATTCAAAAGATTCGACTTACCATAATCTCAGCGATCTCAGGATCGGTCTCAACCAAAGATTTTTCCAACATCTACAACACATGAGTCAGTATGGGATCTCAACAACTTTTCGAATCGATTGAGATTGAGGTTTGCATACCTCTTGGTGAGACTTTGGAAGGGCGTAGGTTTGGGCTGCCATAATTATTATATTTTCTTCTAAATTTTAAAAGATTGAATGAAGTGATTGTTTGATTGTTTTTCTTGAGAGGCGGAAAGAAAAATTGCCTATAAGAAACTTAAAAAGTTAAAAATTTATAGCTGGGGGACAAAGAACTAGTCAGAAAATCTTTTGAACGAGCTAACTAATAATTACCCCGCGGAAGAAGCGAATTGTTGGATCGGATTGAACATCACACACCGCTTAATTAATATCGGTATCCACTAGTACGTATTAATGATCTCTTTTTCTGGGCAGAATAATGCTGGGGGGAAGGGGGTAGTTCATGATATGTAATAGAATCGCACAATGAAGCTTGTGATATTTCTATATCAAGAATTGTCAAATATTGATTGTAGATTTAATAAGTGTTTATGTCGCTGTCAACTTGTCGCAGTTCAACAATCTTGAATGCATCCGTTACTGCCAAGGCCGATCACACTGTTAATATGAGTGAAATCTACAAGTGCCTGTTAGGTACGTATTCCAAGGTTAATGTATGTAAGGATAGTAAGCCATGTGTTCAATCATTGCAGGCGTTCCTTTCTTCAATGCTGACTGGTACATGGTAATGAAAGGCGGCGAGAAACATTCCCTATTAAGCATATTGAGGGTTATCCAAGGCCTTTGATTTAGAATGCACAGTTGACCGACCAACTTATATGGTGACTTGTCATATCAGCTGAGACCTAACTAACATCAACTTAACATTGCATACATGTTGTATTAACCAAACCTCAGATACGACGAGAAAAGTAAAAACATATAGGGACAAGTAGCTTGTTAATCTTTCTCGCATTGTAGTCTCGGGTGACCCCTCATCTCATAAGTTGAGGAGGAAGTAGACTTGCTATGATGGTATAAAAATGACATGAATGATACATGATCCGTGGTCTGCTCCGAGTACAAATCAATTCCATAACTCCCAATACCACCCAAATCCATGCTCGCCAATGTAAATCCCCCCCCCCCCCGGACTACTGAATTTTAGGTATCATACTTTATTTTGACTCTTCTTCTGTTTCCAAAGTTATTTTCTCGCTTTTCTTCAATACATCTACTGCTTTAGATGCTTCAACTAGCCTTGCAGTTATGTCGCCAAAGAATAGGTGTGGCACTGAAACAATCCCAGATCTATACGCTGTGAATTTTGGTTATATATTTGATGTATTGCTCTTGACTCTTGCATTAATAGAAGATGATGAAATCCTATAGTTGTTTGGATTAACTATTGGCTTCGGAGCCGAGTTTTCTGATATTCGCATAGCTCTGACGAGCGTATGTAGGTGGTTTATATCGAATAATCATATAATGGTCGTGGTGTAACAGTTATGCTTTATGCTTGTGCTTCTTCTTCTTATCCCCCGAATCCTTGTGTTTCCGCTTCAATGATTGATCTTCAGCTGCGGCAGAGTCTTTTGAAGACTTCTTTGACTTCGCCTTTTTGGCTGGTTGTACCTCCTCCATCTCAACATCCGAATCCAATCCTTCTGGTCTCTGGAAACTGGCAGGAGAAATTTCATCCGCGTCGCTTTGATCATCATCAGATAAAGGTTCATTTATGGCAAAGCCAATTGGGTGGTATCGCATTCTCAGCCCCTTTGGCTGTTGGCGAACGGGTCTCTCTGCGGGTACTGTAGCACGACTAGAATTCTCGTTGGACGAAACCCCTCGATCAGCTAATTTGACAACTTGCTGGAGGTGGAATATTTGATCAATGGCCCTCTTTTCTACAACATATGTCAGCAGGTGAGCGAAGAAATGAGTGCATGATAGATACAAACCAGTACAATAACCATCTTTGGAATTATTTGGCAGCATGATCTTAGTATATGTTGTGTCTTCGATTGCGTTCTGTACGAAACCATAATCGTTCTCATCCTGTGATATCGCTATTTCACCCGATCTTGCTCCTCGTAATGTCATATTTTGTATCGATTCGATAGATACTGAGGAGGGTGCTGTGATGTACCATATTTCCTTGCCTGCTAATTTCGATTTATCGAATAACTTTGAGGCGTGGCTGGAACCTTTGAGAGAGACAGCTGTAAATCCAGAGGGTGCCTTGAATGGCGCAGGCTTATGTGCCGATACGGTTTTAGAAGAACCATTCACGGTGCTCCTAAAACAAGATCAGTAACTTCATATCTCCTCGAAACGCACCAGATCTTACTTGGATGGCGGTGGCACCGTAGCTCCTTTCCCTTTCACATTTGGCTCACTATCTTCCTCTTCTTCGTCCTCATCCTCACTTCCGCTTTCACTCTCGCTATCACTCTGTGCTTCGGAGCTACTACTTTCTGCAGTTTTGCCATTGGATTTTGGTTTAGCATCAGCAGGGTTAGACGGCAGAGAATCGTTATCACTATCCGAATCTGAATCCGATCCTGATTCTGAATCTGGTCTCACGGCCTCATTGTTCTCGTCGTCACTCTCAGCGACAAATTCGGTACTTTTGTACGTTTGTTGGGATTTGGTTGCGGATTGCGCTTTGGATGAAGATTTTGAAGAACTCTTTTTCACCTTTTTGTGATCGCGAGATTTGGTTTCAGAGGATCCCATAATTTCCAGAGTTAATATGGTCGTTGAGGTTGCTTAATTAAAATTCAATGTTGGATGTAAAATTATTCGAATTCACAATCGAAACTTTTTTTTGAGAGGGCTCGGAGAATAATCGGGTACCTTTTTTTCCTGGTCAATTTAGAAGCTGAGAAGCACTACCCAAGCCTATAGAGATCCTACAAAACATAAAAAAAGCTATGGATGATTAACTTTTCGCATGATGTCAAGTAAAAGGAGAAAACTCAATGTGGCTACTGAGAAACCTCGTAAGTGGATTTCACTATTAGAAAGAAAAAAGTTCTAATTTATTACAGAGTTGAGCGCCATTGCAGCTAGAAAGGCATATGCTGCTCAGAAGACAGGCAGTCCATCAAAGGAATCTCCAACTTCCAGCAACCCGTCTCAAAATGATGAACGTGGGGCTAAGCAAGTGCTATCTAAGAATCCTAACCAAAAAGAAACGAGCCAACTTATTGGTGGCTTGACTCCAGTCAGTCCGGAAACCCTTATTGTTGAAAGTAATGTGCATAAGGAAGATCAGGAGAACCATACTTCAAGGTCCGTCTTTTCTTATTCTAGGTCGTTAAGGTTCAAACGCATATGTTAATCATGAATAGTTCTGATTCTGGTGAGCAACCGTCTGAAGTGATATTTAAGAGACCATCAGTCACGTTTTCTACCTTCAATCCCAATGAAGAAAACTCGAGGGTGCTCGCAAATAGGACATTGGCATTAAAGCTTATGCCTGGTGAAGTGGGTAATTTTGATGCTATATGAAAGTCGTTTTTTGACATTTATTAGAGATTGGTGATTCTCGGCCAGTATGATCTCGAAATTAAGGAAGGGCAGGTCACAGTATTGGGGGCTGTTTTGAAAGCTTCTAGTTCAAAACATCGAATACATGCTGTAGCTTCGCATTCGTTACCAGTGATACGATGTCCGGCTGGGGAAATAAGTGCAGCTGTTCTTCGTCTTCATCAGTCTTGTTCCGGTATCAGACCTCTAGAATCCCTCTCGCCGCTTTTTGGCAGGCTGTGGAACGAAGATTCTCAACTTTCTGGGTCTGGGTATAGATATCAGCTTTCCAGAAAACTAAAGAAAAGCACATTCCAAATTGTAGGTTCTTCATAGACATATTCTATTTTTCATATTCTAACTTATTTTCCAGCTTTTGTCTTCAGAAGACGCCCCTAGCAGATCTTACTTACAGCCAATTATATCCCCACCGGAATGGAATGCTACTCTATCAAAACTTGTAAATTCAAGTCAAACTGCTAAGCGTATCATATTATGTGGGCCCAAATCATCAGGGAAATCCACATTCGCCAGGTTGCTTGTTAATAGACTTCTTTCTACAAGCCAAAATGAGATGCACAATGCGTCACAGAGACCTAGAAGGCCTCCAGGCATTGCACTCCTTGACCTTGACCCAGGACAGCCCGAATACTCTCACCCAGGGCAACTGTCCCTAGTTCATATTCAGGAACCAAATTTTGGCCCTCCAACCACTCATCCTGTGCCCGGAGTTAAGAGTCGCCTAGTTCGTGCTCATGCTCTGGGTGCCGCTTCCCCATCTATGGATCCAAGTCTCTATATGTCATGTGCCCTGGATTTATTTGCACAATACCGCAACCTATCTTCCCTATATCCCAACTGTCCTTTGGTCATTAACACCCCTGGATGGGTATTAGGAACTGGACTTGAGATTTTGACAGACTTGATAGCCAAAGTACGTCCATCGGAGGTTGTATATATGTCGCAAGAAGGCCCTGCCGAGGTTGTAGAGAGTTTACGAGATGCTGCAGCAGCCATACCTCTTATTACACTACCCTCTCAGTCCAGCGAATATATGACCAGGACAGCAGCTCATCTGCGAACTATGCAATCGATGTCATACTTTCACCTGGATCCTGCAAGTAAAGATGAATTAGCATGGAACGAAACACCATTAACATCCATACCTCCTTGGGAGATCAAATATAGCGGCGAAGATGCTGGTATTTTAGGAATCATGTGTTATGGCGAACAGCCACCATCCGAAGTCCTCGCAGAAGCTATCAACGGATCACTCCTATCTATCGTGGTCATAGAAGATCCGGCCGCTATCCCTGGTCATACCTCATCCCCACTCGACTCTATCGACCCCAGCACGTCTGATATTTCATCATTCAACACTTCAACCTTCCCTGACCTGCAAACACCATCGATAATACGTACACTGCATTCAAACATCCCCTATTTTAATCCCGCAAATGCCATAACTCTCAACCCACAATATTCACATACCATAGGAATGGCTCTGGTACGCGGCATTGATATCGAACGTCAACGGTTACAAATCCTCTCCCCCATCTCTCCAGACCTGATCACCTCGATTCATCAGGAGGGAAAACAGATAGTCCTCGTAAGTGGGAAATTAGATACACCCGGGTGGGCATATATCGAAGAGTTGGTAAAGAGGGACTGGGTTGTGAAAGAGAAACGGAAGAAAGAGTCGGACAACGAGAATGTGGATGTGGATAGTAGTATCGAAGATGAAGATAGCGAATCTTTGAATTCAAAATTGGATAGTGACTTTAGAAATGCTCCGTGGGTGGAGAGACTTACAGGATCACAAGGGAGGGGTATAGGAGCAAGGGTCTGGAGGGTTAGGAGAGATTTGGGAAAAATGGGAGATGGGGAATAAGTTCTGAAGGAACAATACATATATCAAACTAAATAACTCATCACAAGTCCCTATAAGTCTCATTAAGGGCTACACTGATTTTAGGAAATAATTGAATAGTTTGTAATGATCTCAGCGTGCGTAGAAGGTCCGCAATGGTCCACATTAGGTATCTCATTATCATTTCTTAAATTATCGCGATGATGGTGGTGATTTCTACTATATAATCCAAGCAGTTTGTTCACATGGAAGATCAGGAGCATTGCATTAAGATTGGAAATCCCGTCTTTATTAACTACCAGAAAGCATTAACTATTCTAAGCATTATATGACAGAAATAAAATACAACCTATTACCTAGGCATACAGCGCTTGTTGCCACCATGAACATCTATCATTTGCAGCAGTATCAGTCTGCAAATCTCCTAGCCCAGTAACATTAAGAACCAGAGTTTTTGCCTCGCTTTCATATAGGGGAAAGTAAGGCACTCCGGCTCCGTTGGGATTACCAGTCATGGCAAAATTCGTAATGTAGTCTTGCAAGACCGTAGCCACTGTAGCATTGACTGGATATCCATCATCTGAAGTATTTGTGTCGACGTTGAAAAACGTATAGTCTATATCTTCACCGTGAAGTCCTGGCGGAACTGCGAAGTAGTAGGCGTATGTCTCATTGCCAAATGCTGTATTTAGGTAGCGAGTATTACAGGCAAAGGATAACTCAGCTGTGAGAAGAGATATTCGATCGAAGAAGGTAGTATATGGATAAGAGCCATTGTAGACTGGTGGATACAAGGTATCATGAATGTAATCAATGGTAGAATTAGACGCCGGTGGTATAACCTCCTGCAACTCAGTAACGATATCGGCCTCCGTAGAGCAGAATGGGTCGGTGAAGAAGTAACCTTCATCAGAATTGTGTCCCACCATGATATTCAAACAAGTATCGAATGCGCCTTCGAGAAGTAATACGCCTGGTAACTTAGGGACAAACGTGCCGTCCACGACTGGTCCAAATGTATAGGTGCCGTAAGCTGCAGTACGAGCAATCACAATAGTGTTCAGAGCAGCTAGCGTGGTAAAATCGACACTTCTTAAGGCCGAAACTGATGTGATGTTGTCACTGATAAGAGTTTGCGCTTGAGTAATCACTGATTGGTACGTTGCTTCTTGCTGAGCACTTCCAGGCACAGGGGAAAAGCCTGGACTCTGTAGGATAGCTTGAGAAAAGGGTGCGTCGCCATTTTCTCCACCATATGCAGTAATCTGATGCATGATTGAGCCCGCTCCAGCGGACTCGCCGATGACTGTTACACGAGTCGCGTCTCCACCGAAGAGATGAATGTATTTCTGTACCCATTCGAGTGCAAGTCGTTGATCAAGAAGTCCAGCATTAGCTGTTCCACTTTCTTGAAATGTTGGACCAGAAAGCCAGCCCTGACAATTATTAGTTAATGTTCTCTAATCAAGTAATGTAAGACTCACGAAAAGACCAAGTCTGTAGTTCATTGCGACGAAGATCACGCCTTCGCCTCCATTTTCTTGACTTCGAGATATCAAAGTTGCTGGATTTCCAGCACTGAATTTGGATCCGCTAGTATATCCACCTCCAAATATCCATACCAAGACCGGTGCTTTAGATGCTTTAGTTCCAACCTTATGGTAGATTGATTCTGGGACAATAACATCAAGGAATAGACAATCCTCTGAAACCAATGGCGCTGGTGTACCAACATTGGAAATAGTAAGAGCATCCGTAACTGCTTTGACTTCTCCTTCGACAAGCTCTAGCGCTGCTGTGCCGGCGCCTTCGAAGTGATATACTGCGACTTCTTCCCACTGGGTTGTTGAATCTCAGTAATGGTTCAGTGATGCATGTTCTTATGACACGCTATTGATAAAAGGATAGAATCTATTTGACTCACATATGGTGTTCCTTGTGCGCAGATAGCACCTTGCTGACCATCGTTGATTGTACGATTCACTTGCGTAGGCTCGATGGGTGCTGCGAATCGAAGATCTCCTATGGGTGGTGCAGCATAACGAATGTTTGAGAAGTTGTAGTATTGCCCTGACTCCTGTGTTTGGCTTGAGCATCCATCTTAAGTAATTATATGGAGGACTTCACGTACGCTTATAGTTGCTCTGTGTAGAGCATATCCCATATCAACTATTGGCAAGGATGAATTTGTCGGCAGCGCCCATACTGCCTGAATCGCACATGAAACGATTACTACAGCCCTAGATGTAATCATTTTGACTTTTCGATCAATAATCCGACCAAAAGTAAAAATGGGATGAACGAGAAAACATCAGGGGAGCCATTGTTTAAGAGCACTTGCTCTCTCATTAGCCTATAATCGAAGATAGATTATTCCAATTCCAAGCTTGAAATTCTAGCAGGGTGTTCAATTCCACTTTAGGGAAATTGGGAAATGAGTAAATTGACTTGTGCATTTGCAACAGCGGAGAAGACCAGGTTAAGAGATTGCATGGATCGACCATTTCTGTGACTGTAGCACGTTCCAGAAAACTTTTGTCTCTTCTCTTTGCCTCTTCTTTTTGGTACAAAAAGAGAGGTTTAATGCGAGTCTACTCATTTTTCGTTTTGGTACAAAGAGAGAGGTTCCTGTCATTCTAGCCACTTATAATTGGCCTCCACGGTGAACCATCCTCTTCGGAGTTATGATCGCTCGTTAAGGACGGTCAAGGGCAGCTATTCAATAATTTATCATCCCCCCTTAACATTATTATTCAGATGAATAGGAGAATCATGTCGACTTTAAATTAGGAGGCCCACGCGTGTGAGACTTTTAGCCCCAGAGGCATAAATTTGAACTTTGAAGAAGAAAAATTCAAAAATCAAGCAATTTTACTTTTCCATCGGAAAATCTGGGGATTCACCTAGGTTCTAGCGAGGGAGGAACAACATGCATAGATCGTATTTGATGGCCCATTTTTATTTAAGATCATTGAGATTCCAAAGTTTCCAGAAAAATGTCATGAGGCTATGAGCACGGCGTGTAAGGGCATCCATCGATTCTACATTGGCAATTTTGTAAAAGGTTGTGTAGAAAATCCCATTAATTTGTTTGTTAGCTGTCTGTGCTGGTAGTGCCTTTGTTTTCTTAACCACTCGTTGAATTCGATGATAGTAACAATAAGACCTTACCTGGGAAAGTGACACTTCAGCCTTACGCTCGAGCCTCACAACAACCTCACCCTTTTTGTTAAATCGCATATGGATAATCCTACAACAACACAATAGCAAAATAACAAAATAATATCTGGCAAGACCTATCATGGTCAATGTATAGTTGTTCACTATATACATAATGTCTACGATTACCCAACCTCGCGATAGTTCTGTCAATGGTCGTCGTGTACCTCGACTTACTACACCCACTACTTCAGCACGGCCGAGTCTGGATTATCCTCGTTCCTCCGAAGCTTCTCCAAACCGAGGCCCCTCAATTGCAATCCCACGAAGGAATCGTGCCGCTCTTCGAGAGTACTATAACCTGAAAAAGAGTCAAGAAACTCCCACCGACGATGCCGCGTCCGAAGTCTCATCGATCCACTTCGATACAGAAGTACAAGAAAGTGAGATGGACAAGGAGGGTTTTGACGGTGATAAATATGTGAAAGATGTACTAGAGAAACAAACACTCGGAGAATTGTTACGAACATATAATGGAGTTCTGACCGATATAAGGGCATTAGATGCAGAGAAGAAGGCCCTGGTTTATGATAATTACAGCAAATTGATTACAGCAACAGAGACAATCAGAAAGATGAGAACAAACATGGATCCGTTGAATCCAATGGCCAGTACGTTGGACCCCGCGATTGCACATATCTACGAGAGCGCGGAAAAGATTAAGGGGGAATTGAAGGAGAGTATTCCCGAAAAGCAGAGGAAGATTATGGAAATGAGTGAGGAGGAGAGGGCAGCCATAAGAAAGAAGGACAATACCAAGAAAGTGGTTTTAAGAGTTTTAGACACGCCAGAGAAGTTAAGAAGGATGGTCGCAGAGGGAAATGAAGGAGAAGCAAGGATCCAATGGGAAGAAACGTTGGCATTGTTGAAGAGGTGGAAAGAGAGGGGCGTGGGTGGAAGTGATGTCCAGACTTGTATAGAAGATGGCGAAGCAGCTTTAAGGGGTGAACCTCCAAACGAGAAGAGTTGGATCAACATAAAAGCAAAAAGATCACCATGAGGTTGCAAACTCCGATCATCACATCCCAAAAGTGTAGATGATTCTATTACTATCATGATATGGTCATTACCATGTCACCTCATCGCTGGTAATGATATCATAAGGGTCCCTGTCAACCTCGCTTATCGCGATGTCTACGTTTCCGTCAATTGCCTCTAGCAATGCAGGTTGCAATCGGTCCTTTAAGAACGCTCGCTCGGTGTTGCTGTGGAAAGCAGTAACAACACATTTTCCTTGCTCAACGGCTGCTAGTGCCTCATGATGGCTCAACTCTCCGGTGAACATTAGATCGACATCCAATTCATTCAGCATGGAGCCTCCTGAGCCAGCACAGATACCGATGGAAGAAATCTCAATCGCAGACCTTTGACCTTTGGGTACAGATTGTGGGACTGCTACGGAAAGTCCGGATATATCTCCAAGTGAAGATTGTATGCGCGATACGAGGTCACCTAGCTTCTGGGGCTGGTTGAATCGGATAATTCGGCCATAGCCAGCTCCATCAAATCCATCAGGTATATCCTTGACGGAGTTGATGATTGATCGCTCATGATCGATAGATTTGGCAGATGTGCTGTAGTTTTTCAGTTTCTATGACAAAACGGCATTAGAGAAAGGGAAAGCATACGATTCTTCGTCTCTTTTTAACGGCTGACCAGTAACTATGTCGGCTAGCCAATCATTAAGACCACCCGGTGCAGCATCTACAGCAGTGTGTGGACTGTAAACACTGATTCCTTCTTGGGCTAAGCGGAGAAGGGAACTTTGTTGCGAGTTGGCGAGAGTGATTGCTTTCAAAGGACGGAATATGATAGGGTCTTAACAGCTGATTAGATATATAAAACATTGTCAACCTTACTCAACTACTCACGATAAGTTACTATAATTGAGTCTTTTCTCCTGATTGCTTCATCTGCAACCCCCTTAGTGAGATCGATTGTAAGAAGGACAGAATCTTTCAGATGACTTTGACGGTGTGGTGCCTCCAGTAAAACTGTAATTTTGTCAGCAAAAATCATGAATTGAGGAGATTCCAATAAGCTTCATACGGCCGGTGTTATCAAAACTGCTGTCAGCAAGCTTCTCTGGATATCTAAGAGAAAAGTTGTAAGTATTTATAGATAGATTATAGGTATGACAGAAGGCCGCTCCTATCAAACCAGAAACGCCCACACTACAGAAGACTTGCTAAGGATTTTGTTGAAAACATTCCCTGATTATCATGATACTGCTAGTTATATTATACCATGTAGTCTTTCATAGGATAATATTTTGTCGGCACATTGATAGATTCAAGCTTGACTTACATCTTTCTCATAGCCGCCACAACAGCTTGAGTAAAAGGAGATGATGCAGTCGACATGGTTCTTTTTGAAGCTCCAACTCTTTTGAAAATAGTTCTTGGAAACATTACAGTAAAATTTGAGATTGTTTGTTGACCCTCTGATGATACTCTGCAACTTTCTCAAATGCGGCCGCATCTCGGCATTAGGAAATGTTCCCGATCTCACCATGATCTTCAATTATTTGTCGTCATTCAGAAATAATTATATCTGGAATACAAGCCAGTACAAGCCTCGATTCTTCCACACAACAGAATGTCAGAATCTGCAGGTGTATCAGCTGAGGGTCTCAAAGCTAAAATTATAGAGACTTTGCAGGCAAGTTATGTAGACATCGAAGATATGTCAGGTAAATTTATCATATCAATGCCCCACCATTCCCCGCCATACTGACGGATTTCTGGTACAGGCGGTTGCGGTCAAGCATATGAAGTAATTATTGTTTCTCCCCAGTTCGAAAAGAAGACTACGTTGGCGAGGCATAGATTGGTCAATGGCGCGTTGAAAACTGAGATCGCTGCTATCCATGCTTGGACCCCGAAATGTTATACACCGGAACAGTGGGAGAAGCAGAAGGAGGCTAAAGCAGCTGCTTCTGGAAATGATACCCCGAAGGAACCTGTCAGCGGAACGACTGCTTGAGGATGGAAAGGTCCAGGAGTCTCGTTACGGAGCATATTCACGGCTTTTGGGGTGGGAAAGGGAATTGAGCAAGGAGGGTTCATCTAGGTACAATCAAGGAATATTTGTGGGAAGGAAGTCTAGGATATCAAAACATCACTGGGAAGAACATTTGTTTGTTATGGAAAGTTTCGACAAATGGTCAAGCTAAAGGCATTGTGCCTATTAATTGGTAGCTAAGGTGGAACATTGAGGAATCCAGTCCCAGGGTCGCATCGATCTCAGAGGCGTGGCTCTGTATCTGTTCAGGATAGCCTCATTTGGGTGAATCCCATAATGGCCTTTCATGAACCAAGGAGTTGTCTGGTCACAACATCTTTCTGCGAGCCTTATGCCCATAAACAAAAGCCGACCGCTCTGCTTGGAAAGGCTTAACTCCTGAATCGGATCAAAACAATGACCGTATGCTCAAATTTCTCCGAAGCTCTCTGTGTCTTGCTGTGCGCAACATTCTGCCTATGACTTTCTGTGATCATGCTTGAATTTTGCTAACACGCTGTGCTATGAGACTGAAGACTGCAATCGAAGACATGAATAGAACTATATTGTAAAACTATAGAGTATCAGTGAATAATTCTTCATATCAAAATATAAAACCTTACGGCATTCCTCGAGTAAGTGCTTTCCTCCGCATCTGTTCTCGCTTCAACAAAGAGACGGCGAAGATTTGGTAAATTTGCCTTGGAGAAAGCCATAATCAGTTTTGAAATAATGAAGGATTGGTTAAATAAACATTACCATATTAAATATTACTCTTATTAGAGTCTCCTATTAAGGATGTTTCATATAATTTGATTTTACAGGGAGTTTTCATCCGAAGGGACTTTACTTTGATAAAGATTGCTCGTCCCCTTGTTCTTTCAATCTAGCGAGGTTTCCTTAACAAGCGTACCAGGCTGAAGCTACACCTATCCATAATCAACACTTTGGACAGCAATCCACAACACAACTTCTCGATTCCAAAAACGATTAACAGTTTATCAGATATTACTACGAGTTAATACCGAATTGTTACACTGCCTCACGATAACCAGCAATCCCCACGAACTGTGGCATTACTATAAAACCAGAACTGAGCCATAGGCGTATGAGGGGCACACCTCAAGGTCGCCATCTGTGTGAGCGATGGCGGTAAACAGGATTAAAGGTGCCTTTGCGCCACCTAAGAAAGGAGAAACATATGAACTTAGAGCCGGCTTGGTATCTCAATATGCCTACGAGCGCAAGGAAGCGATTCAGAAAACCATCATGTCCATGACCTTGGGCAAGGATGTCTCTGCGTTGTTTCCCGATGTCCTAAAGAACATTGCTACATCAGATTTAGATCAGAAGAAGCTGGTATATCTGTATTTAATGTGAGCTACAACTGGTCAGCGAAAGGAAGATACAGACATCTGCTAATCATCACTTTAGGAATTATGCGAAATCGCATCCAGATCTTTGTATTCTAGCGGTCAATACATTTGTCCAAGATTCTGAGGATCCGAATCCACTGGTACGAGCACTTGCTATACGGACAATGGGATGTATTCGGGTAGATAAAATGGTAGATTATATGGAAGAGCCATTGCGGAAAACATTACGAGACGAATCACCCTATGTGCGAAAGACTGCAGCGATCTGCGTTGCGAAATTATTCGATCTTAATCCACAATTATGCCTGGAGAACGGGTTCTTAGAAACACTACAAGAAATGATTGGAGATCCCAATCCTATGGTGGTAGCTAATTCGGTGACCGCGCTGGTCGAGATCAATGAATCCGCACCAGAAACAAAGGCTTTACGTGTTACATCAGCGACATTGAAGAAGATGCTTATGGCCTTGAACGAGTGCACAGAATGGGGAAGAGTGACGATATTAACAACTCTAGCAGACTATAAGGCCTCAGATATTAAAGAGTCGGAACATATCTGTGAAAGAGTGTCGCCTCAATTTCAACACGTTAATCCAAGTGTTGTTTTGGCTGCTGTAAAGGTGGTCTTCCTACACATGAAGAATATTAACTCTGATCTATCAAAACAATACTTGAAGAAAATGGCGCCTCCGTTAGGTATGGTTTCTCCATGTAGTTTAAGGGTTGTACTAATAAGGTCACAGTTACTCTTGTTGCATCAGCTCCAGAAGTTCAGTATGTTGCCCTCCGAAATATCGATCTTCTCTTGCAAGCAAAGCCAGACATTCTCAGTAAGGAATTGAGAGTATTCTTCTGCAAATACAATGATCCTCCATATGTCAAGCTTCAAAAGTTAGAAATCATGGTACGAATAGCCAATGATAAGAATGTCGACCAATTATTGGCTGAACTCAAGGAATATGCCTTGGAAGTGGACATGGATTTCGTTCGAAGGGCTGTCAAAGCCATCGGACAAGCCGCTATTAAGATTGAAAGTGCAAGCGAAAAGTGCGTTAACACATTACTTGACCTGATTGCTACGAAAGTCAACTATGTGGTACAAGAGGCCATTGTAGTTATTAAGGATATTTTCCGAAAGTATCCAGGATACGAAGGTATCATTCCGACTCTATGCAAATACATCGATGAGTTGGATGAACCAAACGCACGTGGAGCTCTGATCTGGATTGTCGGAGAGTATGCCGAGAAGATTAGTAATGCGGATGAGATCCTTGCTGGATTTGTTGAGGGCTTCATGGAGGAGTTCACACAAACGCAATTACAGATCCTCACAGCCGTTGTCAAGTTATTCTTGAAGAAACCAGACAACAACCAAAGCCTCGTCCAAAAGGTGTTACAAGTCTCGACTGCCGAGAATGATAACCCAGATATCAGAGACAGAGCCTACGTCTACTGGCGTTTACTATCAGGTGATCTCTCAATCGCAAAGGTAAATATATATCCCAAGCACTTCCATTTCATTACTGTATCCCATACTAACAAAACCCCCCAGAACATAATCCTATCCGAGAAACCCCCCATCAACACAACCATGGTCTCACTACCCCCCGCCCTCCTCGAACAACTCCTAACCGAACTCTCCACCCTCGCCTCAGTCTACCACAAACTACCCGAGACATTCGTCGGTCAAGGCCGCTACGGCGCTGACGCAATCCAACACGCCGCCATCCAAGAACAGCGCGAAAATGCCGTCGAAAATCCCATCGCTGCCGTCGTGGCCGCTGCTCAAAATGGCGCCCCTGGTAGTCAAAATAATGCGGAGAATCTCCTCGATATCGATTTTGATGGTGCGGCTCCTGCTTCGGCGGATGCGCCTCCTACTGCGGGGACGAGCGGATTGGAGGGCTTGGCGGGTACGCCGCAGAGAGTGCAGAGTCCGGGTATGGGTGGGGGTAGTATGGCGGATATGATGGGGTTGTTTGATTCGAGTGAGGGCATTGGTGGTGCTGTTGGTAGTGGTAGTGGTGGTGGTGGTGGAGGACAAAATGATTTGATGAATGGATTTGCGGGGTTGGATTTGAGTGGGGGGAATCAGCCTCCTTCGGCTCAGACACAGTTACAGCAGCAGCAGCAGGGTGGTGGGGCGGCGAAGAAAACAAATGAGGATTTGTTGGGTATGTTTTAGTTTTCTTTTGGGGGGATGAGGGGGAGAGGAGGGGAGGAGGGGGGGTGGTGAAAGGGATGAGAGGACAGGAGAAGAGTGCTGCGGAATGGTATGATATGGTATGCTGAGAATGGGCGGAGTGAAAAGTAATCGAATCAAATTCATTCTTGTATGTATGTATGTATGTATGTATGTATTTACATACGTTTCTGTATTTGTGAATAGCCAAAAAAAAAAGTCCAAATCAACCAACAAATATGCAATCCAATCAATCCAAATTCATCAATAATAAAAAGATTATATTAGAGAATATTGGTTGATTAAAAAATCAATTAAGCAAAATATGAATTGATATATAGATATCGTTTTTTGATAAATAATATTATTTATAGTACATCAACAAATAAATAGATAGATAGGGATGATAAATAGAAAAAAATATAGTGATAATTTATAATCTATTTTTATTTTTATTTTTTATTTTATTTTTATTTTTGAGGGGTTTTTATGTATGTATGTATGTATGTATTTACGTACGTTTCTGTATTTATGAATAGCCAGAAAAGAAAATCCAAGTCAACAAACCAACCAACAGACACGCAATCCAATCAATACATATCCACTAACAGTAAAAAGATTATATCAGAGAATACTGGCGCTGGTTGGGAGATCGGTTGGGCCCGGGGTTGGTTTGTGGATATCGCTTTTTGGTAAATAGTATTACTTATAGCAAGCAAGCAGACGGGTACGATGAATAGAAAGAAATAGTGATAATCCACAATCTAATTTTTTTTTTCTTCTCTTTTTACTTTTGAGGGGTTTTTATGTATGTATGTATGTATGTATGTGTATGCAGTATGTGCTATGTATGTATAATAACCCTTCCATCCTTCCATCCTTCCACCCATCCAATCCGTAAAGTTTAACAAACCAAGGACGCCCACGCCGTAGAAAGGAGTGTCCCAGCTTTACATACATACATACATGCAAGGTATCAAAATTTTCTTCATCCGTTCATTCATATTGCGATTCAACCCATCGCATGGCACCCCCATCTAAAAAAACCCCAAAGCTCATCCATCCATCGTACAGCTCAACTCATCAGATCTAATCATCAAACTCCCCCGGTTCCAACCTCATATTCTCTCTCTGCTCCCCCAAATTAAACTGTTTCACGCCCTCCACCAACTCCTGCACCTGACCCTGTCCCTGTCCCTCCTTAGACTTCGCCTTCTTCTCCGCATGTTCACTAATCCTCTGCAATTCCGAGACGAACGATTCACCCCACCACGCACTCGTATATTTAAAGACGTATTTTTCCAACTTCTTGAAATTGATTTCTCGTTGTTCGGGGGACATGGTAACGGCATCGTGGATGGCATCTGCAAGTTCCTCTGTATTCCAGGGGTTAACGATTAATGCTCCGTTGAGGGATTGTGCGGCTCCGGTGAATTCGGAGAGGATCATAACACCGTGGCGTTTTTGCTGCGTGGCGATGTATTCGTAGGAGACGAGATTCATGCCGTCGCGGGTGGAGGATACGAGACAGGCGTCGGATACTGCGTATAGGGCGGTGAGTTCGTCGAAGGGCACGGATTGATGAAGGAAATGGATGGGCATGAATTCGATGGTGCCGAAACGGCCGTTGATGCGACCAACGAGTTCGTTGACGACGGCGCGGAGATTTTGATATTCTTCGACGTCTTGACGGGAGGGGACGGCTACTTGGACTAGTACGACCTTTCCAATCCATTCGGGGTGCTCGGTGAGGAATACTTCAAGAGCGTGTAGTTTTTGTGGGACTCCTTTGATGTAATCTAATCTGTCGACTCCAACAATGAGTTTGACACCTTCGAATTTGCGCTCGAGTTGGGCGATTCGCTCTTTAACCTTTTCCCTTTGGAGAGCTTCAACGAACTTTTCGGGGTCGATTCCGATAGGAAATGCTGCTACTGTGATATATTTACCACGGAACTCGACACCATTGGGTGTTGTTTGTGTTTCCCTTTAACATGGAGTCAGTTGAGGGTTGAGAGAGGGGTATATTTTGATACTAACAGTATTCTAGAACAACTACTAAGGAAATGTCTAGCATAATCATATGTATGGAAACCGATCAAATCGCAATGAAGAACACTCAAAAGTAAAGATTCTCTGACGGGTAAGATTCTGTATATCTCACTGGATGGGAAAGGTGTATGTAAGAAGAAGCCAATTTTGACGTTCTTCTTGCTTGAACCGATTTCTTCTCTCAGCATCTCTGGTAGGAGCATAAGATGGTAGTCGTGAACCCAGATTAAATCTCCATCCTGCACATCCTTTGCGATAGTTTGTGCGAATAATCTGTTAACTTCCTTATATGCAACCCATTGTGATTCGTCGAACGTAATTTCTCCAGGATGATAATGAAATAGAGGCCATAGGATAGAATCTGGCAGCTTAGTTAGCACCCGTATGAATATGGTAGGAGAAAGTAATATATACTAGAAAATCCATTATAATGCTTATCCGCCAACTCATCATCAACAAAGACCGGCACCGCAGAATATTCATCCCTAAGCTGATCTACCAAAGGACCAGCTTCTGCACTTGGTACTTCCAGACCTGGCCATCCATACCATTGAAAAGTAGTCGACTTTGCTAAACCACTCAAACCTGTAACCAACCCACCCGAAGATTGCGAGAAGCTGTATTGTCCATCGTCTGCTCGTTTGATCGTGATAGGAAGTCTATTGGACACGAGAAGTAATCTGCCAGGAGCTTTAGAGGGTTCATCAACTAATGCTGGCATGTTGAAGATATTGTTTGTTTGAAATAGGTTTTTGAGGTATGAGATGCTAGAACAAACAACTAGAGTAGAACTGCTCTAAAGTCAGATTATAATTCGAAAATAATTTCTTTTAAAAGATGGATATCAAAGAAGAAGAAGAATATTGAGGGGAGTATATGAAATTCAAGTAAACTACCAACGGATGTACCCAAACGAGTTAAAATAACTTGGAATGAAGTAACTTTTTAGAACCTACTAGTAGATAAAAGGTCCACGAATATAAAAAAGTAAAAAAGCTTGTATACAGTAAGTAGCCCAGGAGTAGTATTAAATTTGGGAAAATTCGATCAAAATTAGTTGAGATGAGAAACTTTAGACGATGGTTTGGTTAAAGGTGGTTGGAAGAGGGAGTGGAGGGGTAATTATTTTCGTAGTAACAAACAAGAACTTGAAGCTTAAGCCTTGATTTTCGTTTCGTTATGTTTCATTTCCTTTCGTTTCTTTTTCAATGGATATGTCATTTCTCTGTAGCGGTTATATGAAACATTAGATAAATATATTTATTATTATATTTATTATTATTATTATATTTATTATTATTATTATTATTATTATTATTATTATTATTATTATTATTATTATTATTATTATTATTATTATTATTATTATTATTATTATTATTATTATTATTATTATTATTATTATTATTATTATTATTATTATTATTATTATTATTATTATTATTATTATTATTATTATTATTATTATTATTATTATTATTATTATTATTATTATTATTATTATTATTATTATTATTATTATTATTATTATTATTATTATTATTATTATTATTATTATTATTATTATTATTTATCAATATTAATCAATATTGTACAAATAATGAAAAATTAAATAAAAAAATAATTAAGCAATATTATCGACGTATCTTTCACCTTGGGAAGAAAAAAGAAAAACTTGGAAGCTTGAGACTTCAAATATGATATATCAGAATCAGAAAAAGTACAAAGGAATATTATTTATTAGATAAATGAATGAATGAAATCTTGAGTAACAAATGGCTCAATCTAATAATTCAATCTAATTTCAATCTATCAACTCAAGTCGTGGTAATTTTATTGGGTATGCATTATTCCCCGCCAACAGCTTCTACATACATATATTATATATATGTCTTAATTATTCCATGCCATGGATGATGGATGAATGGGTGAAAATTACCTCATCGACCACATTCTATTATCGCCCAAAGACCCAGTTCGAAGAATGCATTAGGTGCTTACCGGGACATTTACTCCGTACCATAATATTTTTTTCTTTTTTTTTAGATGAAAAAATATACTTGTATACATGTTTTATATACTATACTTCCGTAGGAGGTAGCTCCTTCCTTCCAGCCGGATAAGTGATAGATAGTTTCCATGTTATAAACCTCTCTATTCTCGGCTCCAAAGATGTTAGCTATATTTGATACGCAGGAGGACCACTATCTGCAAACCATCTAATCTACTTTGATATCAACACAACCGAACTTCACATCACTTTAGACATTGAACACCCAACAGAAGGTACAAAAAATGATTGTCCAAATAAACCGCAACATCTAAACCCTATCTATCCGCTTTAATCAAATCCGCCGCTTTCTCGGCATTACCATAAACGGGCATCTGAGGATGTCAACTTATAAGAGTCGGCATAACACTAGCATACACCACTCTCAGTCTAGCAACCCCACGAATTTTCAATCTCTCATTCAATACAGACATTGCATCATCGGCCTTTCCCATCTTACATGTACCTGCTGGATGGTAACCTAGAGTTGGGAAGAGTAAAAAAAATCGGTTATTCGATCACGTACGAATAATGCAGATAGATAGATAGATAGATAGATATATAGATAGATGACTTATTTATTGAGTAAATCAAAAGAAAACCTCACAAGTACCAGTATAATCCCCAATAACCCCCTCCCACTCCTCTCTCTTCGTAAAACCACGATGCCTTCTACCCGGCGGCCACGAACCAACAACAATATCTTTAGTTCCTGCCCCCTGCGTTGCAATTTCATTCGCCAAGCGACACCCTTCGCTGAATACAAGCATATCCAAAGGATCATCAAGATAGTGATGATTTACGATCGGGTTTTCCGTCGGATCTATAGATTTGATGCTGCCCTCACCCCGCGATCGAGGCGCAAAAAACTCCGTCGCCATCGCGAACGCGTATTGCCCGTCCTTGGGGAAATCCTGCAGCTGGTATTTGGGACTGTAGCATTCTGTGTTCCAGAACTCGACGTGCGGTTGTGAGGGTAGGAGGTTCATGGGACCGCGATCTTTGGAGCAGGAGGAGAGGGAGGGAGGGTTGCCATAGTTTTGAATCGGCGAGCCGATCGTCTAGACGGGCGAAGGCGAAGGCTCCGAAAGGGAATTGGGAGAAGAAGCTGGTTTTGGAGGTTTGGTATTGCGTGAGGGATTGAGATTTTCCGTTGGTGTGCCGGATTTGATGGTCGTTTGTGGTGGCTGGGGTGGATACTTCGTAGAATGAAAGTAACACCTGATATTCGTTAGACAAGAAGCAAAATTCATATAAGGGGGGTATCTTGAGGTGAGCCACAAGCATAAGAGAATCGGTTTGTTAACAACCAGTGATGATAAACTTACCAAATGGTCGATCAACTTCTTCCCAACACCTAGAAGATCTACTTGACTTTTGACCCCAAGCTTCTCAACTTCTTGCTTAGCACCAATACCGGATCGAAGCAGAATTCCCGGACTTCCATATGTCCCCGCTGAAACAATAACCTCCTTCTGAGCTTTCACAAATGTCTTTTGACCATTAGTATCTTGTAAAAACACGCCATTAGCTCGTACTGCTCCGGCACCATCTACTTCGATACCAACGCGATCAATATAAGTATTGGTCTTTATAGAAATACCTGCCTGCTCTGTAGAGTTAGAGTTATAGTCTGCTGCCAGAGATCGAGTACCTTGGTAGATTGTCCGAACAACATAACCGCAGCCATGAGCACTCTCGCCAGTGCTAAACATATCGGGAATCAAAGGCAATCCCTTGGACTGATAAGATTCAAGAACGAGAGATGAGATCGGGGCGGGATCGTGGGAGATGTGATCAGAGGACCATCGTATTCCTGGGCGGCTTTGTCGGCTTCGAACCATGGTTTGTTACGAAATGTTTCCGCCTTGGTATATATGTTAGTGACTGGTTACTCATGTTCATTCTCTGTACCTATTCTATACAATGGATTGATCATCATAGCTTATGTGCTTGATATAGAAAGTATCATAGTTACTGTTGAGGTCGTAGAATCTTACCTTAGACATGTATCGAAATACTTCATCTCCACTCCACCCTTCACGGTCCCAGCTATCATAATCCTGTCGACTCCCACGAATAGTCAACGCAGCATTACAGCCGCTACATCCACCGAGAAACCTTTAACTCAACATTAGATCCCAAGCCTAAATCTGACGGGATTGGGAGACTAACCCGCAAATAATGTAATCATAGACGCCTTCAACGATGGAGCTTTCTTGCTGCGACATGTTTACTTGGGAGAATTCAGTTAGAGGGAGATAGGAGAGAAAGAAGTGAAATTGAGACTCTAGAATTCGGCTCAGGGCTGTGCTTGTGTCTAGGGAGGGAGCAGTGAATGTCTGAAAGAACCAGTGACCTACAACTCGATATTTCCACACGAGCAGGTGATGACAGTGATGATAATACTATTAGAACATCACAGAACAGACAAGAAAACAAAAATATTCAATCCATCGCAGATCCCAACAGCAACCAACAGGCACGTATTCCATATGTAGCTTTCGGCATCAGGGTTGCGGATCACTAGCTCAATTGGATCACAACTCCAAGAACCAACATATATCAATGCTTATGTTAAGACACCTATAGTTGGATATTCATCTGTGGTGGTTGGATAGATACTCGTCTAGTTGGTTTTGTGTTGTTGAAACCTTAGATCTTCCATCTTTGGAGCATTTCTAAATTTCCTGGCATACGATAATTAAGATTTCATTGACATGAACTCGGTTGTGATGAGAAGTTGTTGATTCATTCTATGGAAACAATCGTGGAACCACAAAATCGAGTTTCTCGGTTTTGAAGCCTCTCGCAGACTAATTGTGATGGATAGACGTTGGTGAATCTGGGAATGACTGGTTGCTCATAGAAGTGATACAGAAACACTGTTTCTGATTTAGTAGTATACGTATTTTCTTGATTCGTAGTAGTATTATTGATGAAATTCCTGAGATTTAATACTTAATTGTATTTTGATATTTGGTAATGTTAAGAATGTTTTCTTGTTCATATCCATCTATGTGGTAATGTTGTATAGTGGTGTTTTTCCTACTGCTGAATTTAAAGTGTGCTTGTAAATTACCCGAGTAGTAAAGCAGTCAAGGGAAATTTTCGTGCTACTTTTAGTTATTATCTACATACACAAGTATGTATGTATTAGTAGACAGATATACAACTCCAGTTCCAAAAATATATACTACTATCTCTACGTGGCCCGCTAGTAATGGAATCTTCTATTACATTCAATGGAATCGTGAGTTTGGCCCAGTCAAGTGTGACTCAACCTCTTCGGCTCTGGGATCCGATATCAATGGCGAGTCAACAATTAGAATCACCCGGGAACCTCTGTACAGTTGAAGTATTGTCTGTGCAATCCTAGACGGATGAAAGTACATTTAATAATTGCCTACACCCTTGATGTACATGATACGTTCACCTTATCATACAGAATATTGATACCCTCATATCTTTCGAATTAATGATAAACAAGTATTAATGTATGACTCACAGATATTCTCATATCTGTAGTCATTGATGTTAGTTTTGGTATCTGTGTGAATTCGTCTACGATCAGACACAATTGAGGATTCGACATCTTAAGATCTATCTGCGTTTGATACAGATTCGATACCAGACAGCAAAGAGTACATGAATTGTATTAGCACCGAAAAAGTTAATCTGATTCATTCATAACAGACATGGATTTCAAACTTCGCCCAGCAACACTAGACGATATCCCGTCACTTCATCCACTAATCGATGCATCGGTTCGCGGACTCCAAGCCGAACATTACACCCAGACCCAAATAGCCGGAGCCTTGAAATCGGTCTATGGAGTTGATACCCAACTGATCCAAGATGGCAATTACTTCGTAGTGACCACGTGCACCACCCCCTCCACAGAAAGCGGTTCATCCACCACGATTGTTGCGAGCGGAGGGATATCGTTCCGATCCACTTTATACGGGGGTGACCAATTTGCAACTCGTGATTCTAAACTTCTGGATCCGGAGGTGGATGGTGCTAGGATTCGTGCGTTCTTTGTGCATCCAGATTGGGCGAGGAAGGGACTTGCGGGGATGATTATTAGGACTTGTGAGGAGAAGGCGAGGGAGAGGGGATTCAAGAGGGCAGAGATTGGTTCGACGCTGAGTGGGGTGGCCTTTTATGAGAAGATGGGGTATCAGAGTTTGGGGAGATCGGATGCCCAGTTGGATGATGGTCTTGTGTTGGAGATTGTGAGGATGGGGAAGAGTTTGGTATGAGGTGCTTGGCGTGCATGGTGCAACGATCGTAATGGGAAATGCATTCTATGACCAAATGTTGAGGATTTTGAGTGTCGGTGGGTGAAGATAAGATGGTAGATTTAAGAGACGTGGGGGTTTGGTTTGGTTGAAAGCGGTTAATTGAGAATGTTAGTCTTGTGAAAGCACTGAGGAGTTTAGATTGAGATACGAGCCAGGGAATATAGGTATTGAATCTGAAGTTCTGATTGTTCAATCTTTTCCCAAATTATATGATTTATTGAATGTTCGAAACAGCTTTGAATTGCTCGAACCACGATTGAAATTCTGGAAAGAGGGCTATTTCAACTTCTAGGGATGTCAGTCATGTTTTCAATACATCGAAGTCGCGGGGTTCCTGGTTTTCGAGCGGTAGTGAATTTATATCTTCAGGATTAAGAGAAGAAGTCCAGAAAATGGTTAATCAGGTGTAAGGCTGACAAGGTCCGTTTCCATTTGAAGTTTGATAGACGCCTATATTTAGATACATTAGGAACTTAGGAAGTATGAGATGACGGTTTGTCTACCGACGACAAGCACAGGTATGGTCATATAAATGTGAAGCGTATCATCATGGCTCCCTGGTACAAAATGTCACAATAGACGATGGGCGGCACCTTCAACGAATGAGTGAGGGAGTGACGTGAAATTACACAACTCGAAGGTATAGCTACAGTTCGGCGAATCTACATAGGTTCGGTATCCTTAAACGAACAATAATAATACCGAAGGAACCCGAAGTTGAACACAAACACATTTCCGATCGATCTACTGGTTCTGATAGATATATAGCATGGCATTATTATGCAAAAAGCAAGGTCCCATGTGATACAAATTTATAAGACGTTTAATGATTTTGTCCTGAAGTCTTTTAAGATAGGGCTCAATTCAATCATCCACCACCATGATAGTTATACAGTAGCTGTCTAAACCAGCTGGACTGGTGGGGGCAAATCACCTCATGTTTAGACGATTCGTCAGGAAATCATACGCCCTTACTATATATGCTCATGCAATATGTATATGCATATAATATCACACCACCTCATCGTCGATGAATATCATTCACATGTTACTCCAGATTTTCTTCGTTTCCCCAACACCCAGGATTTCGGAGAAATTGAAATTGGAAAATCTAATGAGTGGTGGTTTGTGGTAGGTAACACACGAGCCTGTAACACAACATGACTCAAGATGAGGCTGACATCATATGTTTATGTATGCATGTGGACGATTGCTTCGATTTATGGTGGGAGAATATGGGGGATAAAGGCAACGGCTTGGAGGTTGATGGAGTGGTTTTTTCGATGGTTTCGATGCTCGATGTTCGATGGTTTGGATGTATTGGTATTTGGAATTTTGGAACACTACCTAAGTAGCTAACTCGGGCTCGGTCCGCTTGGTTAGCTAGCTTCATCGGGGCGGACTACGATTCGCCGGATGAATCGTTCGATATGACAAGCTTGGAACATTGGAACAAACTAATATGGGTCTAAGGCAGGTATGGATGGATGGATGGATGGATCTTGTTGGATGGGTAATGGTGGTGGTGGTGGTGTGGTCACTGGTGTGGTGTGCGAGGTGATGTTTTAGAAACATTGAATTACACTGACTGTAGGTATTTGAGTACGACAAGACTATCAAGCCCTGTAGTCAACTGGTATAACTTATACTGTACCTAGAACAGCAGTACAATAAATACCCTTTTGGTCGTACCAATACGTAGTATATATATAATACATACTGCTATCCATTATAATAACTATAATAACTACTACAGTACTACTATATATACAAATAGTCTATACGTTCCGTAGATAGATAGATACGTATCTACTATGTAGGTATGTAGTAAGTATATAGTAGAGCACTTTCTCAAAAGTACTACGGAAGTAGATATTCACCTACTATAAGATACATGTACATAGTAGTTACTCTACTGCTCAGTACATCCATATTCATATAGTAGTTCTAAAAGTTGTCAAACCGTGAACCCTTATCCATGAGATCATGAGATGCCCAGATGTGGCTGTGAGCCCTAGCACACTAATAATAATAAGCTGCTATATGCTAACTCGATTTATGTGGCTGGTGATGCCTGATATCTAGGTGGTTCCAATCCATCAACTTACATAATCATTCATGATTGATCGATCGATCAGCCATCAAATTTCAGATCTCCATCATCCTTAAGCTGCTTCAATCGATACTCAGGATCGAGAAAGCATCTACAGTATCGTATAATCGTATAATCGCCGTGATCGCCTCACAAAAAATATTAACAGTACAATATTTCAAAAAATGGCCATAATACCACCAATTATCAAAATGTTCTTTTTCATTAATATTTCTTATTCATACACAACAAAACATAACGAGAAGGGTTGAAATAATAAATTTTATCACTTTGTGTACTCAATCCTTCCTTTCAATTCATTCATTAATATCAACGTTAACAACAACATCATCACCATCATCATCATCATCATCATCATCATCATCCATTCATTACTTGCTATCAATTCGACTTGACCTATATGTTGATTGTACTCTCACTCTCACATATCCTCGAATCAATTCCTCAATTATACCCCTCCAGCGGGGTCGTTTGATTGTTACATCGATTCTTGCTCGATCTCCAATCTCGAGAAACATAATCCACGAATTGTGATATTATCCATCGCACTTTTGATATTGCAATGGATGCTCTAATACACTATCAACCTTGATCAACATCACCACATATGGCCCCGCTGACTATGGATCTTGATCCCAAGCCTCAAGTTAATGTCGGAAATCATCCTCGAAGACCTCCTGCCCATTTATCTGTGTCTCTAAGACAAGATGTTCCCTCTATCGAGAAACTAAATCTTAGTACTCGGCCTGCTATGGCTGCCGAAACGAAACACGATGTCAACACTACCTCGAATTTGACGAAGCAAATATCAGATGATAGTAACAACTCTGGAGAATCTGCTGGTGCGAATGTAGAAAAATGGTTTGATCAATTAAATACACGACCGTCAGCTACAGATAATGATATGTTTAAAGATAGTAAGTTATTGGCTGATGGTATAGTTGTATCATCCCTTCGCATACTAACTGTCGTTCTTTTTAGACGAGCCACCGTACTTTTTACAACAAAGTTCGAATGATAATTCAGATTCCAGTAAGGAGCGTGTGCGTCGAATTAAAATTCGTAATCAGAACCCATTATATGCCACGGCACGTTCTGCGAATGGTAGCTCAGATGATTTTCGGAGTGTCATAGATGATTTAACTATCGAGAACAAGAAATTGAAAGAAAAATTAAGGAGATATGAAAATCCATCCGTCGCACATTTGGAGAGGGAAAGGCTTTTTGAAGTTAAGGTTCATGGTCTGGGTGCAAGGAAACGAAGAGAACTGGAAGAAATCTTACGATCCTTCAGTGCCGGGATCGACAGCTCATCCGAGGACAATATTCAAAGTGCGCTTCCTTCAGGCCAAAGATCCAAGCATGATTCCGTTTCCTCAACTTCTCATTCCCGGCCTACTGATTCTGCGTATGCATCTATGTCAAGAGATACTCCTGGCGGCGCAGATGGAGCGCAGAATGCTCAGATGCAACACACCAAAGACCAAAAGATGCAAGACTTTCTCCACGATATACCCGAAGAAACACAAATCAATAAAACCAATCATTTAACAACGAGCCAGAAGAAAAAATTAGTCGTCCAACGACTGGAACAATTGTTTACAGGAAAACAGGGGGTATTGACTGGAGAGAACAGCCATTCATTACAGCAACAAGAAGTATCAAACTCTGCGGCTAGGGCAGATCAGGCCTCACAACCTCGATTTCAATTAGAAGGTGTTCGTGAAGCCCACATCGGACCGCATGATATGGAGCTCGACAGACAGAAACCGGAAAGGGTTAGGAATAGTGCAAGCACTGGGCTATCATCGCGAGAGCTTACCGATTCTTCTCCTGACAGTCTTTCTGGCTCACCCTCGCCCGAGCAAAGACCAACGAGACCTTTGGACTTAGACCCGGATCGTGCTCAAATCGCTTCCGAGAATGCTGATTACATCCGACATCTGGGTATTTCAGCCCCTCAATTATTGACAGAAGAGTCAGCAGATGCTGCTGTTGATGCTGATGGATGGATATATCTGAATCTTCTCATTAACATGGCACAACTACATATCATGAATGTTACTCCGGATTTTGTTCGATCGGCAGTGGCAGAAATCAGTAAAAAACTCCAAATCTCTGCGGACGGCAAGAAACTTAGATGGAGAGGTGGCGTCACAGGCACACGCCTGAGCAGCGACAGTGGTGGGAGCAGTGTTCACTACCGTTCACCTGGCGGCAGTGAGGAACTTTCGCGGAAACGTCGCAAAACTCAAGGGAATAGATTTACTCCAATTTCCGGATATACGCGACCTTTTTCGGACGAACTAGCTGGAAATGATAAAGCCTCGGGACTACTCCATTACCGACCACTATTTCGACGGCAACATAGTTCTTCTGGCACTTCTGATGAAAGCCCACCGCCACAAACTTCTTATGGTCCAAAAAAGTCAAGAAGAACAAACACTGGCAGTGTTATGAATTCCGATCCAGTCTTCAATAACAGTACCACACGTGATATTGGTCCGATGGTGTTTTATAGTGGGGCCAATTTCTTCAGTGATCTTTCGGGCGACCCAGGTACTATTCTCCCTCCACTGTACTTCGGCGGTGCCGGTGGCGATGGTCATGATAATCACACTGGTGATGTGATTGGTCTTCCGCCTCGTAGACTCGGAATGCCAAGAAGGACTCCTTCTGGCGCCCTGCTGCCATTTAGACCCTTCAAAGACTACTCCAAAGGAGTGGATTTGTTTCAGACCGAGGAATCTAGACCCCGAACCCCTGATCTACTTACAGGAAACTCGGATTTCGATTTTGAAGCCGAACTGGCCCATGATGTTCGGGCTGAGTCGCCTCCTCTATTCCGTTTCGATGCTAGTGGAGTTGGCGGAACTCGGCCATCTGACCACTTTGTTTATAAGGTTCACACACGTTGGATCAATGATCCAAGCGGTGGAAAAGACCAAAAAGTCAAGCTTTCCAGATTCACAGCCCCCGCTCACCCAAAGAAATTCTTGCATACTATTCCGAAATCATCGTTAGATTCATTCCGGGATACGGAGCCTCAGGATGCGAGGACAGATACCATAATGCAAAAGCTGGCTCTTTCAAAGGCTGTGACGCCATTACCTATTTCGAATCAACAATATAATGTTGTTAGAACGGAGAACTTTGCTGAGGAATTCGTAAGGCTTGAGCCATCAACATTACCAGAGCCGTCGACATTCTTCCCAGTGATGTCAAGCACAGAGGAAGATTCCGACGACTCATTGTCGGACGTTTACAATATCAGATATGAACCATTATTAAAGGCCGCAGACACTATGACAGAAAATGACATTCAGGTCTCTTCTGATGGAGCATACGCGGACGAGATGATATTGGATAAAAATGTCGTTGGAGATGATGATGATGACAGTAGCATCGATATGCTGGCTTATGCGCGCAAAGCCGATCCTGCAGCTATAGCTGCGCAAGAACAGGAATTTGAACGCGAGGCGAGTGATCAATTCGTCGAACCTGGAAGTAGTTACTCGAATGTTACGACAAGAATGAGTACCTCGGACCCGGGAGATCTTTCATGAATCGACTGATTCGCAACCGCTATTCATGGAATTGCGGAAAGATTATATGCAGCGAGCATATGATTTGTACTTTGACAACGTTTAGCTTGATGGTCTTTTTTTTATGATAATGTAATGTAGTGTAGCATGGTTTGTTGGCGGTACAGATGATTTATCTTTATTCATCATTCTACATTGAGCGGGGAGGAATGAGTAACGGAATGGGCATTTAGCATTAGGAGTGGGATTGGAATCTTGGGATTGGGGTCGGGTTTTGGTTTGGTTTGGTTTGGGTTGGGTTGAGATATATATTTCCTTTGTAGCATTTTGGCGCATTCGAAGATACCACTGTATGTAAGCATTTATCAAGCAGATATCTATTTGGTTTGAGAGTGAAGGAGAGGGAATATGGGAAATGGAAATGGAAATGGAATGGGAGTTTATCTTTCTTGGAAATTCATCGTACAAGATTGGTTGAGTTGTTTACTTAAGGTTATTTATTAGCTAGCTAGGTTGGTTTGCATGCAATGCAATGTTATCCAATGTATGGTATATACATGTATTTTTTGATCAATGGACTTTTTATGTGAGAAATTCGTGAATAAATACATGTTATTGATTTTCTGATTGTTGAATACTTGGCTTATTTATTAGGATGAGAGTTGACATGTCAAGAGTATGTAGGATTTCTAAATAGAGCTATGGAGTGTATTGCTACTAGCTCGTGAATAGCGATTGACTCAATCATACAGTTTCTCCTCCAATTTGATTTGATATCATGTAACACCTGATTAGGCCGGCCATCATCATCGGAATCCACAAATCACTAACCCAGTACCTTCTCAGCGGCACTCACTAAAAACAGTCAGTTAGTAAATTCCTCAATCTCAATCATGTTCATCCTCGTCTTCGTCCTCATCTTCATCGTCATCTCCACTTTCACTTCAATAGCAAGAATAATAATAATAACAATAATAAAACTCACCATCAAGACCCGTATTATCAGGCTCAACATGCATAGCCTTAACCTTACCATCCTCAAGCTCAAGAGCATAGCGCTTACTGCGTGGACCGCCGAAGATGGCTGTTCCGTCGAAGGCGAGGTCGAGGGCGGAGGTGAATGCGGCGGTTGGGTCGCCGAGGAAGCGTATCTTTTGTTTTGGGGTGGTTAGTTTGGGTTGGGTTGGATCGGATGGTGGAATTGGAATTGGGGATGGGGATGTGAGAGGGGGGAAGAGGGGAGGGGATAGGATTGGGTTGGGGGTGGATACGTACTCCTGATGAGTTGGATGGGTCAAGAGATTCGCCCCAGGCTTTGGTGCTGTGGGATGAGGGTGGTATGTTAGTTGGTGGAGTGGAATGGAGTTTTTAAAATAAGGAGAACGAGGGAAGGGGAGAAGCGGTGCATGTGGATGTAGGTAAACATACACGAAGGGGTCATTGACGGCAACTACGAATACATCGCCGGCCTCCTTCAACTTTGGATGCTTAATATATCCCGGGATATGGGAGTTGGAACACGATGGACCTATTTGATTTCATTAGTCTCTATTTCCACGATCTATCTCGAAGCAAACCCGTGATATATTCATCATACAGTCTAACTATGAACGGGATAAAAAGCAAATTAGGAGGGAAATATTATTACATACTAAAAGCAGCAGGAACCCCAATAATCAAAGATTTGCCCTTGGTAATCTGCTCACTGAGATTTACCTTATTGCCGGGAGAATTCTCAACCAGCACCGAGAGGTTGGGGATGCTATCGCCGACTTGGATGAAGGCTCGGGGGGTGGTGGAGAATGCTCGGGTGGTAGAGGCGGAGCGGAGAGCTGGGAGAATACGGGGGATAAATTTAGATGCCATTGTTTAGATGAATGAAGTGGGTGGTTGGTTAATGTAGTGATGGTTGTTTTTGAGATTGATAAAATGTGAAGGTGATAGAAACCTGGAAATTGATTGAGGGAAGGTGGGTTTGTGGCGCACGGGGATGAGAACCCTGAATAATGGAATTAATAAGTCGTTTATCTCTTTCCTGCTTTATTTTGACATTCCCTATGGGAGCTAATTCATTTTCTAATGTCTACTCAGAATCTAAATATTGAAATACATTTTGGATTAGATTATAGATAATAAAATCATTCATTTACTGATTCGTTTTAATTGTTTATATTAAATATAGATATTTATAATTAAGATTTATATATAATTGTATAACTAGTGAACCGACATTCAGAACATAAACAACTCGAGCTCGATATACAAACCTACTCTCTCTACTACTATAGTAATCTCCTCCTCCAACACCTTTATTGGTAACTCGTGAACATTATGAGGCTCCATCTTTTCGATTAGCAGTCATCTAAATACTTGATTCGAGTTTGCCGTTCTCAAAGGTGACGGATCAAATTAATGGATGGGGACTGCGCTACCAATCATTTTTGTATTTGATGACTGAGAGAGTTGGCAAGTACCCGGCTGGAACGATTCTTTGCGCGGGAACTTCAATCCCAGCGGATCTGAGCGAGACGCAAATCGATGTTTATGCTAGTCAAGATAATGGATAAACTTGGGAATATGTGTCTACCGTAGCGAATGGTGGTGCTGCAATTCCTGGTAATGGGATCCCAGCTATCTGGGAACCATTTATCCTTTCGTACCAAGGAAAGATCGTTTGTAAATCATCCATGTAGTTTTCATCTTCCATAAGGTACTAATTGTTTGACAAAGTATACTACTCTGGTCAACGTGATCCATTGTATGGCCAGAAACTCGTTCATACAGTTTCTTCAGATCTTCTCACTTGGGGCCCTGATGTAGACGATGCTGCATACCCAACATACACAGATCGTCCGGGAATGACTACCGTCACCCAATTACCCAACGGAAAGTACATTATGACTTACGAGTACGGTGGAGGGCCAACCGTCGTCGCTGGAGCATATTCGTTCCCCATATACTACCGCATCTCATCATCACCTCTAAGTTTCAACAACGCCACGGGCATCCCCATCCTTACGGACACCAACACCCAACCTTTCTCTTCACCATACATCACCTGGTCGCCCATTGGCGGAAAGAACGGAACAATACTTGTAAGCTGTGGAACTCTAACTGAGGTATTCGTCAACCAAGCTCTTGGTGCTGAAGGTGCATGGTAGAAAATTCCTACACCTGAAGGTGTATCATATACAAGACATTTGAGAGTTCTTAATGGTAATAAGAACCATTTGTTGCTTGCGGGAGGAGGGGTCTTGCTATTTAGCACGACGAATGCGATTACTGTTAGTGTGATGGATATAACAGAAGGATTGGCAAAGACGCAATAGATGGGGGGGTGAATGTTTAAATAATAATGAAATTCTACGACAACCAAGTTGGGACTTTATCATGATGAAGCTTCGCATATTTGACATCGTTTCTCGTTTCAATCTGTGTCTACTGAGTACTCAGGTGATTGATGGTTTATGCATAACATTCATGAATGATAATTTCAAACCTGTTATTCCCCACTGGCATCCTATACACCGCTGCATGTCATAATGCTCTCTCTGCCAAATGGACTAGTTTATGGAAAATAGCCGTTGGTAAGCACCCACACAGCCCGTTTAATGTTAGTATATGGCGTCAATGATGTTTCCCGGTGGAGAATGGAGGATGCCATTGGATACATCGTACGACCATAAAATTCCTTTATGGGGCCTAACAAGAGTGAGCTCGGGTTTTGATACAGGCCTTCTGCTATATAGTTGTCCTATTTCCATTTACCACGAGCTACTGTGTATATACTTGTTAGAACCCTTAAAAGGTTGCATTACTAGCACTGCGTCCTTGTATTTTACCTACTACCTCTATTGCTGAATACTTCTTTTACACATATAATACAACCACCCATTTCTATTTCTATCAAGACTACTCAGACTGCCAAACTAACCCGTTACCTTCTTACTTAATTCTCCCCACACATCACGGGATCACCCCAAGATACTGCTATTTCATCTCACTACATCATCATCGAAGGTGGCACAGCCGGACTGGTCGTTGCAAATAGGTTGACCGAAAATCCGGACACCCATGTTACTGTTCTCGAAGCCGGTGATAATCATGACGAGGATATTTGAGTCAAGATTCCCGCGTTCTGGACGAGCCTAGTGGGCTCTGACGTTGATTGGAAATATGCTTCTGTTCCCCAGGTAAGTCGTTCATCGAGGGGTTGTGATTTTTAGACATTGAACACGGCTGATTTAATTTTTGTGGGAAAGAAGGGTTTGAGTGGTCGATCAATTAAGCAACCGCAGGGAAGGTTTTGGGTGGCTCGTCTGCAATAAATAATCAATCTTTTATTGCCCCTGCACAAGCTGATATTGATGCATGAGGTGGGTTAGGAAACGAGGGTTGGAGCTGGGATGAACTAGTTCCCTATTATAAGAAATTCTATACCCTCTCGCCACCACCTGATCAGGATACTCTGGATCATCTAGGTATTAACTGGATTAACGAAGAGTACCGCGGAACTTCTGGACCTATTCAAGTGTCATTTCCTGGGGTCGTTCAGAATTCACTTTGTAAGGCCTGGATTGATACTTTCCGTCACTTGGGTAAATTGACTACTGGCGGTACGTGGTTACCATTCTCAAGAATGTAAGAGTATCATGACTTATGCGAATCTATAGACCCTTTCTCAGGAAACTCAATTGGCGGATATAGCAATGCAGCGACAGTAGATATCACCACCAAGACTCGAAGTTATGCAGGCTCTGCATATAGTATTCCGGCTCTCCAGAGACCTAACTTTCATTTGGTCACTGGTGCCACTGTTCATAAAAGTCTGTTTGAGAATACAAGCAATGGGATCGCTGTGACTGGTGTGCCGGCATCTGAAAGGAGAAACCCAGACTTTTAGTGCTAGTAAAGAGGTTATTCTGGCCGCTGGAGTGTTCAACACACCTAAATTGCTCGAATTATCTGGTATAGGAGATGAGGATCTCCTCAAAAAGCATGGAATTCCAGTCATCATTAGAAATCCCGGGGTGGGAGAAAATGTGCAAGATCATCTGATGACAGGCATCAGCTCTGAGGTTATTGATGGTGTTATAACCGGTGGTCCTTTGTTGCGCCAAGAGCCAGAGGCATTGGAAATTGCCTAGAGATTGCACAGTGAGCATCAAGCAGGCCCCTTTACTTTTGGTTGGATACCATCTCATGCATTTATGCCTATTTTGGAGTTCTTTGATGAGGAAGGACGCAAACAACAGGCAGCATTACTAAAGAATATATTCGAAGAGCATCCGCCAAAGTCACAAGATGTAGAACATTTCGAAGCTGTCCGTTCAATCATTGAGAGCCCAGGAGAATGCTCGGCTGCTTGGTTAATGTTTCTTGCTCATGCAAATTTACATGAGTCAGGGAAGAGCTTTATAAATTCAGATCTACAACCAGAGAACTTTGCCAGTCTCAGTTGTGTCCAAAGTCATTCATTCTCTCGTGGATCTACCCATATTTCCTCATCAAACATTACGATGTACCTGACATCGATCCACGATTTCTCTCTCATCCTGCTGATCTAGAGATCTTTGCACGTCACGTCCAGACACTTGAGAAACTTCGTCAAACCAAAGGACTCTCGGTCTTCTTCAAGCCTGATGGGAAGCGAAATCATCCAGACTCTTTCCATATTCAAATTCTCGAAGGAGCCAAGAAATATGTCCTCGACACTGCCATGACCACATACCACACGTGTGGTACCGCTGCAATGCTACCGAAAGAGAAGGGAGGTGTTGTGGATAAAAAGCTGATTGTGTATGACACAAATAACTTACGAGTGGTTGATTCTAGTATTTTTCCTCTAATTCCGAGGGGGAATATCATGTCTTCAGTTTATGCTGTGGCGGAGAAGGCGGCTGATATTATCAAAAATGCTTGAGATGTCGTTACTACAATACCTGTAAATAGTGAGTGTTAAGAAGGACTGTCTCATGCTATAGTTATTTGTAGAAAGGTTGACTATTATATACTCTTGAATATTCACCAAGTTGTGGAAAATACCATACATACCTAGGTATGTACCCAGAAATACTTATTAGATTATATTGTAGATATTTTCGTATGACAGCTCGTAGTTGAGTTATAAAGTTACACATGCGCCACAGTATAAAATAGGTCTCCGTAGCTCCCAACTACCACCACGGTGCCACCAAGCACCGATTAGATAAGTGAAACTTTAGAATAGTCAGATTTAAGCTAATAGGCAGGAAAGAGACAGAAATAACCGTACCAGCCCAGCCGTACTTCCTTTACAACCCATAAACTATTGACTGTACTGTACCAAGTCAGTACCCAAACATATCACCCTTTCTTCTTCTTCTTCTTCTTCTTCTTCTCCTTCTACTACTTCTACTACTACTACTACTACTACTTCTTCTTCTTCTTCTTCTTCTTCTTCTCCCTCTTCTCCCTCGTCTTGATACTTCGTATTTAAATTTATTTGAGAAGATAGTCCTTTTGATCATTCATTCAATTAATTATTAACTGATCGGATTGCTTTTACAGATCTTTAGAAATCTTCAATATCCATATTCTTCTAACCAATCTATCTGACTGACTAATTATTAAAAGTTTGGTCATTCAACCACCCAAAACCCACACAAATCCATCTTTCGGTAGCCTTGTGTGTGTGCCTGGGATCTCGTCGGCTTTTGACGAGTTCGAAGGACCACTTCCTACAGCCGTCACCATTTCTTCCCAACTCAAGAAGAGGAAGGCAGCTGAGGCGATATCATCTTCTGATAAAACAAATAGATCCAGTAAAAGGATCGCCTCAGCCGCAACGACAAACCAAACAGCCTCAGAACATCTTCCAACCCCTCCAACGCCACTTACCAACGGTATGGATTCAGAAGACGATTTCATGTCTGGTGCTTCCAGTGAGGACGATGTTCTCATGGATGAGAGCGATAACGAAGATGTGTCTGAAGACGGTATGTAATCAATCTGATCCTTTTACCAACATTTTGTCCCATTTCCCGTTGCACACTTACTAACATGTCGTCATTCTAGAGTTTGGCTTCGAGGAACCAGCACCAGATCTCGGCTTTACACAAGATGATCAATCACAAAAAAAGAAAAAGACGTTTGATATTAACTTCAAAGTCCATCGCCCCGCGGATATTCAAAATCAGCAAGACGAACTTATAAATGAGGTTAACATGATTCTCGACATCCGAAAAGAAGATGCGGCTATTCTTCTCCGGCATTTCAGGTGGAATAAGGAACGCTTGATTGAAGATTATATGGACCGCCCTAAGAAGGTTCTCGATGATGCTGGCTTGGGACCGAGTAAGACTGGGCCTCCCAAACTCGAAGTTCTACCAAACTTTATGTGTGATATCTGCTGCGAGGATGAGCCCGGACTTCAATCCTTTGCTATGAAGTGCGGTCATCGATATTGTGTTAATTGCTACAATCACTATTTAACACAAAAGATCAAGGAGGAAGGAGAGGCAGCCCGCATTCAGTGCCCACATGATGGTTGCCGACGCATTATGGATAGCAAATCTTTAGATCTACTGGTTGCCGCCGACTTACACACACGGTACCATGAACTTCTCACGAGAACTTACGTCGAAGATAAAGAATTCCTGAAATGGTGCCCGGCTCCGGATTGCAAAAACGCTATCGAGTGTGGAATTAAGAAAAAAGATCTCGATAAGGTTGTACCTACAGTTGCATGCGACTGTAAGCATCGCTTCTGCTTCGGCTGTATATTGACAGACCATCAACCTGCCCCCTGCGAGCTGGTTAAGAAGTGGTTGAAGAAGTGTGCGGATGACTCGGAGACTGCTAACTGGATTTCTGCCCACACAAAAGAATGCCCGAAATGCAATTCTACCATTGAGAAGAACGGAGGTTGCAACCATATGACTTGCCGAAAGTGCAAGCATGAGTTCTGCTGGATGTGTATGGGGTTGTGGTCAGAGCATGGTACAAGCTGGTACAACTGCAACAGGTTCGAAGAGAAGAGCGGCACAGATGCTCGTGATGCCCAAAACAAGTCTCGAGTGTCTTTGGAACGTTATCTTCATTACTACAATCGTTACGCCAACCATGAGCAATCTGCGAAACTGGATAAGGATATCTATAATAAGACAGAAAAGAAGATGATTCAGCTACAATCTGCTTCAGGATTGTCTTGGATTGAGGTTCAATACCTCAACTCTGCGTCCCAAGCTCTACAAACCTGCCGTCAAACCTTAAAGTGGACTTATGCGTTTGCTTTCTACCTATCACGCAACAATCTTACCGAAATGTTTGAAGATAATCAGAGAGATCTCGAAATGGCTGTTGAGAATCTATCGGAGATGTTTGAGAAGCCTGTTCAAGAGCTTGCACAACAAAAGCTAAAGGTCGAAATTATGGATAAGACGTCTTACTGCAACAAACGTCGTGTTATCCTCCTAGCTGATACTGCCGACAACCTTGCAAATGGTACGTGGTCTTGGAGTACTACCTACTAATTGCATATTCTTTGCTTTCTGCTTCTTTCTCTAGCTGCTATAATCATTTGTCTAATGAAGATCAATCAACTGATTGTATATGCACTATCAGGCAAGTGGAGTTTTCAAGGATTTCTCAACAATGACCTTGACAAAGCATCCACATCTAAACCAGGAATTTCGGCAAGGAGTTAAAGCAACTTCTTTTGACTATACAATTTTGAACCATTTTGTTATCCAAGGTCTTTTTCCTACTTATAGACTAGGTCTTGTAAACCAAAAATACTTCAGACACTTGCGATCTACATTCCACATTCGATCGAGTATACATCAACCAGGCGTTTCTTACTTCTCATATTTATCAACATCTTCTTTAGTTGGCGACCTGAATTTCGTGTTTGGGGCTGGACTGGGTTGTACCGGGCTCCTTTGCATCAGCGGATTTCATCAAACGGGGGCGCATAATTTCCTTTTTATCTTCGGTCCTTGGTTCTCCTGGAGTAGCGGGGCGATGGATGAGCGTTTTTACTTTGTTTGCCAATCATGTCGGAAAAGGAAGGATTGGTTTGGGCTGGATGGGGAGGAGTAAATAGGTTTTCGAAGAGAAGAAGAAGAAGAAGAGCTTGGGAGATCAGATCAGATGAGATAAGATCATACAAGAACAGCCAAGATAGCAGATTCGGATACAGCGATGGCACAGCGTATAATTGCATGAATTGCGGATATAGTAACTACTGTATTCTATTTAAAATTAACTTGACTTTTTCCAAGAAATCCTCTCTACGTTACTATGTTTTATGCTTGATTAGTTGATTCAGTAAAGGTAAATGATTACCAAGTGAATGACGCGAATGTGCTCATATTTTTCTTTCCAACTCGGAAGCATCCTCGCAATCTTCTCATCCACATACAACCCAACCCAAGAACCCATCAAATTATAATCTTATTACCCAAGTACCTCACCAACACAGTTCCCCGTCGCCTGTTTCAAAAACAAGCGCCGACCCTTCCTATAAACGTAAACCTACACGCAAGATTCCTAGTACTTCACTTGTAGCGTTAGGGGTTATAGATTTCTTGACAGTCATTTCTTACGTTATAGAATTCGAGCAAGGGAGATTTAGATATAAGCTAAGTAAAGTTTTTTATATTATATTATATTATATCATCTTGTTTGTAATTAAAGCAAGATAAAAAAAAGCAAATTTTTGTAAATAACCCATATATCCTATTCATTCATTCATTCATTCATTCATTCATTCATCTTCTATTCCCTTTCTCTCTATTATTTTTTGAAGTGCGTGAACTCACCTTGTAAGTTGTTTGTGATTTCCTTTTGCTATGAGTATGCACAGTAGTACGCGCTTGGGACCTCTTAGGTTTCTCATATAGGACGTGCTCATCCTCCACTTTTCGAGTACTCTTGGGGGTTGTTGATGTTCCGAATAAGTTCATGATTTGATTGTTTGGTTGATTGATATATATATAGTTTATTAATTATTGGTGAATGCAGACGGAACGTGCAATTGGAAGAACAGGAAGAAGAGGTAGAATGGATATGGATAGTGGATACTGTGGCTTGGATGGATGAATGGATGGACTCGTAGTTGAAACAATGAGTGTGAGTTTCTATGTAAATACTGCATACGAGATATATATAAGAGTTTTTGGTGTAAAGACATGTATGGGTTGGTAATCAAATGTAGTATCCAACGTTGTTGATTCAGAATTTTATAAATCCGAATCACTATTTACCCTACTAGGAACTTTATATACCCAGTCCTAAAACATTTTCCTTATTAAACAAGCAAAAACTTAACAATATGGCTCTATTAGAACCATCCAGTACATCGCTTCGCCCCTGTCCCCCCCCCCCCCCCACATGTTCATTCCCCAACCCAACCCAACATCGAAATAAGCGCTTAGCCATCGACTTCTCGAACCTATGAAGAAAATTTCTGGAAAAAGTGCCGCTCTTAACGGCCTTCTAAGCCTTTGAGTTTCCTCATCAATTTCCATCTTAATCGAACATCATGCATGATAAGCCAACATTATATGGTAATAACCATGTCGTCGCTCAAGCAAGACATTTCTTCTCACTTTATATATGAGAAGTTCATCAAGGCCGCTATGATTGATGAGTCTAATGGTTTAGATATTCTCCCAGTTTGTCTTGGATAGTGCGATGATGCACGTGTGATCAAAATGTAATATTTTCAAATTCCTAGCTTCTGAAGGTGATAGATATCCCGACTTAATGATAATTGATCCAGTAAAGCAAACAAGCATGATTCATGACCTATCGACCTCGCCTACCGACATGAAATAAGCGAGCAACGTAACACAAGCCAAGATGGGTTTATCAACAACAATTTAATTCCACAGTGAGGATAACCTCAAACGAACAAACATACGTACAGAAGAAAGTTTCAAGCATGGGAGAATCCGAGTTTTCAAACAAGCGCCGCTGCGCGGCTGCGCCGACCTCTTCACATAAAGACAAATAAGTATACTGAGAAAAGAAAGCTTCGTACAAATGTAAAATTAGATAAAAATCCTCGCAGACAATAACATAAACCTACCCAACATTGATGAACTCAAGTAGGAAACAAGAAATGATGGTTTGTGTATATACGTCTGTTTTCTTGGTGTTTCTTGCTATGTCGTTCTAGATTCATTAGCACATTCGTCCATCTACTTACATCGCATTCCACTTACGTTGCAAGCAACTATTTCAAACTTTTGTCCTTTGGCATTGATCATCGATATTATATCCATCGACATCCACCGACGCAATGGCCAGGGGCTCAACAACCAGAACCAGCAGCATGGCTGTAGAGGTTGAGAGAATCCATCATTAAAAAGGGACTTTACACAATACTACATATATCGGTGCAGACGATAAAGATAGATACGTCACCCTTGGAGAAGCATACAGTAAGATGTTTTTCCAAAAAAAAAAAAAAAAAAAAAAAAAAAAAAGCTTTCCTTTTCATTCTCATTCCCCGTACAAATATATATATATACTTGCATGCAAGTAAGAAGCTAATTATGATATCTTGCGTATAGAGAATACAGCTAGCAGCGCCCCCAAGGAGAAGAGACCAAAGTTCTCAAGTGGCACGAGTGGAAAAGGCACGAGGGAGAGTGAGAAACATAATCCACCGGCCTATAGCGCTTAAAAGGAGGGTGCTTAAGATTGTTGAGTTTGCGTTGCGTTATGGAATGAAAGAAAGAAAAAAAAAAAAAATAAAAATAAAAAAAAAAGAAGAAAGCGCTTGCTTTCATATTTAGTAGTAAATTCATCATCATCATCATCAGGGGGGAGGAGTTAATGGCAAGGAATACAAGCAGAACAGAGTAATAAAATGACGTTCAAGTCCGATAATCAAGAACTAATTAATTGATATCTTAATTACCTCACACGTATATATGATCTTACAATCAAACTCCCTTCCCTCCTTCCACGATAGTATTGTAGCTAGCTATCAAGCTAGCTAGCTCTTCCATTCCCATTCCCATTCCCATTACATCTTTCCATCAATCCATCATCCATGCGAATTCAACATCACACCCACCATAACTCGAGGCTTTTGTGAATCTAAAAAAAGAAGAAGAAGAAGACGACGACGACGACGACAATATAAAACAACATGTTGGTTATCCCTCTCGTCACATAACCGCTACATACAATACTATAGGTATTATTGGAATATCCAACATTCCATCCATCCATCCATCCATCCGTCCATTCGTCCATATGCTCACCTACCTACCTACCTACCTACCTACCACCACAACAAAACAAAACAAAAAAAAAAAGAAAAACCAAATATAGAACACGATACAATCACCCCCAACTCATATATCTCACTGCAGTGAACACATACACATACACATACAAATACAGACAGCAGATCCCCAGCCAAAGACCTAAACAGAGACGAGGCGAGGAGAAGAGCAAACCGAACATCAAGTAGAGCGTATAAATAAGTAAATAAGTAAATAAGTAAAAAAAAATTTAATTCGTTCTTTTTCCATGTTTCATTTTCATTTTCATTTTCATATCTTATCTTATCTTATCTGCTTGCTGAATTTTCCCCAATCCAAACGCCGGGTATGCCAGTGCAGACCAGACCAGTGCAGACCAGACCAGAGCAGACCGATATGATGCCTTTTTTAACCTCTCGATCTTGATTTAGATTTAAATTATCTTTTTATCTTTATCAGCGTTGATTCATCTACCCATCCATACATCATCTCTCAGTAGCATTCCATGCCTGCTTCCCTTCCCGAGCTCCTTTGAGCATATCAACATCAACATCAATCATTTCTTTCCTCTCTCCCACTTATTTCGCAACAGCCGCACTCAAAACCTGAGTTCTAAAGAAACCACCCTTCGTCCTCTCAATAACCTGTTGATACACACTACTAGGTGGATGATTCATAACAACCGTCCCCTCCTTATAATCAATCTTAGCATCGACTCTCGTATCACGAATGAGATTGACGATCCACTTTTCACCCTCATCTTGATTCAATCCTAACCTTGCACTCAAATCCTTGATATCGATTCTTTGATGGATCTTGCAGTAGCTTTCGCTGATTAGATGTCTTGCAGCCTCGACGAACGAGTCGGATGCTGCGACGAGGAAGAAGTCAGATCGGAGGACTTCTTCGGCTTCCAAGAGTCTCTTTTGTGCCTCTTCAAAATCGAAATCGAGGTAGAGAGCCTTGATGAAGTCGGTGACGGGGTCGGAGTATTCGTAGTTCTCTTGTTTGACGATACGGATGATGTCTTTGAGTTGCTTCTGGTATTGACCAGTGTTGCGTGTGCGGCTGCGGTTGGTGATGACGGCTGCGGTTAAGTATCGGAGGATCCATGGGCAGGCGGTTTGGATGGTGTTGATGAATGCTGGGGAGAAGAAAAGATCGCAGATAACATCACGAGCGGGTTCGTAGTTGAAGAATGGGAACAAGGCCCAGTGGATGAGCCATGTTCGGTGGTTGAGTTGTGCGAGAGGGTTGTTGAAGAGCTTGGTCTCGATTGATTCCTTCACTTTGTGAACCTCCTCCATGGCGGACTCCCAGTTTCCAGTCAAGATCTCAGAAGCTAGTTTTCCCCAGGTTGCAGCAGCAACTTTGTCGTTGTCGGTAGAAAGGACTCGGAATTGGTAAAGGAGTTCGGCAGCTGCTCCGTAGTTTCCACAGCTGTATTGAAAGTTACCGAAATCGTACAAAACGTTGACCATTTCAATTGTGACCTATTTGTTGTTAGTCTAAAAATCCACCATGCCAAATATTTATAAACACATACATCATGTTCCTTCTTCAAAAACTCCAAGTTAGCAACCTTGTCACTTCTCAAGCTGGTAACTACGTCCTCTCTGCCTAAAAGGTCGGTGATTTTTTCACTCTCTTGACCGAAAATTTCTAAACGCTCAATGATCTCCTGTCTCTTTGTCGCATATTCCTTTGGTGGCTCCTCAACTCCCTCGAGTTCGCAATACAAACTTGCAACGTAGTCGGTCATGTTCGTCTTCTTCAATAACTCGAATTTTGCCTTTGTAATTTCTGGTGTTGGCTCATCTTCTTGATCTGCCACAAATTGAAGCAGAGGAAAAATTAAATGTCGGTCCAAATGGGTAATGAGTCTAGGTAAAAGATCATTCTCCTTGGCGATCTCCTCAGGAGTCTTTGCTGCCTGAGCAGCACCGTTGAGAAGGTCATTCGCTGTAGTGGGCGTGTTATCCGCCATATTTGCGATTGATCTGTTGTTGAAGATTATTGAAAATAGTCGAAAATAGTGGTGGGGTTCACGAAACTCATTGGAAAGATGTCGGAATTTGATAATTGTGTGCGCCCGCTACAATTTTCACGCTAGTGGAGATTAGCTTAAAATTTAGCGTCTTTCTATCTTGAGAAGTTCGCGATTCTCAACATATCCATTGTATTGATCTTTCATCTGGGGAAAAGGAAAAAAGGACAGTAACATAATTGATACCACTACGAATAATCTTCAAGATGTCACTCCAATTTCTTCGACCTATGGGTTTACCTCGACCAACCACTTTACGTTATTTCTTCGGTATTGCAAGATATTCTACCAGTCCATCAACTGAAGCAACCTCGACATCAACACCAATTTCTTCTCCTCCTCCCTCTTCAACGACAACGACAACACCGAACCAACCATACCGCGTGACCCGCACACCATCAAATAGTCTACCAGTATATCTGCTTGCCAAGCGAGGTGGAAATTTGAAGCAGACAAGAGTACGGAGAATTGAAGGGGATATTGGAGTCTTGAGAACGCAATTAAAAGAGGCGTTAGGGTTGAACGAGAAGGAGATTGCAATCAACCAGTTGACAAAACACATCATAATTAGGGTATGTTGAGAGTTTAGGTTATCATTTGAGAACCATGTTAATCAAATTACAGGGACATAAGAAACCACAAGTCGAGGAATTCTTGAAGACACGACATTTCTAGAAGATTAGCAAGATCTGGATAGAGGGGGGATCAGTTGAAGCCAATTGGAACGGAAGCGTGCTTGTTCTTTTTAAAAAGCAATATGGTTGCTTTCATTATCATTCTACAGACTTTATGCCTATATGTACACAATACACTCTTGCTTTTCAAGAGAACCAACCCATCATCCCTTGCACACAATAAAACCGAAGCCTTCTCACCCAATCACACGCTACGCGGTTTCAGTGTTACTAATAAATCCAAATATAAACGCCGACTCCATACGCTATTGTAAGTCATTGATGCGTCTATGAACTTGAGTACATGAATGAATGCGATGCCCTTTACGAACCAAAACTTATGAAAGCGCATAATTGTCTTAATGCTTCTCTGAGCCTAGGCTGCTTACGCCCAAGCAGCTTTACTACCCGTTCTGTCATGGGCATGCCGGGTATAGGTATCATAGAAGCCGGGTCTTCGGGATCTCGTGATTTTTCGGCCAGGCGCCGTAGTATTGAAATTCCACCAAGAATAATATGCAGCATGGCTTCTTCTTCTATCGTAGGTGCCTTTGGAACTGCATTCACTCTCTGAGAGCCCTGGGGCAAGTCGTTGCACAACGACAGTATGAGGGAAGACAGGTTATTTGCAAATCCATCTTCCGAAGTCAACCATGCTTTTGCAATGCCACTCTCATAACCTGGAGCAAGATTTGTCAATATCTCGGCAGCTAGCATTCCTTGCATTAACATTGGTTTCCGTGCTTCCACAAGAGGTAAAAAGTTTCCTCTCTTAGTATCTTTTTGTTGATCGGGTATTGCAGACACCGATAAAGCAAACGTCCTTGTTAGAAGGTCGAAAGGGGGTGATGAAGCCACGTCAGACGCAAAGATCGTCTTATAGTGAGTTCGATTTGGTTCGTCTCGTGCGAGAAGCTTAGCAAGACTATCAATGGCTGGATAAAGATAATAATGAAGCGATGGATTGTATGGCGAAAAAGTGATTCTGTCGGAGCCTAGAACATTGGGTGGCGGACAAGGCGCAAATGCTAATAAAAAGTGTAATAGAAACAAAGCTTGCTCGCGCCCTGGTAATTTAATCTCATGCGCAAGATTTGATAGCAAGATAATCCCATCCTTCATAAAGTCCAGTGTGTTTTGATTTGTCCTTAATAACATGTTTCTGGTGCCAATATATCGTATTACTACACAAATAAATTTGACGACGAATTCTTCCGCCAGAAGAGGCTGGTTTTGCTCATAAAAGGATAGATTTCGCATGATACTCATTATGCAAATAAGCTTGTCGACAGCCCGATCTAGTATATAATCGAGAGATCCAAATGCCGGGATATCCCGCAGAGCGTCTCTATCAACAACACATGCGCGGACCACATCTTCATATGAATTGATGAGCATCACGTCCGAAACTTCTACTGCATTTTCGGCAAGCAATTCGATTTGGTCTTCAGCGCAATCAATAAGAGAGTCGACCAAATCGTCACATTGTCTCAAATCTAATGGCAAGCGTTCATACTCCAGAGAGAGCACAGCGAGTGTGTCTAGCGCCAGGCGGACTTCGGCGTGCAAACCGGATTGCAGACTCATGGTCAAAGCATGAATATCAATTGTGCCCATCTCCGCTAGAGATGGAAAATCTGGCTTATAATTTAACAATTCAGTCCCTGTGTCTAGTAGAACTTCGGGACCAATGCCGCCATAAGAATCAGAAACTCGAATTTTCGGTTCAAGCCTTTCAGGCAGCTGATAAGCATTTTCATCAGGATTCTCAATCAAAGGAGCCGTAAAGTCACCACGAGGTGATGGTAAAGATATGCTATTGGCTTTGGTCCCAGATGCCGGAGAAGGAATCGGAAAAGCACCGCCATTATGCGGCGGCGTGGCTTCAACACTTTGAGAGAGGCTATTGCGGCCATGACCTTGGGATCCTAGGGGATGGTGAGGTTGTGACTGGGGAGGCTGTGGGGTCGAGAAGCCATTCATCATAGGCTGTTGAGCATGATGTAGAGGCGCCATTTGTTTCATAGGAGTTGTTTGTGCATGCTGTTGCTGAAGGGCCATCTGCTGCTGGTGTTGCATATAAAGTGGCGATTGCATAGCATTTGGAGGTGTCATTTGTTTAGTGGGTGACATTTGCTGCGCGTTCACATTCCCGCTCTGCTTCATTGCGGCTCTTTGTTTTTGTAATTGCATGTTTGATTGAAGAACTTCATCAAATGCGAGCAAATTTCTCTCGTAAAGTATTTTGAGTTGCTGAGGTGCACTAGGGTTCCTCACTGGGTGTATTCCAATGACCTGCGATATTTGAGCCCACATATTCTGCTGCGTGACATTTCTGTAACCGCCAGACCTAGATACCGCCGTATAAAGAAGCGAGATGTTTATGTTACGATCGCCCACAAACGGATTCACCTCCAGTGGATAGTTCTTCTGTTGCATGAACGCAGTCAAACTTTTGAGAAAGCCGCTCTGGGTGGCATTTTGAGCCATCGCTGGTTGCTGGGGGCGCATTCCCGAGTATTGCCCATTCGCAGCTTGCATCATTTGACCCTGAGATATTGGATTAACACTTGGGGGCATATTCTGACGTGGGGCAGCGAAATTGCCTTGTTGTTGAAAGTGCTGTTGCAATCGCATCTGATAAATCTGTCTCTGATCTAAAGATTGAGTTTTCTGTTGAGAGTGGTGAGGTTGCGGTTGCGACTGTTGATTGTACATCGGGGTTTGTGGCATATTGGGTGGCATTTGTGGTGTTGGCATGGAATTTTGGGGAGGCGCCGAAGTTCGTCCAGGTGGAGGGGTAAAATTTTGATTAAATCCTGGGGTATAAGGAGGGTTCTGGGTATATGAGGCGCTTTGCGGTGTATCGACTCGACTACCATGATCAGATTGCGATGGGGAAAATGGATGAGGAGAAGCAGTCGAGACTCGTTGTGGTACGCCACCAGGACGTAGCTGGTTAGCCATAATGGGGGAAGGACTAGCATTACTTGACCCATTTTGCAGATGTGAATATGGAGTCTGTTGAGGCGCATGTTGTGAGGGTACGTTATTAGCTTGAAAACCGGGGTAGGCACCTTGCTGTGGAGTTTGCGAGCGGGAGTTTGGTAGCATGCCAGGAGCCTGACGAGGTGATGTACCTAGGCTATCTTCCCTTAGCCTCGGCCTCTTTGATGGAATCACAGGATTGGTTTGATAAACAGGGTTATTGAAAGCTGGTGACCCATTGCGCATTCCACCATTTTGCATTCTTTGTTGTAATTGTTGCGTTTGGAATTGGTTCGGGTCGAAGGACGATGAAGTGGCCATAAAGGCAGACGGATCGATCATATTTCCTCCAGTATTTGAATCGTTAAGAGGGTTGAAGCCAGCGCCATTATGATTTTGGACGGCGGCATCGTTCATCCAGGAGCTCATGTCTGTGGGAGATAGTAGTGGCAACCCATCTGCAATGGCGCACAGTTGTCAGCGATCATCAAAGTCAAGTTAATATTCATCAAACTTCATTGAGATAAAGACATTAGATGCTGAGATAATAGATAAATATCTGGCGCGATGAATATTCGCGACGCGCTGGATGGATTGGTCGAATTGAAGCAAAGGGGGGAAAGAACAATTGCTCATCAACTAACCATCGACAGCAGCGACGTTTAATTCAATTATTGGTCGCGACAGTATCTACAAGATGTCACGAGACATCATTATAGACATTAAGAATAAGAATAAGAGGAATGAAAGGATAGGTCTTACCTACGACGCGCGCTGTTGAAGTCCCAAATTGTTTTGACAGAGTCTCGGAGTCTCTTCACTGAATTACGCTAATGTAAGATTAGGATTAGTGACTAAAAAAGGTAACGCCCCAAAAATATCTGACTCGATAATTGGTTCAAAAAAAGGTAAAATGAAATTAAAATGTACCTACCAATCAAAATTGAGAATGGAAGTTAATTCCTAGGTTTCCTAGGTAAGTACTATGTAGTTGAAGAAATAGAAGAGAAAAGATATAACGAATTGGAATTAATTATAATTCTATAAAATAATATGATTATGTTAGTCAAAAGAGTGTTCATCAAGTAGTTTCAATTCCAATTGATATTCCTCGAATATTTGAGAGAAAAAGGTAAAATAAATGTAAGAGAAAAAATAAATTTGTTTTGTTGATTGATTGTTAACAATAGGAAATAGAGAAAGTTTGAAGTAAAAAAAAAGAAAGGTTCTTTTCTTGACCAAATTTGATGTTGGTAGAACTATGGATAGTAAAGGTCACGTTTTCTTGCCTTGTTTGTTGGTTGAGAAAAAAAAAAGGTGTTGAAGTCAGGTGTCAGGTGAAAGGTGGAAGATGCAAGGTGTAAGGTGTAAGACTGAACTTGCTATGTGCTGTGCTGCTGAACAGAAGAAGTCTTGAAGGGGGTGAAGAATTTGTGATAGTAAACCAATTTGGTACGTAAGCAAGGCAGGCAACGAGTAATCAAGCGGTAAAGCTTTTGCTGGATTGAATAACAGCTGTAATAAATTGTAACAACCTTGAACTTTCTCCGAGTTTGTACAGATAGATTGCATGTGAAGCTAAGATGCTTAAAAAGATTAGAACGTACCAGTATGAATACAACACACAGATCCAAAAAATAATGATTAGGATCGGGTTAGAAAGGAGTAAGATAGAGATGTGTGCGTATCGTAATTGTATCGTATCAGGTAGAAATAATACTGGGCGGTTGAACTGGACCAACGATGAAATAATGCTGGGAAAATGAATGCTGTAACACGTTGATGGGTGGACCGGAATAAGCAAAATGGAGATATACTACTACTACTACTATGTATGTAATAGTAATCTAATCTATAAAGTAAGTACCAGATTCCAAGTAATATATAAATAAAATAATAAAAGAAGAATCCGACTAATGAAGCTTCGAAGCGTAGGAAGCCTTCCGGGGGAGGGGGGGGGAAATAGAATGGGGATGGGATGGTGGATGGTGGATGGTGGATGATGGATGGTGGATGGTGGATGGTGGATGGGGATTGTCGGATGAATGAATGAAAAGTTGCGGCCAACTTTTGTGCTCAGCGCGCTCTGAGAAGTAAGTAATAAGAAATGAACACCTTGGGAAACCTCCTGGTACAGTAGAAAGTTTTGAAGGCAAAAAAGCACAGGTAAAAAAAATATATATAAAAGTAAAAGTAAGAAAACCTAAGACCTTTCGATTGATAAGCCAATCAAAATCAATATCTACCTCTAATACCAAATAAATAGTACAGGTCCATTTTGAAAGGTTACCGATTACCGATTCACCGATTTACCGATTTACCGATGCCCGATATCTTGTGTAAGTAATAAATGATTATTGAATGATGAATTGGGGATCGATTGACAACCTCAATCATTCGAATAATAAATAAGAAAGATAAACAAATAAATCATTCCTCATTCATATTTTCGAAGATTTAGAGGTCAATCATTCCAAATATTCCCTATAATTCCCTATAAATGATTAATTGCTAGAGTATGTTTGAACATAAAAGTTAATAGAGAACTAATAATGATAGCAGTGTGCGTTGGAGTAATTTGATTGGTTGTCCTGCCTGCAGTGTAGGATGGATGGGTTGTCGCTTTTAAATAGGAAATCGGCCTTGCTTTAACAAACATAGGTAGAAAAATCTATGAAATAATGAAAAAGATCCCGACCACTCTAAACGTTTGAAAATTGAAGATATAGAAGAAGGTATAGAAAGAGGGAAAATCCTTCATATTTTCTATGTATTTTCAAGGGAATCTTGAAATCTTGCGATTGAATTATCGTAAATGAAATGGAGAAAAGTAATGCTGCCGCTTTTAAGTAGTTCCATGATTGATTTCGATTCGATAGCAAGATTGTGGAAATTGAATAACATACAAAATTGATTGTTTATTGCCATACAAAATAAATGATGAGAAAGAATGATGGGAAGAAAAAGAAAAAGAAGAAGAAAAAGAAGAACAAGAAGAACAAGAAGAACGAGAAAAGATAAAATATAAAATATAAAAGAAGAAGAAGAGAAATGGAAGGAGTCTTAAATTAAATTAAAAATACTTGGTCGACTTGTTCGCAGGGCTATTTTTCAGTCACGTTTCCCACAAGAAGACTAAGCTTTTTTTGGCGTCATAAAACATTTTTAACTACTATGTACTTCGGAGGAATACCAGTTGAACTTGGTTTTTAAAAAATAGGTCGAAGATCCAAAAAGGGAAATCATCTTAAAGAGAGGAAATCAAATTGATAGGTTGATAGGTTGATAGGTTGATAGATTGATAGGTTGATAGATTGATAGGTTGATTGATTGATTGATTGATAGGTTTTAATGGGATGAATATTCATTCCCTTCCCTTTTTTCTGCTCCTCTCATTCTCTAGACCCATTTCATATTTCCTCACATCAATAAGGTAGGACACAGGTCAATGATACCCGTTACAGACCTTTTTTTTTGAAAAAAAAAAAAGAGAAACAGTGGTGACCCTGAAAAAAGCTGTTTTGTGACATTTCTAATTCAATATCGTCGTCATCTATTGATAATGATGTACGAAATATTGATACTCCTGTTCTGTTCATGTAGATACTTAATTATTACTTAAGTGGTACTCCTTTCTGATGCTGGTTGAAAAAAAAGGTGAGCACGCACAGGTAAGAGGTTAAAACTTCCTTTGATTTATATTGGGTATTGGTTGATTATCAAACTCGGAAATCAAGGGGATATTAAACTTACTTTATTAATTTATAGATTCCAAGTTCGTTTGATGTAGCCAGCTAGAGATTCTTGTGATAATATCCATAGAAAATACTATCTTCACTGTTGGGAAAGGATTATATCTTTCCTTATGTAGGTAAGAAAAATAACTGAGACCTTGACCATGGCACAAGAAACTCTCCCCCTCGACCCCATCATATGAGTGTGAGAAAAAGACAAGTCCTGCATCTTGCCACTGGTTCAAGTATGTGCTGGAGTGCTGGAGTGCTGGAGTAATATATTCCCATAATGATTCCTGCATCTTGAATTCTGAGACCATAAGAACGGACCATAATCCTGCAAGCAATGTGCCGTAAGATTGATTACCTTACAACCCCTTCACTCTTTTTATCCTACATTTGTACCTATATATTTTGCAGTTTCCAAATTCTTCTCGGAGAATTTGGAAATGCATTATTTTGGTTGATTGTGGAGCAAAGAGAAGAACAACTAAACTAGATAAACAAATATCTCTCGTTGGAACTGAAAGATGGCGGACATCTACGGTAGTGTACAAAGAATGAGTTTTGACGGGGATGGCGTTCATATATGCAAGGATAACTAGATGTACAAGGGTTGGTCAGAAAAGTCTATATTTCCGATTTGATAACGAATAAGGAATAAGGAATAAAGAATTCTATTAGATGAATTTTCTTAGATTTTCTTAAATTTTCTTAGATTTTCATACATATATAGGATATAGGATATAGAATATAGGATATAGGATATAGGATATAGGAGATAGGAGATAGGAGGAGGGTTGAAGTACTGGTGGAAGAAAAAGAGGGTGGGTGATTGAAGAGAGAAGATGCATATGGCATCCCACGATCCCACGGGTAGTACTATGTACTATTTACTAAAATAGTATAGCTCATCAGGCTTATTGTTTTTAGTTTCGGCAAGCACGAGGAACGTTCCTAAGCTTCTCTCGCTTAATGAAGTTTTGGAAGGTACTGAGACAATAATCCTTGTTGGTTGTGGAGATACTGTCCGGGACTGTATTATTGTATGTATGTATGTATATATATGTATGTATGTACGAGTATGTATGTATGTATGTATGTATGTATGTATGTATGTATGTATGTATGTATGTATGTACCTACTATACAGTTCATGGGTATATGGAACTCACTCTACTTCTTCTTCTTCTTCTTCTTCTTCTTTTCAATCTTCGACATCGAGTGATTTAAATAATAATACCATATTGTATTAGACCAGAAACTTGACTTTGATACAATACATTTATTTGCTTGTCGCATTATTCTTTTTACATACTAGTAGAATAAATAATAAATCAACACGAGTCCAAATCTATGTACGAGTTTACATTATTTGGGGTCTAATTCTTGAAGCAACAACATACAAACAAAACATGGCTAAGAGAAAATTTGAAGAAACAGGAGATGATTTTCCCAAAGAAGAATTACGAAGATCGAGTCGTCGAAAAGGAAACAATATTGAATCAAAAGAAGAGGTAAAAACGGAACATACTCTTTCTGCTCTCAAGGCCACGAAACAAAATAGGAGTAAGAAAGAGCCATCAACCAAGCAAGAAGACGCGTCAATTAAAACAATTCAAAAAGAAGAGGAAGATGGAATTGAAGATGATAATAAGAAACCAAAGCTTGTAGGTTATTATTTCTATTATCTAATTCGATCTCAAACAAACAATCAAACAATCAAACAATCAATCTATCAATCTATTGATTATTTGGGTTGTTCGGATTCTCTTAAAGCCTCATATGAATTATTTTCCTGAGAAGGAAAATAAAGGAAAATTCAAATACCGAAAATACGCGGTAGAATTATTCTTCCCTCTCTTTCTTTTACTCGGTGACACGCACGAATACTCATTTACCTTCAATTTCTTTACATGCGATCGAATTTAATGGTTGGGATCTCATATCTAGAGTTCTCCCAAATCTACCAAATCACCTAAACCAAATGGCACCAACTCCGATTTGACCAATTCATCAAATCGACAATACTGGCTTATGAAAGCTGAACCGGAATCACGTCTCGAGAAAGGACATGATATCAAGTTCTCAATCGATGATCTTGCGGCCAAGACACAACCAGAGCCATGGGATGGTATGTTTACTTCCATTCTGTCAAATATCCAAATTTATATTAACAATATTGCAGGAATACGAGCATATCCAGGTGTGTGATACATTCGTCTTATTCAGAATATGGACACAATACTGATGCAATACCAGCACGTAATAACATTCGCGCTATGAAAAAGGGTGATTTGGCATTCTTTTATCATTCTTCATGCAAAATTCCGGCGATTGTTGGAATCATGGAAATCGTTCAAGAACATACTCCTGACCGTAAGCTGGCTCTAATACTATGTCCATAACAAAACGATTTCATCCTTACAAATTCACAGTCTCGGCACACGATTCAAAGGCACCATATTACGATCCTAAATCATCTCCCGATGATCCCAAGTGGAGTGTTGTTCATGTTGAATTCCGTCAAAAGCTTACGACACCCATCACTCTCAAAGAACTCAAAGCTTGGTTCGGTGAAAAGGGAAATCCATTGGAGAACATGCAAATGTTGAAGTTGGCTAGGTTGAGTGTGAGTAAAATTAGTAGTGACGAATGGAAATTTCTGGTAGGTGAAATGGAGAAGAATGGGGATCTAGTGAAGGTATAGAGGGGAACGAAATTCGGGGGGATTTGAAGAAGACGTGGATGGCATCTTTGTAAACAGCATGGTCATTGTAATTGTATCATAAGAAGAGAGACATTGGTGAGAATTGTATAAGTATATATTTGATCAATAGGAAGCAAATTCTAAAGGGTAAGATTTTCTCCAATCCAAAAAGAATTACACTGTCTCTTATTATTCATCGTTCGCAAGTGCGAACCCGATTGCTGCTCTTTTATACAGAACATGGTTCAACGTTAGATAATCTATTGACCAACCCAACAAACATTTAATTATCCATCATCCATCACACTTCTGCTTACTACTCACTATTCACGGGAACTCACTACATTTTCATTTGCGAATCAAAAGTTATATATTGGTTTTAAAGTGTTTTATTTGAATCAATTTTTTTGGTCTTTTCAACATCTCGTTATATAATGTACCTACTCCTTCTATTTTGAACTCCCCAAGAAAAGGAAAATACAAGCAAAAGAAATATCAATTTAAGTCAAGTAACGAAATACTTTCCGGTGTCCTGCGATGCGAAATATCATGGATACAAAACAAAAGGAAAGAAAAGAAAAGAAAAGGGAGGTGGGATAGATATATAGGATTATATATCTATTCCTTATCGGAATCAGAGGGTCTGAAATCAGAATCGGAATCGGAATCAGACTCACCTGTACGAGAAGAAGAAGCATCATCAGGATGAACAGTGATGGAGCGAAACAGACGAGGGAAACGACGAATCGTAGTAGAAGCACGAGTAAGACGGGGAGAACGACGTAGTGTCGAAACCACATCATCATCCTCCGAATTGCCATCGGTATCCACATCAGCATCATACACAACCTGATCGTGATCAGGCTCCATCAAATACTGCTCGAGATCCGCCACTACCTGATGAAGGTCAGCCAACTCCCAATAAACGATATTTTGATTATGATTTAGAAGCTCCCGAATGTCCTGCTCCAACCTATCCCTCTGGGCGCAGTCGGGAAACTGCGACTCCATCCAGGCAATTAGATTGTCCACCTCGGTCATGGTCATGTCCATTATGTCGAGGTCGGATGCGAATTCCGGCACGGGTGTGTCCAGTTCCAATGATAAGACGTCGGAATTGGAACCGGGTGTAGGTGCCATGTTGTCAATATCAGATGGGATATCCGACATTTCTGAATCCATCGCCAATAGAGATATGGCAGACAATGACGATGAATCATCATCCTCCTCCTCAGGGCTCACAACCTCCCCAAACAAGGAAATCATTGGCTCGGAGACAGAATGATCATATTCATCAACGATCGTAATAACAAGGCTGTTATCGTTATCATCATCCGACATTACATCCATGAAATCAGGGAAAAATGCCTCTATATCCTTGGAGCTTACATCAGTAGTATCATCAATAGGCTCCGAGTCATCATCATCATCAGACAAATCCACGAATTCAGGAAAGAATCGATAATCATCCTCAGACGACAATTCCTCCACGAAAGAAGGAAAAATCACCTCCTCATCCACAGGTGCATCCACAGGTCCAATGCGAACAATAGCAAGACTATCATCAGCAACCTCCTCCTCCTCCTCCTCCTCCTCCTCCTCCTCCTCATCATCAATATCCATAGCGGCAACCCCGAGATCAAGATCAGAGAGGTCGTCCAGATATTCTCCGGCCGTGTTCATGTTCGTACACGATGACGATGGCTCCTCTGTGGGACAGGGCGCAGCGAAAGCGGCGAAGACGAAGGATGTTCGGGGGAGGTGTGCGGGCTTGGGTGCAATAGCGAGGTAGTTTGTTGGGGTAGGTGTAGACATTTTTGAGTTGGGTGGCGTGGTTGTTGGGTGGGGGTTGTGAATGGGGTGGGTGAAAGTATTTATCTGGTAACTAACGGTGTGTGTGTGTGTGTGTTTGTTTGTTGTGTGGATGAATGTTTTCGGGTGCTGGTGGTGTGATGAGGAGGAGAGGGATTTCATGGTAGGAGGTTGGGGGAAAATATATAGATGGGCGGGAGGTATTGTTTTGAGGGTGTGGAGTTTTTGTTTTGTTTTGTTTTGTTTTGTCTTTTTGTTTTTTTTGGGAAAAGAGACGTATACAAAGTGTGTATAGCGGAGGAGTATAGGCAAGTATAGATGAATGCTTGGTATATTGTTGCATTGTTCAGAGCTGTTCAATTTCCAGGTCGATTTACTGGGGTTTTGTACGCAGTACAATGATCAATAAGATAAGAAACATTTAGTTATGGCCATTGAATCAAAGAGTTCAAAAACAATTCTGATATACTATTCCAACCCATTGAAGTCTCGTTTATTCGAGTTTTCCGTTTCGTTAAAGAGCTAGTGCTACCTCCCCCCTATATTCAACTTTACCGATTTCAATCTCCTCGCTATTTTAAAAATCTCAATCACTTGTTTGTTAACTCGCTTAAACATATTTACATTTTTTCGTTCTGAATACGTTGACGGAATCATATATTTCTTAATAGGTGAGTACAAAATAGAGCTAATATACTTGATCTGATCAGTATCCGCTGGTATGTATATATTTTAATCAAGCGAGTTTTCTTTTGTGCTATTGATGATAGTTTTTTTTATTATAGATGAATGTTTTTGAATTTGAATTTGAATTTGAATTTGGATTTAGATTTGGTAAAGGTATTGTAGATAGATAAATTTTCTTAGTATAGGATTGTATGATTTAGCCCATATATTGATGCTGTTCATTAATATGTTAGTTAGTTTACTTTCATTAGATTTAGATCCAGGTAGTGCAAGTTATTGTTCTTGAGATGTATGAAGAATATAGTTTTCTTATGCTTATAAGCTTTGTTGGCTAATAGATCGAGCCTCGAACAAAGAACTCCAGGTTGATGTTCTTTCAAGTTTATTGGTTGGTTGTTGAACAACAGACAATGAGATTGTTGCTTAGTAACAAATTAACAATGGCAGAACATATCAATATGTCAGTAGCAAAGTAAATCAAAGATAGCTAATAGTTCATTACCAGAACATACCTCCAAATTATCTATTCTCATGAACAGATAAATATCCTCGAGAACAACATGAAAACAATGAAGAAATCTCAACATAAAAAGGAGACGAATTCTCCCGCTCTAAAACTATTTCCTCATCCACACACACACACACACACACACACACACTCTTCACTTAACAATCACACAAAACACATTAAAACATCTTCAAGATTTTTGATCACTCACTTTTTGCTTCCTCGCCTTCCTTCACGATAGATACGGTATTTATCCCTGATAGAAACCCGCAAGCTAGCAAGATGCGTTCAATATACACCACCAAATTGATTCTTGACGAGAGTGCCTACTCTCGAGTAGATGTCGCTGCTCTAGAGCAGGGACCTACTCACCGACCCCATGCTCCCATCACTTGTTCCAGTGGCTGCGCCGAATGCATTGCACTCAGCGCCTGCCCCTGTGACAATTGCCAGGAGATGGCATTCTGGGACCAATACCTTGATGGGTGCGACCGAGACGATGACATTGGTGATTATTTCGCCGACCAGCTTGGGTACTTGATTCCCGAGGAACCTTTTCCCACTCATGCATTGATGACTTGGACTCCTCGGGGCATGAATTGGAATACTAAGCCCCTGGATCGTCGGGATTGGAAATCGGATGCTACGGCGTTCAAGGCGGCGGTTGCTGCTGGGGACGACTACTTCGATGCGGGGCATGTGGTGCGAGATGATGATGACGACCTCGATACTTCTTCTGATCCTGGCTCGGGCTCTTCGTCTGAGTCGGAATTTGTCTTGGTTGATGATTCACGGCTTTCTGGTGATACTAATGACTGGGATCCTTCTTCTGATGCTGACTCGGTTTCTTCATTTGCTTCGCAGCAGGATGAACCTGATCGTGATGAGCCCTCCCATTCAGGAGATGGCTACATCTCTGTACCTTTGCCATTATCTCAGGCTCACACTGACTTGGTCTCTTTGTCTGAGTTGTTGGATGTGCCAGAAGTGATGGAGGAGTCGTGGTTTTCTGATGATTCTTCTTCTGATGATTCCTCTTCTTCTGATGATTCCTCTTCTGATGATTCCTCTTCTTCTGATGATTCCTCTTCTGAGACTGATTCAGTTCCAGAAATAATGGAGGAGTCGTTGTTTTCTGATGATTCTTCTGATGATGGCACTTTTTCTAATCTCGACTCGGTTGCTTCGTCTGAATCGGGATCTCATTTCGATCTGTTGCATGATAATGATGACGCTTTTGCGGCTGTTTTGCGACAGGATGAGCATGATCGCGATGAGCCTTCCCACTCTGGAGGAGGTTCCTTCGTACCATCATCATCCTGCCGCTGTGGCCACTGCCCTCCTGGGGAGCCTTGCCCTGCCGAAATCCACCACTTCATCATGGGAGTCGTCCACGCTCATTTCGCGCGCTTCCCCGATTCCTGAGTCTGACTTGCATGACTCGTCCTTTTTCTCTGATCCTCTCCGCATTATTTCTGTTTTCTGATTTCCTTGGATATGAAAATATAAAAACACAAAAAAAAAGATAGATTTCTTTCTGCTTTATGGAGTTGTTTTAATATGAAAATACAAAAACATAAAAAAATAGATAGATTTCTTTATGCTTTAATGGAGTTGTTGTTTCGATATAAAAACATCAAAATACAGAAAAACAAATAGATTTATAGAAAAATAAACACATTTTTCTCCTTTTCTTCTTCGACTTTCTATTAATAACTTTAATGCAGTGGTCAATCTGACATAAAAACAATAAAAACACCAAAAAAATTACTTTCAACCACCCAAACTTGAAAAAGTTATTCCCTTATACAATTCTATGTGAGATAATGTCCCAGCTCTAGTAAATAACTCCCATGTACTCTTGTTCTTGTGTCTCTAGCCTAATACTTTTATTTTCTTCGTTTAAGATATATGGCTCTCTCCCCCCCTCCCCTATCGAACTCATTTTTTTGAATAATTTCAATTCGCTTTGTCTATAACATTATTCCCACAACCTCAGATTTTTTATGCTAAGCCTATGGCAATGGTGATGCGAGCTAATCCATTTTCTGATGTCTGTTTACGACACAAACACTAAACTGGTTCCGAAGTTATGTTCGATTCTTTTGAATTACTAGACATTTAATCAGAATATTATGTATGCATTAGTTGTATATCAACTAATTAAATGGATATACATTTTCTTTCAACTTGAAGTTAATACAAAAAGAGAGGTTTTATGCGAGTCTACTCAATTCTCGTTTTTGGATTGATATAAAGATGATTTTATTAATATTTTAGAAAAATCTTGATATATTTTTAAAATAGTTGATTAGATGATTACTCGATGATGATGGTGATGGTTGGTCGTCAATTTAACGAATAAAACTTGAAGAAAGGAGCTTGCCAGTGATTGAAGATTTATTAGTTATCGATGCTAAATCGAGGAGTAGATTACGTCATATCGGGTCAGGTCCTCTGACACGTCGAGTTTTCTCTATAACTTAATCTTTTGTTTTAATTATATATTACTAGTAGTAAATTATAATTTAATAATATAATAAACTATTTATATAAATAATCATATAAATAGTAAAATATATATCATAATTAATATTATATTTAATTAAATTATAAAAATTTTATATTACTAAGACATTAGCGTACGGTAGTAACTTATAAACCCTAGTAGTAGTATTTCAAGGTAATAAAACTTGAACCTCTCTTTTTATACTAAAAAGAAGAGGCATGAAGACGAACCATACATATCACCAAAAAATCGAATGATCGAATGCATCAATTGATAGATTTTCGAAATCCATATTTTCTATACAGAATAGGAGTAAATTTCTCTTATTTTTTTCCTGTAAATGTTTTCAAGACTCAATATATTGGGTAGAGCTTCTCACTTGCCTATACAATGCACAAAAATCAGAATTGATCTTTCGATACGAACCTCCCGACCCTTCCCCCAAAATATCTTATATCAACTCCCCGCAATGAATCGCAGTATCAAGCGAAAAGCAGGAAGCCCTTCAGAAAAGCCGAGAAAATCAGTCAAAGTTGATGATTACTGCAGCACGCCCGTACGGTACGATTCCCAAGGCGAACAAATCTGGCCCGCTCCACGTAATCAATTAAACAATGCCTATGATTTCCTCCGAGAATGTGCAAAGGCTCAGAAACCTACTTTGATTGTTCCGGATAAGGATGCAGATGGGCTGAGTGCTGGAGTAATCGTGCATCGAACGTTGCTGAAACTTGGTCTTGAGGAGAAATTGTTGGATGTGCATTTGGTGCGGAAGGGATCGAATATTCATGAGGAACTTGAACGGAAGTTGATGGGAGAGAAGAATCCGGCTTTTGTTGTTGTGTTGGATCAGGGTAGTAGAGGGGGTCAACCTGTTATTGATGATGAGAGTGCGAGGTGTATGATTATAGATCATCATTTAAGTGATGAGTTTCCACAGAATGCCACGGTAGGTACTCCTTACTTTCATTTTCTTGATGTTATTGACATGATATCGAAGGTTGTGTCAGGCTGTCATTCTCCGCCAGTTCCAACTACTGCCTTGATGGCATACGAGATTTGTAAAAAGCTTCACCCCGACATTGCCAGCGAATGTGGTTATCTTTGCGCAATAGGGACGCATGGAGATCTAGGAAATACCTTAAAATGGATACCCCCATTCCCAGACATGACCGAGACTTTCAAAACACACACGAAGAAGCTCATCAATGAGTGTGTTTCCTTTATAAATGCTCGTATGTATATTTCGTTTTTTCTCCTCTAATACTAAAACCCAACACAGCTCGGAGAACCGGCAAGTATGATGTGATCTCAGCTTGGAAGGCATTACTTGAAGCGAAGGAGCCCAAACAAATTATGAGCAACAAGCGACTTGCCCAGGCAAGACAAGAGGTTAATAAGGAAGTCAAAAGACAAGCTCATACACCACCTAAATTTAGTAAAGACGGAAAGATCGCAGTATTGAAGATTGACAGCGAGGCCCAAGTACATCCTGTCATTGCTACTAGATGGGTAAGTTGCCTCCTTTCCATTTCTTCTACACATCACACTCACAAACTCACGTAGGCAAGCCATCTCAAATCCAAAGCCCTCGAAATCGTCATGGTAGCAAACTATGGCTACCTACCCGGCAAAGTAAATTTCTCATGCCGAATCGCACGATGTGTTCGAGGAAGAGATCCACCAGTCAACATCATCCAATCCTTAAAAGAAGTCGCCAATCTTGACACCACAGACTTAGTTCAAAGATTGGGTGATAATTTTGCGAGGGGCCACAAGGAGGCTTCGGGTGGTATTGTTAACACGGCGGAATTTGAAGAATTGTGTGCGTTGATGAAAGTGGGGGAAAAGCCTGATAAGTTAGAGGAAGATGTACAGAAGCAAAAGGTGGAGGAATTGCCGCAGAAAAATACGTTGAATAATTATTTCAAGAAGTCTTGAGATTGGAGATGAAGGCTTGTTTTCTAATATTTGAAGTTTTATAGAGATAGGGCAAACATATAGCCAATTTACATCATGGGCTGCAAAGCACTTGTATGCTGTAATTACTAGAAATATGTTTTCATGCGAGCAGACAGTATAATATTGTCTACGTATTTGTCTTTTAGGTGCAGTGACAATCTTACAAAAATGACATATCCGAGCTCCAATCTAAACAATTTTCGAACAAGCCCATGTATATAATCCGGCTTACTCTTACTCTGAACCTCGATCTTTATCTTCCTCATAATCCGATTCTTCCGATTCTTCTTGCCTTCTCCTTTCCCTTTCTTCTTCTTCTCCTATCGATCCTATTCTCCCTTCTGCTGCACTCATTCTTCCTGATTCCGCCCTCCTTTCCTCTTCTTCCGCCCTCCTTCTTTCTTCTTCAGCTCTCCTTCCCGCTTCCTCTTCCACCCTAACTCTTTCTTCTTCCGCCCTCATTTCCTCTTCCTCTTCCTCCTGCGTCTTTATTGGACCCGTAAGCCAAGAATGCATCGGCAACTCCTCGTCATACTCCTCACTCGCCTTCCAATTTTCTAACCACCTCCTAAATAAATTTATTGAGGTTTCAGACCACCATTCATAGCCATACACATTATGTTCTTGGCAATAGGATATTAATTCATTTTTATCGAACTTTTCAAAATGTGGCTCCTTGACCGGATATAAAAATCCCGATACCTTGTGTTCCGATGGACTAAATTGTTCGGGGCATTTATACTCCCGTGGTGCCCCTCTTTCATTTTCTTTCGAAGAGCCCCCGGCACGCTCTTTTCGAGGTACTTTAGTTCGAGCCCCTGCTTGACTTAGACGTTTAATAGGGTATGTCTTTAATTCTGTCGGTAATTCAAAAAGTTGATAATTAAATGGATCTCTAAACCCGCCATGCATCAATTCTGCTGCCATCCTTGGTCGTTTCCCAGTGTGGTCTGTTCTTATTAAATCCGATTCTTCATAGCACATTACATCGTAGCCAAAGGCGAGACACATGGCATTGGTGACGGTAAAGATGCCGCAATTGAAATAATCAGACTGTCGTGGAGCATCCGGACTCCCATCTATCTTAGGATGAGTACGTCCATCAACCCGATCATTCCATTGTCCGTACACAGGCCACGGCTCCTCGATATCCCCTAGAACCATCATTGCTAAAGCTAGCACTGCATTCATGGGCCACTCTGCACTAGGCGGCATTATCCCTACGCTGTTGATGAGGAAGAAAAACTTCTGCCTTGGTGCTACTCCAAGGAGCACATAATGCAATTGCTCATATCGATTTCTGCTGCGATGTGGAATCAACAAATAATCCAAATTTCGAAACGTTTCAGCGTCACACTCTAGACGAGCCAATTCCGTAGCTATCTTGTTCCTTGTCACGAGCGGGTGAGCTTTATCCTCATGATTGAACACCGACTCATCGAACATAATACAACTCAATCTATCTTTTATTGGATATGTCGTTGGCGGCGCTGGTGACCCGGATAGCGCTGGGGATAAATTATCGAATCTTCTGTCCCCGGTCATGGCATCTCGGGCCAGTCTCCTTCCTCGTTCATACTCACTGCTGAATACTCCACCACCGCCTCTTGTATGTACGACTGGTACTTCGGGATCAGCTCTTTTCTTTATCCTTCGTCGACGCCGATGGGGTGGTCCATATCCAAGTTCGGGTATCGCAGGTATGTATACATCTTCTGGTCGTATTCTGCCGTCAAGAGGAATAGGAGGTAGGGGTGGAAGATAAGGGAGTGGGGGTCCATCGCGTGGAGTTCTAGGGGGAAGAGGTACGTATGGGGGCCAGGCGAACCCCCTCTGAATTTGATTGACCGGGCGTGTTCGACGGGGTCTCGGGGCTCTCGGAGGAGGTGGCGGTAGCAGTGTAGGGAGTATCCGAACCTCAGGACTTGGGGGTTCTTGCTCTTGCTCTTGCACTTCCTCTTTTTTCTCCTCTTCCTCTTCCGCATTACTATCACTTTCATCAATCACCTCCCCTCTCGCCCTCTTCCCCTCCTCATTCCTATATTTACAAATCATTCTCGTATACTAGACACCACAGTATCAATCACTCGTCAGCAAAAGTCCCCCAGCAACACAACATACTAAACAACCAACCCAACCTCCCCATGCCCAACTCAACTCACCATATCAGCAATCCCAGGCCTAATATTTATCATCCCAATAAGTTCCCGATGTTTACCTTCGTATTCGTAGTCATCGTCTTCAAGTTCTTGATCGCTAAAACTGCCTTCGAAGTCAATAGACATCAGGGAATCGAATTCAGCTTTGGTAACCTTAACATGCGTTCGATCGATAAGGAAATCATCTGCTGTGTTAGGTCCATCGTCCCAGTAATCAGTTTTCCAGACTCGTTTCTGCCAGGCATCATCTAGAGGCTCGAATTGCTTGCGTTCGATTAAGAGGCGGGCATCGGGGTCGGCGGGTGGGGGGATGGCTGCCATGGTTGATATCGCGCTGGCGAGGATTGTGAGAGTGTTTGATATTGATGTGGATTCGACTCGTAATAGAATAATCCAGTTTACCACTTTCTGGCCGACCAATATAAAATCATCAACACAGAGAAGAAAGATTTGAATAGAGAATTCGTAATGCGGGTTTGTATAGATCCAATTGTCTATAACATAAGAGTTTCAAAATCGAGGTAGATTATGAGATCAACCAAATGAAACGGTTCAATCGATAATCCATCAATTTCTCACCTAGCTTCTACCTCACCTATACAACAAAGAAGACCACTTGGCAGCTCGATTGATTTTTGAAAGAAAGAAAGAATCATGAAAGAAAACTTACTGTAGCTCTATCTATCCATCTATTCATTCATCTATCAAACAAACAAACCAATTCATTGTACAGATACATCCGCATTAGGTTTCTTTGTGATCTTATCTCGTACTTAACCTAACCTAGCCTAGCTAGTCATATCCTTCCAAGCGCTTCCCCTTTTTAAGCCGAGAATCAAATCACATCAAAAGCACCAGTAATATCAAAAGTAACGAATCTCTCGATTTATGATCAAAATATATATGTTTATCCACACGTCCACAATTCTACTTCCTTCCATTTCCTCCCCCAATTCATCAAAAGACATTATCCTAACGCCCAACCAAAACCAAAGCCAAAAACCAAAACCAAAAATACAAAAACGATTTGAGATGAGCCTTCTCATCTCCAATTCTTATGAATCTGATATCATATGCATATACCGATTAATCAATGCCTATCCACCCGCCCATGCACCCACTTACAACTAACCAACTGCTCCTCCATTCTTGCTACAATACAAGCTTAGCCCATTCCACCCCACCCATATATTCATTCACCCACCAACCAGAAATCCAGAAGGAATCCCAAAAATCAAGAGCCAAAACCCGCCAGCTGAAAACTCCATTCACATGTAATATGATATGATATGCCAAACCTTTTTTTTTCTCCTTTCAAAAAAGCAAAATAAGTAGGACTGATTGGATTCATCGTCACTTAAGTAGGACGTTTGAAGGGATGAGCTTCGGTATTCAAAACCCACTCATCCAGACTGATAGTTTCAGGCGTCGAATATAAAAGGTAGAAGTATTTGAGAGTCTCCGCCAGCCAGAAACTTTCCATTTCATCCACCTGATAAGTTTCTTCAGACGTGACATCGTAAATTGCCGAATGGCCCATATCGGTAGACGTAGCTTTGATGACAGATTCAAACATGTTCCAGCCTTTATCTTGCCAAGTTGAGTCGCCTGTGATACGGTACATATACCATACGGATTCAATGGCTTCAGGTCTGTGATCGGAGTTAGTATTGATGTGAATATTTCGATTTTAGAGAACTTACCTGAGAATGTATTTCCTAGATTGAATGCTTACGAAACCAGCTGGCAGTGATTCCTCCTTGATGCGAGCTTCGACATATTCCTTATGAGAAAGTGGGCGTAATGGATCTGGCAATGTCTCACTAGGTAGGACTTTCTGCGCTTGCCCACCCTGTTCTAATTGACGACCTCCTGTAGCTATGTCTTGTAACTCGGCTTCCGTATTTGCAGATTTTTGCTTGAACATATCGTCCTTTTGGTTTACGGCCGTTCCAGGGGTGCCAGTTCCGCTCTTACTCACAGGCTTTGCTTGATTTACTTCGTTGATCTCTCCTGGGACCCCGGGAATAGTTTGGCGTTTTGATAGGGATGCAGGTTTGTCTTTTGGTTTGAATGCGTCTGCTTCTTTTACAGTACTTGATGAACCCGTTCTTGAAGAACCCACACTTGGCGAGCTAGATCCAGGTAATTCAGAGCTTGAGTCAACAGCTTTTAGAGTAGATGGTACTTCCGCTTTATTCTCCTTTGGTACGGCGCCCGTGGAGCCCGTACTTGCTGAGCCGGCATCACCTTGGGGTTTTGCCAGGACTTCCGATTTCTCCAGAGCACTTTCATCATAACTTGCTTCCTTAGCTGCTGCTGCACTAGCCTTTTCTTCCGCCTCTAACTTTGCCTTGTTGGTGATATATTCGGCCAGATTTGCATCTCTGAAAGCACCTGATGGGTCTAGATACTCATAGTAGAGGGTTTCATTCCAAGAACAATGCTCGGTGCTCTCGCATGCAATTACTGTTGCTCCTTCTGGCATAAGACCAGTTTTTGTAGCGCTGTAGGCCCAGACGCAGCCATCTGTAAGTTTCTTTGCAAGCTCGAGGTCGCCTTCGATACCAAAGATTTTAGCACTCATTCCGACCATACCTCCAATAAAACATGTCAGATGTTGAACTTCAGGATGTAAAACGTGATCACGAGGTTTGCCAGCAGTAGTGACTGATCCAGATATTAAGATATCATCGTTGTTTGGGACCATGGGCCGGTAAAGCAGATAGTTTCTGATAGCACTAGCGCTTCTGGTGTACATTTTCTTATAAATGTCTTCAAGACCACCAAGAAGAAGAAATTGCTGTAATTGTCAGTAAGGTGAATTTAGCTTATAAGATTAGACATACCTTTGGGAAATACTCATAGGTGGAATCTTCTCCACCAGCCATAGAGAACTTCTGCGAACCCATAACATTGGGTGCCTCGAGACCTTGGGCAACGCAATCCCAGGTGTTTGTCAAGGCATTTGGATCTGTGTCGAGCATTTGGTTGCTAATAGGATGTATTGGCGGGTGTGGCAGGTATTGAGCTGCTGGCGCAGGGGAAGATGATACTGTCGTTGAACCGGATAGATCGGCTGGATCTTGTAGGTCCCTCTTCGATAGCCCCTTCTCCTCACCCCAGCCTTTGATGTGGGCTTTGTATGGCTCACCAGGTAGAACCTCCAATTCCAACGTCTCGTCTTGTGGCGCGTTGTTCTTCTTCTTCGGCTTAGGCTCAGGTACCGTCTCTGGCGAAGGGGGTTTGTAACCTTGAGGATCTTCTTCTACCAATGCTGTAGCTTGTGGGGTTTTGAGAATAGCTTCCTTTTCCATTGCGGCTTGCTTTTGGGCCGTTTGTTTTGCACTAGTTGCCGTACGATTACATCCTGAAGCATCGACATCCTCCGGGAAAACACCAGCGAGTTTAGTAGTATTTCTATCTTGCCAGTCAGATATGGCAAGAGTAACTCGAGCCACGGCATCGTAGTAGCGAGATTGATTAGTAAGTTGTGCAAGTCGGGTGAATTCCATTGACAACGATCCAAGTTCTGCGAAATTAGATCTCGGACTCGCGCGATGTGGTTGTGATGCAAAAGCCGGCTTCCATCGGTAATAGAGTACGGGCATTCTGTTTGGTGTATCAAAAGCTCCCATCAAGATATCTGCCAATTCAACAGCTTTATCCAAAAGACTTGGGAACTTCCCACCGCTAACATCAAATGCGGCAAGAAGTCCACCCAGGTATCTAATTGTAGTCTCAAACACCGGAATTTCCATTCTTGGAGTGGTAGTAAAATCGATGGCTTCCACAGCTTTAACAGCTCCCTCAAATTCTTCATAAAGTTCCATAATCCACAAAGTGTCTAAAGCATCCACCAACGTTGCTGCCCATCCACAAAACGGGTCACGAAATTTGCCTGATACTGGAGAAAGTTCATCATGTCCCCATGCATTCTTCCTGTATCCTTGCCAGGCCTTCAAGAACTCGTCTCTCACTTTATGTTGCCTCTTCTCTCGAGTAATCTTCGCATCCGTTGTTTCGTCTTTGAAAACATATTGAATCTTAGGAATTGACTTCGGCAGACCGGTTGGAAGATGTATTATCTTTTCAGTGGGTACTGGGAAATGTTCTTTTTGCTTGGACCAATGTATCGTAGTGGGAACTGCTGAGAATGAAGGTAGATCCTGTCTTCCGTCTGGTGCAACCTGATGAATGCCTAGCTCATCCTCATCGTTATAATCTTCATAACCTGGTTTTTTTCTATTGGGAAGTATAACTTTCGGTATGGTTGAATCTGCAGTAGGAATCGTAGGATGTATCGAGGTGGGCGGCGATGTATTTAAGATTTCCCCAGGAACTTCCAGTACTGGTTTAGATGTTTCCTTTGCAATTGGTTTCAATGCCTCTTTCGTCTGCTCCTTTGGTGTCTCTGGTATCGTTGGCGTAATAGGAGCTGCCGGTGCTGGCGGAACTACTTTTTCGCTCTTTGCATCCTTTGAATCAGGAAGATCGAAGACATCTCCCTCTGTATAACTTTCCCAATCTCTTATGTGTGTGAAACGAATGAGAATTGCGGTTATAAAGACAGCAAAAATAAAAAGGTTTCTGTATCTGCGGAATCGCAACATCGTGCGAATCGCTGACTCCGTGGCCTTTCGACCAGAGATTTTTAAAAATGAATTGAAATGGAAAAAGAGAAGGTGTCGCGTTTTCAACGCGGAATAGAATTTGATATGTTGTTAACCAATAGTAACCTCATAACGAAGTAGAGTTCATTTATTATTAATAAACCGACAACCCCATAAATACTACCTTCAAGGTAAGGAGTGGTATACAAAAGATGGATTGGAAGGAAGTATTAGAGGAAGAGAGAGGGAGAGTTTGGTAAGTCGGTAATAGACAAAATCGGATAGGATTGCGTTCAAATGATAACTTATTATATCTAGGTAAAGTTTTGAATCCTTTCCTCTTTTTTTCTCTCGTAATGTCTTATTCAGTAATCGGATTCTACCCTTTCAATAGTGCCTCAATCAGTTGAAATACATTACAGTCCACATGCACAGGTATTTATCTACCAGCCAGTTACGATAATTATTAGGTATTAGGTATGAATATGAGACATCTCAGCCTTGGCGCAGGTGAGAAGTACAGACTACTGAGAAAATCAGTATGGAATCTACGGTAGACGGTAGACGGTAGACGGTAGACTAGATATGGATATCTCGAGAAATACAATCTAAAATGGCCTGTTATTATTCATGTGAAGAGCACAAGGGTGAGATGTGATCCCAATATCTAGGACAATACAGCGTTTAACACTTCCACAGACAAAAATTGAGGAATATCTTCCATATATATACGATAACATATGAAGATTGGAGTTTGTATACATGCCTATATCGTACTAGTCATATACCCCAATTATCTACCGGCCGCATTACTCGATATCTCTGTATCTCTCTCACCATCTGAACTGATAGTCTGCACTCCGTAACTCTAACTGTCACCTGTACGAAGATAGGAGGTCTTGGCACGGCATGGCATAGAACTTGAGCATAATTCTTCCGTGCGGAGAAAATAATACATACAGCACAGCAAAGTGAAAGCAGAGCACGGCAGGAGAGGACAGGAGCCATCTATCTTATCTCATCAAGTCACTTCATAATTCTTTGTAAAGTACTCTATCTAGGTATTTATGCGATCGGTATCAAATGAGTCCATATGCTAGGTAAGCATGCCTATCTATGCATGCACGCAATGTAACACGAGCCTCTTTTCGAAAGAAAATGCGGTACTACTTGTACAGATTTACATAGCAGAATGAGAAAGAAGCACATATTATATCATGTATTTCCCCCAAGTGGAATACAAACAAGCGGCGTCGTTGAAGAGTCGACAACGACAAGTTGAATTCGGATAATCATTAGAATTTTCGTGATATGACATGACTCTACTCGTCCATTCCCGGTCCGGGTCCGCCTTGTCTTCCCATTTGTCTTGCCTTGAGTAATTCATCGCAAAGTAAAAGATTGGATGCAATGCCGGAACTCGAGGCTACGCAATTTCTCAGTACACGGAAAGAATCATATACACCCATCAAGACTGGATCCATAGGTTCTCCGGTCTTCAGATCGAGACCAACGATGTTGCCCTCAGCTTGCTCATCCTGTAAGCTGGCAACTGTAAGAAAGTTAGTAAAGTAGAATAAACACGTGCATGTGCGAGTAACTTACGCGAGTCCTGAATATCGTGACCGGCATTTGCTGCCAAAGTTTTTGGAATAATGAGAAGAGCATCTGCGAAAGCTTGTACTCCCCACTTGGCCTTACCCTTGACAGTCTTGCGGAAAGCTTCGCTATTCAAGTGTGCAGCACAGGCTACCTGGAAAGCACCAGCTCCAGGAACAACACTCTTGTCCACAATCATGTTATAGACACTTCGCAGGCCATCACGAACAGCATCCGTGATCTGAGTGATGGTATGTTGATTTGGTCCTTTGATAAGGATGGTCACAGACTTTGGCTCCTTTACATCTTCAATGAATGTGTATTTCTCCTCTCCTAATTGATGCTCGTAAACATTTCCGGCCCAGCCAAGGACTTCTGGTGTCAAGTCATCCACACTGTTTTGTGCGGTACCACCACAGATCAATTGTAATCTCTCCATATTCCTTCGCTTAGCTCTTCTTAAGGCAAAAATACCATTCTTGACCAAGACGTCGAGCGATAATGGATCGATACCCTTCTGGTTTATGATGACGAAGCCCTTGTTGGGGTCGTTTCCGCAAACCTCCTTCTTTAACTCAACGATTTTTCGTAACTTCTCGTCAACAAATCGACGTTCACTCTCTACGAGTTTGTCTCTTTGTTCTGCACTCGAATAATAGAATCCTGAATTAATTTCTGATTTCTCGTACTCCAAGCTGACGTTCAAACTAAGAATGAAAGCATTCTCAACCTTTTTGGGCATATCTGGATGTCTGGCACCATGATCTAATGCAAGACCACGGATCAACTGGGTCTCGGAGGCGGTTCTGTGTTGCATCTTCATGATCTCAACCATATGAAGATCGGGCTTTGCTGGAGCTTGGTAAATAGAGAGGACCGCATCGACAATATCAGGAGTGAGCTTTTCTGCCAAAGTGTGGTTAAGTTTTGTAGCGAGTGATGTGCGTGCGACGCAAAGCAAGAGTTCTCTGTCAACTTCCTTTTCCATTTTAAACGTATCCAGGAACTAAAAGATGTTGTCAGTATACTTCCACTTCGGCAGGACATTATACAAACCTTCAGCGCTTCAGCCTTTGCAATTTCATAACCATCCGTAATGATCCTAGGATGTAAACCCTCAGAAATATATCTATCTGCCTGCTTCAACAGTTCTCCTACGAGAAGAACAACTGAAGTTGTGCCATCACCACAAATATCATCTTGTGCCGTCGCTGCTCGTGCAATCATAACTGCAGTAGGGTTTTGTATTTGCATCTCACGTAACAGAACATTTCCGTCTTTTGTAAGTTTGATCTGCGCATCATCGTATTAGGAGTAGTCTTTGCAAGGACAAAAAGAAGGATTTCGTACCGCACCAGCACCGTCAACAAGCCTTTCGAGATATTAGTAACGTCTTCAAGTTACTGTGGGGCGTATACTAACATTTTAATAGTTCCCAAAGGACCCAAATTTGACTTTAATACATCTTGTAAACCTTCACCAGCACTAATGTTGACTCTTAAAGCTTCCCCTCTTCTCTGTATTTAATTAGTAACCATATCTTCTATTTAGACTTGCAAAAACATACTCTAGATTCAGCCTTTGGATTCAAGAGCTGTGCGGCAGACATATTGAAAAGAGACAATAAATTCCTGCTTCTTTAAATGTCGTAAATGAGGGGTTATGATGGCAGGGCAATACGTATTTTGTCCCTCTATATCGCGAGCTATTTTTTTCTATGGGCGACGTGAATGCCCACGCGAGTTGTGCACTAGTCCCAAAATGGCATTACGGCGAGGCTACTACTTTAATGCATTACGAGGCTTGGCTTGTTGATATTAACCACACACTTCATTTCGTGATATCTATCAAACAATTTCATCAGATTTAAGATGGGTGCGAGTTGTAACTTGGTGTTGACATTACTTGTCACTTTACTTTCAGGACAAAGCCTTGGGTTCTGGCCTTGGCCATCATTTAGTGTCAACGCTGCGGTTCAGGAACCTATTCTAGAAGCGCCAATTTATGCTGATAGTCATGCAAAACGCATTGCAATAATTGGTATGTATTTGTTTTGATCTTAATTTGATATTATCAGTGGTTTTGTATGACAATTCATCTTCAATTGTAGTTCAGAAATTCGGCTCTAGTGACATTCCCGTGCTATAAGTTCTAGATCATGAAAAGGGGTATTTGGAAGCTACACTAGCCATTAGGCAATTTCCATCAGAATATGTGTTCGCCTCCATTTCAGAACCCTTAATACAGATAAAGCAATCTAGAGATATCAAAGTCTATTTGAAAACCTATGATTGAAATTCTCATCGATAATCCAAGCAGCATATCACTAACATAATTCCAGGTGCTGGAGCTGCTGGCTCTTCGTCAGCATACCACCTGCAAAAGTATGCTGCTGGATCAGATATTGCTATCAATGTTACTGTATTTGAACGATCCTCCTATATTGGAGGTCGTTCAACGACCGTTAATGCATTCAATAATCCTTTGGAACCAGTCGAATTAGGGGCCAGTATGTTCGTTGATGTAAACGCTATTTTAAAGAACGCAAGCCAGGAGTTTGGCCTTGGTACCAGGGATTCCGAGACAGAGGACAAAGATCTCCTGGGTATCTGGGATGGGGAGAAGTTTGTCCATATCCAAGCTGAGAGTGGTTGGGGGTATTGGGATATCGCAAAGTTAATTTGGAAATATGGCCTCGCACCTTTTCGAACACAACAACTAGTGAAAAAAGTAGTCGGGAATTTCCTCAAACTCTATGAACAACCATTTTTTCCCTTTAGAAGTTTGACCGAGAGAGTGGAGGAACTTGACCTGAAGGCTGTGGCATCTGTAACTGGCGAGCAATACTTGGCATCTAACAACGTACGTCAATTTCGGCACCATCTATAATATTTCATGTCGCTAATAGTGTATAGATTGGTGCATCTTTTGCTTCCGACATCATCCAGGCCTCAACTCGAGTTAACTATGGTCAAAACCTGAATAAGATTCATGGCCTCGAGACCATGGTTTGCATGGCAATCGAAGGAGCGATGCAGATTCAAGGTGGTAATTGGCAGATCTTTGACAGCATGGTAAAGGCCTCAAATGCCACTATTCGATTGAATCACACTGTTACAGACATCACCAAAGCCACAAACGGTCGATACAACATCAAAACCAGCACCACTGACGCCGCTGGGGTTTCTTACACAAACGAAGAACCATACGACACAATCATCATTGCGGCCCCTCTCCAATATACCAATATCGAACTGCCCAGCGATCTTCTCAAGCACACTCCCGATGTTATTCCCTACGTGGAACTACACGTCACACTTTTCGCGTCTCCCTACACCCTCAACCCGGAATTCTTCGGCCTCTCCCGCACAGTCGAAATGCCCAACAATATCCTCACCACCCTTCCCCCAAGCGAACCCAACCCCAGCCATTCAGCTGGTCCCGCTGGTTTCTTCTCCATATCAACCCTCCGGAAAGCGATCAACCCCACCACCCTCGAATATGAATACTTGTATAAGATATTCTCCCCCGCACCCGTAACCTCCGATTTCCTCTCAGGAATCCTCGGCGCCCCCGTCCCTGAAGTTCTCACCGCCGTCTCTCCCAGCCCAAATAGCACTATAAGCTGGTATTACCCACACGTCTGGCACTCCTATCCCTACGAATATCCACGCGTCACATTCGAAGAAATTGACCTCGCAAAGGGTATTTACTATACGAGTGGAATTGAGAGTTTCATAAGCACAATGGAAACCAGTGCCTTGATGGGAAAGAACGTCGCAAACTTGGTAGTAGAGGACTATTTGTCTGAAGGGACCGAATCGCCAGTAGATACTCAAGCTCCGCCAGAACAAGTTGCATTTGATGGCTCGGAGTTGTGAGTGATTTGGTCTCTTTTTAACTGGATAATTGGTGGAGAGATAGGAAAGAAGTTATGATTGTGATGTTCGATTCGATTCTGTTTTGTTTTGTGTATGATAGATTTCTATGCTGGCGTAGTTGTCTTTAGCAAGCGTAGTTATCTTGAGCAAGCGTTTTTGTGCTTATTTGAGATAGTATAAAGATCCCAATTAACGCGTGTTTATTTCATTAAAACTTTGATTTACAACCTCAGTTTGTCCAGACATATCTCACCGGCTCCTCTAGCCAAATTGTGATCTCACTCCTCGTGCTTGAGAGCGAGAAAATGTGTTCGTATTGCAGTCGGATGCGTTCGTAGACTTAAAGTTCATTATAGTTATTGCATGTCTGTTAGTAGTGGATACGACACTCTGTACCGTCAGACGAGCCAACCATATCCAAATTGACACCAAGCGGAGCAAATAGAGATATTTTATAACAAGTATGGTATTTTCAAGTAAATCATATCATATCATCTATTCATAAAATCATTAACCAAACAAAAGCAACAAGAAGCGTCAACCCAATTCAAAAATGCACATCTGAAGGAGAGGAAGAAACCAAGATTAGAAAGATAGCAGAATGGGCATTGAATATGAAAGAGCTAAAATCAACATAACAAATTGGAAGGAACAGCAACATGGTATTTTAGACAAAGTGAATATAAGACTAGAGAATAAATTATATCCCCCTGGGTCTTTCTCTCCGATTTCAATTCCAGTCCTAATTTCCTCCCACCATTCAACTCTCTCCGCATCTAGGAAATTTATATAATAATTCGCTATACATGCGTATGTATGCGAATTTCTCAATCAATGAATCATCATAATATATAAAAGCAACCAACCCACAACTTTTTTCGATCACCAAACCAAAGAAAAGAGTAAGAGTAAAATATAAACAAAGAAGAGTAGACACAAGAACCATTCCTCCCAGCCTTCGATATCTATCTATATCGTAGCCCTGACCGACCTCCATTTCTGACAAAGTGTATAAAAAAGGAAAGCAAAAACCCCAATTGACCCCATCGTAAGATCCATAAGTAAAGAAAATATGCTTTGTAAATAAAAAAATAAAACCTGTAAATATCCAGTGTTTATCGCTGGAAAATAAAAACATCGCAAAAATGCAATCCATATGCAAGAGCTAAATATGCATCGCATCGCATTGCATTAATCGAGAAGCAGGGCAGGAAGAAAGAAGAAAAAAGTATTGCCGATCCGATCACTCCGATCCATCATCACCACCACCACACCTCACATTCACCACATTACGATCTCACACTACCATCCCACTTCATTTCCCTGACAGAAACTCTCGTCCCCTCAGGTTGTTTGCTCTCCCTCACACTCCCCCTTCTCCAATCCATGAAACTCAATCTCTTGGTCTTAGACATCATCGACGATTTACCCGTCGTGTCTCTCGCAATGGTGGAGACCTTGCTATTGCTATCCTGACTAGACGATTTGCTTCCGCTGTCGCTTTCGTTGCCAGCCGTGCAGTTCGCCGAGTAGGACGAGTTGTTGGAGTAGGAGTAGGAGGATGTGTTTGCTGAGTAGTATTCTCCGTCAACATAGACGGCGTCGGATACGAATGTGCTTCTGCGGTTTCGTCTGCGTGTGTAGCGTTTCTCGAGGCGGTACAGTTCGAGCTTTTGGTTGATCATGTCTATAAGGTTTGGCATGTTGGCGAGAATGTGGTGTGGTGTGGTGGGTAAGACGGGATGAGATGAGCCAAGGTTCAGATGAGGTTTGACTTTGGGCCAAAAGGGTTGGATTGAGATTTAAGAAAGTATGTAAATACTTTAAAAATATTCACTACTTCAATGTCGTCCTTCAATGATGAGTAGTTATCATCTATTGTTTGAGAACAAGTGTGGAATATTTTACGAAACTCTCTAGGTCCGGACGAATATTCTCCGTACTATATTCGCTCACGGAAAAAAAAGAAGAGTTGGATGGTGAGATTGAGTAAGTATAGTAAGTTGATCAATTGAGGATCTGACAAGATTCTGTTTATCTGTATGTATGTGTATCTATGTATGTACTTTGTATGTACTTTGTATGTATATCGAAAAAAGTAGCATTGTCACGACAAAGAAAAAGAAAAGAACGTCTTTCCAGCCAAGGGGTCCTTAGCGATAAGCCGTCTTGAATCTCGCGCCATTTGAATTTCTTTCGCTTTTCTTCATTTCCCCTCGCAGAAACTTGGATACTTCTTAGTTAGGGATGCTTCATCCGAAGCACTAGAAATTCAGAATGCTCGGGACTCCATAGAAAACCATAAGAAATGCCCCATCTTATGCTGTGAATGGTAGGGATCAGACATGATTAGTTTCTTAGGTGGAATAATCATTTTATCCATAATAGGCTAATACTAGTTAGGACGTAACTAATTCATCTAAATATTCGTCTAACTTGTTCTAACCATGGGGGTGGAACTTTGAAAATGGAGTATCCAATAATTAGGAGATATTATAAGTACAATTGACGGTTGGCACGTTTTCCAAGGTTTCTATGCAGAACCCTCGGATATTTTTCCTTGACAAAAAAGAAAAAGAGCATGGAGTAAAGCGCAGCAATTAATTTGTTCAACCAATTTCCTTTCGGGAAGGTCCAAGGCTACAAGCGACTCTATTAAGAAAAGCTGCTGCTTTGTGGAACACCGTAGATTGTTTATTTCGTAGCATTAAACATATGGAGTTTAAATCTGCTTTGACGAGCAATGCATGGTGGCTGAGAAGTGGGCTGTTAATCGTGTCAATCATCCAGTATTAATCTAGACGATGTCCTGGCTTAAGCATTAACTTATCCTCAAATTTCCCAACAGGATTCCCCTGCAGCAGTTATGCATCTCGCCCATTCTAGACAATTGCTTATCGATCAAAACTTATCTTCTTTACTTCTCTGCGGTTTCGACTGCATCTTCACCCTCTTTATCTTCTGGTGTCTCGGCGAATAGAGTTTCTTGTGCTACAATAAAAGTAAGAAAGGATGCATGATAAAGAAAAGGTAATGCTTACCACTCCAAAGTTCGGAGTATACCCCACCAGTATCAATCAACTCGCGATGTGTCCCACTTTCTGCTACACTTCCCTCCTTTAGAACTATGATCTTATCGCTGTCGAAGATCGTTCGAAGCCTGTGAGCAACAAAAACGCTAGTTCTAGACTTCTCTTTTAATATGCTATTTATGTTTTGCATAAGTGCCTGTTCAGTATGTGTATCCAATGCAGACGTTGCCTCATCGAAGAAAAGTAGAGGGGGATTTTTCAGGATCAACCTCGATACTGCTAGTCGTTGCTTCTCGCCTCCAGAAATCATTGTGCCTCGCTCACCAACCTTTGTCTTGTATCCATCTGGGAGTGACTCAATGATGCTATGAATTTTCGCACGTTTTGCGGCTTCCATCACCATCTCCTCTGAGGCTTCAATGTTTCCATATCTGATGTTGTGTTCAATGGAGTCATTGAACAACGGTGTTTCTTGAGGAACCACCCCAATGGCCTTCCTTAGTGATTCAAGGCTTACTTCTCGGATATCCTGACCATCAATAAGGATTCTTCCTTCCTGGACATCATAGAACCGAAACAAGAGTCGAAGCACCGTTGATTTTCCGCAACCACTGGGACCAACGATAGCAATTTTCTTGCCAGCAGGCATAGTGAGACTGAGATTCCTTAGGATGGGACGATCTGGATGGTAGCCAAATGTCACGTTCTCAAATGTAATCTCGCCTCCCTTGGTAAGCTGTAAAGCCTTGGCATTCGGAGGCTCAGTGATAGTTACATTAAGTTTCTGTAGGCTGAAAAGTGTCTCCATATCCAACAAGGCTTGTCGAAGCTCACGATAGACTGATCCTAAGAAGTTCAATGGAACTGAAAGTTGGAAAAGTAATTGATTGACCATTACAAGGTCACCAACAGTCAAGCTACCTGTAGCCACACCATCGGCTGCAAAGTACATCATGGCAGTCAACGCGGTCGAGAAAATTATATTCTGACCACTGTTAAGGAATGCTAGAGATGTTGCAACCTTGATTGAAGAGTTCTCGTAATCCTTAAGTGCTTTGTCGTATTTGGCAACCTCGTACTTCTCATTGTTAAAGTACTTAACTGCTTCGTAGTTAATTAAGGAATCTACAGCAACTGTGGAAGCTTTATTATCTGCCGCATTAGCTCCTCTTCGAAACTTAGTTCTCCAAGAAGTAGTTAATATTGTGAACGCTGTATATGAGATCATAGTCGCAGCTGTGATAGCTGCGAACTTGGCGCCATATTGATATGTCAAGATGCCGCATACCATTGAGATCTCCAATGCAATTGGAAAGATGTGGAAAACCATAGCGCTGAGCAGGAAACTGATTCCCTTTGTGCCACGCTCAATGGCCCGGGTCAATCCACCCGTCTGCTTTGAAAGATGGAAGTTCAAATCAAGTCTTAACAGGTGGTCGAAAACATTACAAGCTACTCGCCTGATAGCCTTCTGGGAAACACTAGCAAATACTGCATTCCGTACTTCTTGGAAGACAGTTGCTCCAATTCGAGTGACACCATATGCCAATATCATAGATCCAGCCACTGTTGTTGCAGTGCCCCCGAGAGCCACGAAATCCACATTCATTGCATCGACGATACTTTTGAAGTAAAACGGGATCTGAACATTTAGTAATTTGGCACCCACCAACAAAGCTACAGATAATCCCACTCGAGTTCTAGTCCCCAAATCATCCTTTGGCCAAAGATACCGTGACATTTCCTTGATGATTGCCCAATCTGCCTTCCGCTGTTCTTGGGTCGTCTTATCATCCAAAGCCAGGGGGTCTTTTCGGGTAGTCGCACTTGTAGCTGGGAAGGTTTTCTGTGCTGCATCTACCTTCGTGCTGGGTATACCTGCGGCTTTCGAAACTTCCTTCCCCTGCTTTTGAATGCTTCTGGGGTCATCTTTGTATGATCGATTTGTAGTTATGAAAACCCGTAAGCCTATTCCTGGTCGTGCCCATATTTGCTGTCGAAGTGAAGCCTTTACTAGCATGCAAGAAGCTCCATGGAAGCTCCTAAAGCTCCCAAAGCTCATCTTGCCTACTTTCTGTGTGCGGGACCCCCATGAAAGCCCCAGCTATCGATAAGAAATAAGCCAACACCTTGCTTGAATATACTCCGCAAATGTTCTGAATACGAATCAAGATCAAGTGGCAGTTTGAATGATATTAAATAGTGAAATTGACTTTATTTATGAGTAGAAATAAAATCAAGAAGTGCAAACAAAGCTCTAAGAATTTATTTGAATGCATTTGGGGGGATTCATTCAATTACGCCATTTTGAAGCCTCGTCTCGCCTAACGGCAAGGCAAAGAAAATTGGACTTTGCACCTGCTTGTGTCCGACAAGCAAGCTCACACCCACCACTTCTCTTTGATAATCATCAAAAAATAAGAGCAGCTATGATCGGTCGATCAATAGGCCGCGCTGCTCGTGGGGCTCGGCAGCTTCAGCCTTTGGCAATCAATCCTGCGGGAAGTCGGGCTCTTCGAATTGGTGCATCTTCAAATATCGAAACCCCTCTTGATGGTGATATCTTGAGCAAGGCGCTCGACTCTACAGATCCCGCCGGTAGGTCTTTTCTGATGAATGTTTCTTCGGCGATCCACATGCTAAGATGCGTTTCGTAGATGCGCGATTCGAAGTCATTGGTGCCCCATATTCTCTTCTATCAGTCTCATTATCCGCATCACAAACATTATACACAAGGAGGGGTACATTAGTTGGTGTTAGTGGGAAGGCAGAAAATGTCAGCAATAATTGGGAGTCTTGATTTGAACGAATGGCTTGCTGATATGTTGGGTAGGCCCAATCGACATTATCTATCCTTGAGCCCTTTCGACGAGCCGCGTTAGGCATTCCTTTCCTATATCAGAAGATATCCTCGACAAGTCCTATAAAAGCTTTAATATCTACGAAATCCCCAATTACATCTATGGAAGTGTTGCATCTTGATGGACGAGAAGATTGGATGGTGGCGCAACGTAATGCTTTACTTGCATGGACTGGTCATAGATTATCAGTCTCGCCTCGCATGAACAGAAGCATGAGCGTAGCTCACTGGGGTAATACCCAGGTCACAGGAAGAGGGTTGGTAGCTTTGGCAGGTCCTGGACGTATCTACGAAGTAACACTGAAAGCTGGAGAGGAATTTGTTGCACACCCGGGCAACGTTGTCGCATACACAATGACGCAAAATCCACCATTGCCATACAGGTTAAAGGCTTCAATTCTCAAACTTCAGGTACCAAGCTTAGGATTCAGCAAGCTGTTACCGGATATCAAATTTTTCAGAGTCATGCAACAAACTGATTCTTGGAAGTTAATAAAGAGAGTTCTGTTTACTTTGAGGACGGCAATGAGAAGAACGATCTGGGGTGATCGACTATTTCTACAATTTCAAGGTCCAACTACCATACTGATGTCCACAAGAGCATCACGAATTAGTGACGTTTTAACCACTAGAGACATCAACGAAATAGCTGATGCGCCTCCTGGGGCTGTACTCGACGCCGTCACCCTTGCAAAGGAACCAAAACCAGACCCAATAGCGAGCAAAAAGCAAATATTAGATGGCCCCACAGGATTTCATTTCGCGGAAGTGAAGAAGGATGGAAAAGTGGAGTTTGAGGATGCATCAGATATAAAATCTACCGGACGGTAATAAGGGATGAAGATGTACCATTAAAATTATCAAAGCATGTATGAGTAGATACCTATTTGACAGGTTCGGAAAATGAAAACGAATAACAAGGAAAATCTCAGCTTGGGGTTTGGCATATAAGTGGAATTCATTTATGATTTCCACAACTATCTTTCCCCTAAGAGCCATACCCTCCTGATGGTGATATTATCCAGAAAATGAAAGTCTCATTAAGTTTCGCAAGGTCGAATATCTCACGGGGTTCTAGAAAGCAAAGTATAGGCGCAAAAAATGTCTACTAAAAAATAATCGTCGGACCTAGCTTAACCTCCATAAAGAGACTTCGCCCTTCCGTCAACGCAAACAAAATATCCCCAACAAACGAGTTTATCCCCTAACTCAAAAATCCATATAAAATATTCAATTTTTATTCAAACATTGATAAATTTTAGTTTTTTAATAAATTTAAAATTAAAACATAAAAATCAAAATTGATTCTTTAAAATCAATTTATTATAAATCTAAAATTTTTAAATTTTAAAATTATTCATAAAAAAACGATTTCAAGTTTCTTAACCAAACATATATTAATTTTATTAAAGAACAACTCGCTTGTCGAGAACATCTTGCTTGCACCGACAGAAAGGTAAAATCCCTTCATGGAAATTAAACTAGATCCAACGATTAGTTTTCCCAATCCCAATAAAACACACCATCGGCCAGGCCTTCCTTGTTGCCATAGCTCCCCCATCTACATTCACTTGTCCCCAAAGAATTTCCTGATATCACTAATGCATCTCGCTAAAGGCCAGCATCCATCTGATCTTTAGATGAACATTCCCATGTATGGTCACAATTCAATGGTTATAAGATATTTGTATTCATCCTCCTTCCTGTATTCTCTAAAAGGAAACTTGGGGGTTATAACTTTTAGTGGATATACTTCTTAGGTGGCTGATAGATTCTACTTCCCACCACGCTCGAAATTCACTCATTACCCATGAGGGTTCATATCTTCGAATCCATCTTCCTGTTATCAGTTCTCTTGACTGATTGGTATTATGAAATTCCCAGTAAATTACAATACCCAACGCCGCGCTATGGTTTAAAAGCACATCACAATAACCTTCCCCTAAAATTGTAGTAATTTCTATCCACTCTTTCTATCCACTTTCTGCGTAGAGAACGAGCAAAATTGATCCTTGATCGCTACTACTTCGTATGTGCCCTCCTGCGAAGACCGAATCGTCTTACTATGTTCGTAAGATGTCTCATGTCTTGTTTCTAAAACATGCGATTTCTGGCCCTTCTTCGCATTTGTACTCCTTGTGTATGTGAATTCAAAAGGCGGTGTCCCCCAGAATTCGAAAAGAATTTCTGCCTGTCCTCCTTCATGAATATCAACCTCAACCTGCCTGCCCTTGCTGAGCTTAACGCTAGGCATTTCATGAATGATTTTTGTGATTTCGGTCTTTGCTTTGCATTCGCTGGACTTATCCGAAACAGCAGTAATAGTGAAATTGCCTGGCTTTTCGGCGATACGTCTGAAACTAGTATTTGGCGATTTTGCTTTCCTTTGCACGTTCTCAAATGTATAGTAAATTTCGAAAGGTGCTGTTCCTGACAAAGTATATCCAATTCGTTCTCCGACGCAATAATCCGTACGAGAATCCAAAGGATAGATAGTTGGAACGTCGTAGACTTGTACCTGAACATGAGGCGCTCCGTACTCAGTCTTCTGCTGGCATCCTCTCGAATCACGAATCTTCCGCACGCTGACTTGGTGAATCCCTAAAGATAAAACACGATGTGGGATCCTAAAGTCATAGTGGTTGGAATCTATGTTGGCAATCTTCACCGTTTCAGGCCGAGAACTGCTTTGATGTTTAATATCAATCTCAAGTTGGAAAGGAGGAACACCTTCCAGCTTGATTGGGATAACTTCATCTCCAGCAAGCTCTTCTTTACAGTATTTATAAGATTGCCCTGGTTTGAAGAACTGGGCAGCCGGCTTCCTGTTAACCTTCTGCTCAACGATGAGTGGTGAGAATTTCTTCGAGTCATGATCATAAAGATTATCAGAAAGCTCAGAAAACTTGTACTCGTAAGATCCAGGCTTGATTGTGTCCATAGCAACCGTAGAAAGACCGAGACCTGCATCGAACTCCTTGTTACTGATAGATGCTGAACCTTGGTCGGGTTTATGGCGAACTTGATATTTGACATGGTATGGTGGAGAGCCTAGTAATAGTATTAGTGTGCATATATGATTGAGAAATAATGGCTGACTTACCGATAATATTAACTTCCATTGCATCAATATCACCTTCACAAACCTCATGCTTCAAATATTTCGCTCCATCAAATTTCAAGGCAGAACTATCTGCAAGGGTGATTTGTGGTCTAGGAAGCCAACCAACCTCGAAGCGAGATGCTTTAGGGTCGATAGTTCCGGGACATTGGTTGTCAGACACATCGAGAAGTTCATATGTGCCGCGAAGGTCTACCTTGACAACATCGTTGTTCGACTTGGCTGTCTTCTCCAGAATCGTGTTAGATGGATCATTCAAGTTGCGGTATTTGATAGTGAAAGGTGCTTGTCCAGTCAAGCGGAGAGGCAATGGAACATTTGTGCCATCGATTGTCATGATTTTGTGCTTGCCGTCCAAGTGGCCAAACGCAACTCTAGGTCGTTGATGTCGGACCATAAACTTGACTTCATCATTGAGGAATATTTTGCAGCCCGTCTTGTCCTGAATACTTGCAAGAGCGAGAGAATATTCACCGCCATTGACTAGAGGATCTGTTTTAATCTTGTAGTTGTAGCTGTCAATGCCTGCGACCTTTTGTTTCCTGCGTCTACCATCATGAACAATTTCAAACTCCAAGGTGAAAGGTGGCTCCCCAGAGAGTTCGACATCCATTTCCACAGGCTCTTCAATGCAAGCATCGATATTACCTGCTGGCCGTTGAAGGTAAGCAGAAGCCGGTGGCTTCACATCCTGCTCCAAAACCAAGTCACTACCGAGACTGTGTGCCTTATACACAGCATCATCAACGGAAGTGAAGTGGTATTTGAAATGACCAGCATCTCGGGGTTTGAGCTCCAATTGGTGTCGTAAGCCAGGCACTTTCACAGATTCTAATCTGGTACTGCCCCTTGAGGTGATACTATACCTAACAACAAATGGAGGAGTACCGATTAGGTCAAGATCAACAAGCAAGCCGATAGAATTGCCGGCACATTTATCGTTGATATTCTCGGCGCTTATTGATAATTGTGGTGAAGGTGGATTTAGCAGCAAGCAAGATGAGGGTTCCCTAACTTCCCCTTCACAGAATTTGCTTTTCACACTAACAAGAGTGTAAAGACCCGGCTCGCCAATTTCTGGGGACTCGTTTGCGTTGCGAGCATGATAATTTTTGGTAATCGCTTCGTTCCCATGGTCTCCGGATGCCGTCAGGGTGTCCAGGGGGGAGAACTTCCATATCAGAGTGTGGGAAGTGTCATCGTTCGGAGTTCGACCAGGCGATGAATATTTGACGGGAAGGTTGGTTTTTTTCCCACTAGCTACCATCAGTGGATCCCTAGAATCGCATCCATCCAGTCTTGCAAGTGGTCGCTCATGGACTGTGAAACTCTGCTCCATATGAGTGTTTTTGGGGTAAATATGCTCCCCATCTTCACCAATCAGCGTAAAATTGGCAATGTTACCAGTCGCATCGTGAATTTCATTAATTGAGTATAACCATGGTCCACTAGGAGTCATAGATTCATTCAATGGAATGATGACTTTTTGCGGTCGAGCCCATGAAACATCTTGATTTCCGAGTGTGACTAAAGTACTAGGGCGCTTGACTCCTAAAAGAGGCGAGGCAAAATTTTCTGGTTGGTTACTCTGGAAATGGAAACTTCGATCCTTGTCGTTGATGGTACGACTGTAGACAATTTTCAGTGGAGCCGTCCCCTCAAGCTCAATAGTCAGATCAGACAGGTCCCCTAAGCATTTATCCGAAGCAGTAGACTTGATTACTGCTTTAGGACATCTAACAACAAGAGTATCGGACATCCTTCGTTGCACTTGTAGTTTCGACTGATCGATGATTTTATGGAGCCTGTAAAGCCCTGGCTTCTTCACGACATATTCCAGTGTGTAGACATTTGGCTCATCATCCACTCTCCGGATTTCCTTCAATTCTTTCCTCTTCAGCTCGATTGTCTCATTTGTATTGGTGTCGAAATCAAAGCGAAGTAGCTCAATGGAGATGGGTTTGGTCTGGTTGAAATGCATGGGAATTTTGACGGAAGGGTGGCTACTATCTAGACAAAACGGTAACCCATCGGGATTCAAAGTTGCAGAACTGTATATGATTAGCATTGAAAAACACTGAGTAGTTCCATGACCTACCCCTCTGGTAATATGTTAATGATCTGTTTACCCATAATCAAGGAAGAGTTATGTAGAATGCTGGCAGGGCGAACATTGTTCTCGGAGATTGATAATTCCCTATCGAAAAAGGTTTTGGTGAAAACTAATAGCCATGCTTGAAACGGGAGCTTCAGACAGTTAGCCAAAGCATCCTAGAGGTGTATAGCATGCAACTTACTCCAATCCTAAACATTAACATTCCATCAAATATAGCATGGACAATAAAAGCTGTATGAGACGTTGCTGGTGACCATTCCAGCCAAGGTATCCTAAGTTTCGGCACCCAGTATAGGAATATGGCATCGATGATTGCCCACTTCAAGAATAGCCAAAAAGATTCCGTCTCCTCCTCCATGAGCAACCACCAGTCGTATAAACGCCATGCAAGAAGTAAACCATATAAAAGTGCAGCATACATGCGCTGGCTTGGGGCATCAATGAATTCGACTGGTATCAGTGGAGCGTCAGATTCTGTCGTGGAAGTTGAACCCGATCCTGTAGGTATGTCCCTTAAAGGAGATGTCATTCTAGTTGATGGATTACGTTGGCCACTCCCCGGAGTTGGGGGGAAGCCCGAACGCATTCTTGGAGTTCCATTCATCTTTTTGGATTTCCTTCTACAATCATTGCATTTTCTAAACTTTGTTAAAAAAAGTCCTTCAGGGCAGTGGATCGTGGCAAGCTGTGCTGTGGGGAATAAGGCGAGAGAAGGATAGAGATCCACCAGAGAAATGATTCGAAGATTCGAAGAGAAGCAAGAAAGACGTTGTATCGTATATCGTATCGAATCGAATCGTCACAGCTGTAGATTCTTCTCAACCCCAAAAGTTTTGCCTGGTCGCGACGCGTTCTGCCTTTAAAATGGTACCTCCAATATACCTAGCGGGCCTAGGTAAATAATAAATAAATACGAATTTTTGTTATTTTCCAAGAAGTGAAGCTTGGACCACGTATATTTTAACTAGACCGACCGTTAAATAATACCATAATTATTATACCTCAAGCCTGGCACTACATCATTCCATATGTTCAGATATTTGATATAGGTGAAATCATAGTACAATTCAAATGGGAGGTAAGAGAACATATATTTAGGAAACAATGAATAGCCTGAGCATTTTATAAGAATTTAGAAGTATAAAAGTATTTCAAACTACTGTATGACTACCTATTCTTTGTCTCTCTTTCCTTGGAACATCTTTCGCACTGTATTAGTAAGTGTATAACACTTCGTACTACAACTATTTACTTCCAAGATTACCACCATCAATCGACACATCTTTAAATTCACCCCTATTTCCACTTTGTTTTTGATTCTCCCCCCCCCCCCCCCCATCTTGTATACAACAATTTCCCACTCGCCTTTATCTTTGTGTTAATCGATCTTTTCATAACCGTTTCTTGGCTGGGGAACTTGCTATCCTATCTTGCTTCGGTTATTGCGAGATGATGGATGAATCTCATGTGTTATCTTTGGATTCAAGCACAGAGCCAAGAAGGCGTTCTTCTAGAAACCAGGCAGATTCAAAAACTCCAAGTGGAGCATTAAACGCATCTTATGGAGATGGTTTGGATTATGAAAATGGTCCACCACTCTTTGCTACTAGGTCAGGCCGTCCTCCTAGACGTTCTACTATTCAGGAAACGATAAAGTCAGACTCGGAAGTGATTGATGAGGCGATGAAGCCACTCACAGACGAGGAACGCAAGGCTTGGAGAGGGTGGTGTGAACTGGAAAGTGATCCGGTATGCTCTTCAGATGTCCATATCAGTTGTGCCCTACTTATGTTATTTACATAGGCACTATTTAATTTCATACTACGTGAATATGGTATTAAGGATGTCAAAGTTCAAGAGGTTCTAGGCTTGGAGGATGATATGCTTCAGTTTCTATCGTACAGTACTCCCATGCTCAGATGCTCGGAGGTTGCTAACTATTTCCAAGTAAGCCTGTGTATGGACTGGTATTTTTGTTCGGATACAAAGATGACGATTCCAATGTCGAAGAACTCCCAAAGTGCCCAAACAATGTTTGGTTCGCTAACCAGGTTGGTACCATGCTAAATATCATCATGATCAATGATTTGTTAACATAACCTAGACAACACACAATGCCTGCGCGACTATTGCTCTTATGAACATTGTTATGAATGTTCCTGAACTTGATCTTGGCGAGAGCATTGCTAGTTTCAAAGAAGCCACACAGTATCTCAAGCCTGCATATCGTGGTCAAAAGCTCAGCCAAAACGACTACATTCGAAACCTCCACAACTCTTTCGCACGAAGAATGGATATACTAAATGCCGATTTAGCTCTCTCCAACGATGTTACAACTTGGAAGAGGAGACGGAAGACTAACAAAAAAGCCGGCAAGGGTAGATCCAAGCATGATGAAGAATCAAGTTTTCACTTCATTGCATTCGTGCCTATAGATGGCGTTGTGTGGAAGCTTGATGGTTTACAACATCGGCCAGTCAGTTTAGGTATGTGAAGATCTCCATTTGTTCCGGACCTAGATCCAACTAACCATGCCCCAGGGGAGTTTGAGGGCGATTGGATATCTCTTGCACGTGCCAATATATATGAGCACATCGGCAAATATGATAACGCCCTACAATACAATCTTCTATCTCTGTGCAAAAGTCCTCTCGCAACTCTGCCAACCAAGCTAGCACAAAACATTCACGCGATTAGAGTCGTGGAAGACATGCTATCGGGACAGATGTCGGATTGGAGAAATTTCAATCAAGCGGAAGAATTATCGCTCATCAAAGGGCCTTGCGAGACCTTTAGAATTTCAGATCAACTATTGCTTGAGGCTGAACTATCACCAGAGGTGAAGCGCATGCTAGATCATGCACATACAAATCCAAACATGCTTTTACAAATGCTTCAAATGCTGGGAGACGATCAAGGCAAAATACGTGTTGCTTATATGGAGGAAGTAATTTCGATCAATCATGAGAATGATCAGGCTGCAAGAAGAAAGAATGACCATACGCCGCTGGTCTATCAGACAATTCGAGTTTTGGCCGAAAAGGGAGTTCTGAAGGAGATTGTGGAAGATGTTCAGAAGACTTAAAAACAACCGTAACTTATTAATCCACCTATCCACGTTGGCGCCGATCAACCTCCGGTACGCAGTAACAATAACTATAACTTATTAATCCACCTATCCACGTTGACGCTGATACAACCTCCAGTACGCAGTAACATGCAAATGCTAGTCGTCCGGATACTCGTCCTTGAAGGTTGCTATAAACCGACGATTTTCCTCGTCGTACTGCTTGAAATATTGACCTGCCACCTTCAGCAAGAGCGATACATCAGGCTTCTCAACTATTTCTATATTGTCTTCTGCCACATAACGTATACTAGCGTCCGCCACACTAATAACCAAAATTGTAAGCACTTTGATCACTTAAAACGTCCCATGCCGTTACTTACAGTACATGATAGAAACTTTGATGTCGCCCCCTCTTCAAATTATCGATCTGGTGATCCGCTATCCAGGTCGGGTCCATACCACACTCGACATCCCAGCCGACTATTACAGCTGTATAACCGTAACGTCGATGGCGAAACACTTTCCCTACTCTGAACTTGACTTTGTCCGTCTCACCGAACGTGCTGCGGGTCCGCACTTGTCTTGGTCTTGAATCTACGCCTCGAACTATTTTTAACGCTTCGGAGAGTTCAGAGTATTCATTGGGGTTGCTTAATGATGGGAGGACATATTTCTCAATGAGAGTTACATCCTCCGGATAAGATTTCTCAAATGATGATAAAAGCATTGGTACGAATCGACCACGATTGGATCCTATCTTCTGATCTAAGAAAAAGTTCGCCCATAGAGAAGAATATACCGCATGTCCTAGTTCCATGGCTGCCGTATCATTGAGTCTGCTATCAGTGTGATTCAATGACCCTTCAAATCTAAACTCTTGAATTGTTGTGAGAATGTTTCTAGTTGTGCGAAGCACAATGTTAATGGTATGTGAAGATTCCGCGAGATACTCAGCAGACGATATTCCCAGAACGCCCCATGCTGCTAGCATGCGCTCAAGGTTCTCCGATGGAATTTCTATGTCCGATCGGTAAGGGTCAAGATACATAGGTTGTGGTGGCGGATTTTCTTGCTTGAGTATCTTGTCATCAAGGTCCATAAGTGGCTTTGGGAAGACCATAGCTTGGACATGGGTCGGCATAGCACAGAAACGAGCATCAACTCCCAGTCTCCGAGCCACAGCACAAAAGATAGCAACTGATATCAATGGCAATGATGGATGCCGAGGCCCTTGTAACGCCATCCCAATATAATTATTTTGCAAGTCGCGATATGCAAGCTCAGAATCTAGTCCCACCCAATTGTGCATCCTTAAAAATTTAACAATCTCGAGAGCTTGCTGTCTGGTAGATATGCGATTGAATTCCAAGCAATCACTTCGTATGCGAGTCGCAATATCATCAAGTATATTGGAAGTCTGTATCAGTCAGCCATGCATATAGGTTAAACAGCTAGCGAGCCATACTTCAAGAATATCTCCGACATGCTCGTGTAGAATAAACATGTCATAAACTCCTAATGCGGTCTCAGCTGGCACATCCTCCCCAGCAGAAAGTCTGGCCCATATTTCGAGAGCCTCTGAGCGATGTATCGAATCAAGGAGGGCACGAGCATAGAATCTACTGCATGTAAGTCTCTGAACAACTGCAGAGTTTGTAGCTTACGTTCTAGCCAACTGGTCACCATGATCATTATTTGCACGGCAGTGTCGCAAAAGAGTATCCTTAGCATCATAGCCAAATTTCCCTATTTCCTCGAATTTCACAATACGATTGACTCGAGTCTCGAGAATACTGTTCAGGAGCTTCGTTGTCTTTGATTCTATATTATCCCTATAAATGTATAAACTCTTCCAATCGATATTTCCTGGCGTGTCTGCAAACTTTTGTCTAATGTGGTGTTTCGCATCCCAGTACTTGAAGTCCATGTGGCAGTGATATCGCCACAGCAACGATGAATTTCCGAGACGGTTGAAGCGTTTTGATACAAGATTGATGTTCAAGAGAACGTCGTACGGAGGAAGATAGTATACTATTTGTTGTAGGACTTCATCGGGAAGAGGGGTGAATGCGGACATTGCACTTTCGAAAGAACCGCGGGAGATCTGTGCCATTTTAATCACTCTGTAAAAAAACAATTGATATGCATTGATGTAAAGATGATAAATATGTATTTGCTATAGTAGGTAGGTAACTTATGATGGGGCGACTCTGGTAGCGTTCATAAGGATTGGACTATAATAGTGACAATTCATGATGATTCTTTCTAAAGTTAGGTCGCAATAAATAATTCTGATCGTCATTTATTTTTTGTTTATCTTATCACGGATATTATTATAATCCATGCCGTGCATATCACTACAACCCCTTTCTTCTCTCTCCTTCTGTTCCAGCATCCTTTTCTTGTCATGATTTATCTAAAAGGTCAATTATATCGAAGTTTGGTATGTTTAAGCCTGCAGGGAAAAAACGAGATCACTTAACGTAACACAAATGAAGATTTAATCTTAGAAATGACAAAATACTCAAGGTATTTTGGGTAACTAAAATCTATTCTATGATGTTCTATCGCGATATGCGCCTTGCCTATCATGATTGGGAGATCGTGAGCGTTGTCGATCCCCCTTTCGCCACTCCTCCGTTCTATCAGACGGCCTCAAACGTTTCTGACGCTCAGTGGCATGGGGACAATCAGATACGAAATGACCTGCAGTTGGGCCGCAGTTAGCACACCATCTGCAGCGACCATAATGTTCTCGAGCACCACATGTTGAGCATCTTGGAGAACCTCCTTGAAAATTGTCTATATGAGGTGGCTTGTGTCTTTTGCTGCAGACTTCACAGATCGGGTGTGGAGAAGGGAGCGGGACGCCAACTCTTCCCTGGGGAGGGCGTGGATGTAGTGTCCGTGACCGCGCAGCGTGATTCTGCGGAGGTTGAGGGGGTCGAGCAGGAAGAATACGCATACCCCCATTTTGGGGCGGTGGTAAGGCCATTGATTCGGTGGATTGTGAATATTTTTGTGCGCCTCGCGAATCATATGGGAAAACCAATGAGTTGGGACTCATAGCAACATCACCAGACTGTAGCTGGGGTTGGTTGATTATGAGGTGGATCTAGCGAGAGACGTGTTTCGAGCTTGACTGCCACTCCATCAAAGATTGGTGAGAAAGTTGGTTCAATATGTTCAGACTTGATGCAGTGTCTGGTTGGGGCAGCAGCAAGTTTGGAAATTTCATCTTCTTCAACCTTGACTTTTGGTGAGACAGCGCATTGATATGACCTCTGAGAGAAATTTGGTAGTTCAAATCTAACTGCCAATGAGCAATTCAAGATTGCATATGCAGAATGTGGATGAAACATAGTTTAGCTATGTAATCACCTTACTGATACTCGATGATTTAATATTCTACTGATCTGGATTTGAATTTGAATTCGAATTTGAACTTGGATTTGGGTTTGAATTATGAATCTTGCTAGGGTTCCGATGTTGTACGAATTTTAATCATGTAACTTTGAGTGGGAAAGAGAAAAAGATTGTTTCTTTTGATTTTCAAGGTTGTTGGGAATATCAGTCTTTTGATGTGCTGTTATTCATTTTAGAGTTATTATATAGTTATATGACATGAGATTGAATATTGAAAGTAAAGTAAAGATTACCTACATATAGGAGGTGGTGTTGAGACTACTCGCTTCATACTGGCAGAATTCACCTTTATGTTTTTGATCATAATAACCCATTTTTCCCCTTTCTCTTTTTTCCCTCTTTTCTTTTCTTCTCTTCTCTCTTCCTCTTGATTTCTAAATACAAAAAGTACAGCAAAAATACAAATTTTCAAAAATTTCTATTACAAGACGCTTTCCATCTCAACCTCATTCTCATTTACTCACATTCAATGTAAGCTCAACTGAGATTTAGATCTGTGAAGTACCTGTAGAGTTCGATCTAACTTTGAAATAACAGATGAATCAAGGCATCGAACAATCTGGTGAGCATCTTCAACTATCTCGCAAGGCTAGCGAAGTTATAGATGATACTGCTGCCAGACTTGCAGCAATTAACGGCCTATTGGCTGATTTAAGAGTCAGAGACTTCAGCACACTCAATGAAGTGGGAAAGGCTTTGCTTTACTTGGATGAGACGCGCCCACCAGTCGCGCCAGCTTCAAGTACGTTAAATTCTGCCATATATCACCATTAGTGCACTAGTTCATCAATCACCCTCGAATTGGACAATCAAGATGGTAAATTCTTCAACTCAGTATTGATGAATTGAAATGTTATATTGTCCAATTCGATCTTGAACAATTAGAGAATCAGAATACCAAGTGATGAACCACTAAGATATCATATTGTCCAAGTCAAACTGGAACAATTGAAGTATCATATTGTTCAATTCCATCCTGAACGATTAGCAAGTTTTATTGTTCGAACAGAACTCACACAATCAAAACGCGAATTTATAATGCAGTGGCTCATGAACCAACACAACTCTAATATTCGATATATCCCAGATCGATACTGACGGTATAAATAGGCATGCCAGTTGCCACCGATGCAGTGATGGTAGATCCCGTCGCACCGGTCAATTCTGGTTCCGGTGATGATGCAGCTTCAACTGCAGTCGATCCCCAGCGTACTGGCAGGGCTCAAAGATGCACCGCGGTAGTAGATACTGCCACAGGCAGACCTTGTGGGCTTCGACATCGTGGCCCGCATGATTACCGGGTATCCCGTCGCCAGCAGCAACCACAGCAGCAACAGCGACGACAGGGGCCTCCTATTATCGCAATGGGCGGTCGGATTGAAAGTCTGGCGGATCTCAGCTGCCGACAGTTGCGAGCTTTCAGTGGTTTATACCCAACTCGTCAGTTCACTAATCGCTCGCGCTCGCGATCTCCATCTAACAACCGGAACTCAGGTTACCGTGATCGTTCTAATGGTCAAAACAATCGTCGCATATCTCGAGGTGGTAACGTGTCTAACACACAGAATTCCCAATAATTTGCGAACACTAATTGAACATCCAATCTACAGTTGATTGATGTCACTCATCACCTGAGAGCCTATATGCCAAGGTTTTGTTTGAAGAGTCTACAGACTATCACTATTCTACCGAGCAGTTTGGGGTTTTCGAAGAGCCTAAGCATTTGAAAATCTTTGAACTTGAGTCTACAAACTTTAAGTTGATTGACTATTTCCGAACACCTTATAGCTACAGCTAGGGCTAGTTTGAGCTTGAAGGTCTACGGACCATTTTGCCGGATCTAACCAAAGTTCTGAAGAGCCTACGGGCTAGGTCTACGGGCTATACATATTCTTGCCGAGAAGCTTGATATTGTCGAAGAGTCTACAGACTCTGTACGAACAACTTTGCCACGAACTATTCAACTTCGTGAAGAATATACGGACGCACCATTTATTTCCCTTCCTTTCCCTTCAACCATCCACATCAATCCCCATATATGTTCAAATGCAAACTTCATGAATATCTCCAGTTCATAGACCCCCCCCCACGTCTTTGGATACCAGGTATCCATATCCGTTCTCCGAATCGAAAAAGGAGATGGATATGGTTTTGATTTAATTCTTGGGATGGCTATGCCGATGATAATTATTTCTCTGCATAAATAATACTGATACATGTTCATCATATTACCGTTGCACAATAGCGGAGATGATGAAACCGACTGGTGTTGAATGATAGAAGAGAGGAGGGTGGGGGAAGAGAGGAGAATAAGGAAAAATGAGGATATGAGACCGAAGAACCCATCATGATTATACCAGCAAAACCACAACAAAGCAGAAGGAAAATTTGCAATCTACACACACACACAGACAGACACACACACACACATACACACATACATACAGATAACATACTGGCAGTTAGAATATTACATTACTATCACACCATCCCAAATCATACCATGCCACTAATAAATTCAGCTTCAAATGTCAGATAAAAGCATTTAAATGCACCACGACCGAAAACCAAACCATCAAAACATATACATATACATATACATATAAATATCGATGCGATCGATCGATCGAGTTTCAAGTTTGCATGATGCTGTAGCTAGCGCACACACCCCGAAGTATATATATAGTAGGTATCTCTATCTCACTTCACAGTTCATCCTGCATATGCAGTATGATAGAAATACCAGGAAAGTAAAGCAAACCAGACCAGACCAGACCATGATATGATAAAGTCCCTTCACTTTCAAGTTGGGAATACATAGTATTTGTGAAGAAGAGTATTTCTATTCAGTGCAGTGCAATGCGCCATTTCATGACAATGAACTTCAAGGTATCATAATGCGTACATCATCGCCTCCAATACCACCAGTACTAGGTATGCATGTCTAATCCCCCTTCCCTTCCCTACCCTTCCCTTCCCTTCCATCATCCATTCCCAGCCCAGCTCATCCCATCCCATCCCAAAACTCATCACCATCATCCATTCATTCTCCCATCCCATAAACCCAACTATGGTTTAGGAATATGTATACTCTTACTCGTCATCATAACCCCACTAAGAACAAACAACCCCACAACCGGATGGAACTCAAACGCAGTCCCCGTAGCCACAGTACCAAGCGGTAAATTGTCCAACGTCCACCCTTTAGATACCCAGTATGCCATCAACGCAGCGATCGACAAAGATGTAGGAATTGGTGTGCCCTCGAAATATTTACTCTTTCCAGTTGCATCTTTGGGGACATTAGCCACCGTGATATTAAAGCGAGCGAGACGAGTAAGGCCGCAGAGAACAAAGAAGGTAAGGAAGAGATGATCGACCGGGGTGCGGAGACCGATTGCAAAAGCTGCTGCGGCTGGGGAGACTCCGAAAGATACCTGCGAAGAACCAATTCGTTAGTATTTGCAGAGGAGAGAGAGAGAGAGAGAGAGAGAGAGAGAGAGAGAGAGTAAAAATTGATATGAAGAGGGGGGAATATATACCAAATCCGCCAAAGAATCAAGTTCCTGGCCCATCAAACTACTCTTCTTTCTCCATCTCGCAACCTTCCCATCCATGAAATCGAAGAACAACCCAAATGGCATGAAAGCCAACGCAGCCCAAAGATTTCCATGCGCAGAAGGTGGACCGAGGCAATATCGCATTGAGGAGAATATAGACATTACACCGCAGAAACCTAGCAAATGGAATTATTAGAACAATTGCGGAATGCGAGATGGATTTCTCAAAGGTGTATAAGGAGTATATACCATTTAATTCAGTGATCAAATCCGCAAGATGCAACATCTTGATCATAGAAAAATGTCCCTTGTCCTTCTCTAATAATCTCTTCTGCTTATCCACAGCTATGTATGTCATTAGTTATATATCCTTAGTTATATATCCTCAACAAAACAATGCCAGTCCAATTCATCTCCAACAATTCTCATAAGAGGGGGAGGGGTAATTGTCAAACAAACATACCAGGTTCACTGACATCTTTCATTGAGCCATTTGAGGCATTAGTACCACTTCTTTTCGACATCTGAGCCTTTAATACCTCAAGTATAAGTAATTCGTACGTAAGGGAAAGAATATAATAAACTGATGTTGAGGAAAAGATATTGAAGAGGTTTGTTGTAGTTTTTTTAATGAATAGGAATCGAAAAATGGTCTGGAGGTCTTTTTCTTTGGTTTGGCTTGGTTTGTTTTCTTTCTGCGGGAAAAAGAGCTTGGAGCTTGGTGTTTAGTACATCCTCGCATACATACATGACGTTGAGTGAAACCATGGGTTGGGGCGCAGCTAATAAACTTAACTCCAAATTGTTGGTACAGAACTTCAGCGGTACAGGTACGTTCACCAACCAGTCAATAATTCAGCTTATGATATATATGATATATTTGGTAATGTGACGATGATCCATTTAGATGGCATGTTACCTGAACATTTAAAATTTCTTCTAATACTTAGAAAAAGAGGAAGCTGAATAGCAACTTAATGTTCAGATTTATTAATAAGTTAATTCAGTATCTAGAAAGCATTATTATGTCGATTTCAAAAGTACCCTCCTCAAATATATGTGTACGTACAGTAGTACAATATCATAATGTAACATCTAATCTCATACAAGCCACTTCGAAACGAGATTTAATATGATTGGACTTAATAAACGGATAGAATTCTAAAATCTATCATAGAAGAAGTGTATTGAAAGCAACCTTAGAGGAAAGGATAAAAAGACCTGTCATATATTCTAAACAGCTCCAAGTTTCTATAGATACGCCATTTTTTTCTGCTGCTAAAGCCCTAAAATTCTTGGAGTTGAGTTACCAAGACCCTTTTTTCGAATTATACAATATTAATATGTACTTATTTCCTTTCCAGCATTGTCCACGTTACCCATAAGAATCACCTAACCCTTTAACCCCTCATTATTAAATTATTTATCATCACCTAGTCAAAATAATGCCAAAACCATCAACCCACCCACCACATGATCCCCAAACGCCTGCAATATTATAACCCCTAGGTGGTATTAAAGTATGCCTAATAAGATATGTTAGCATAGTAAGTAAATATGAAATAAGATTCACTTACCCAGAACCGCCATTAGCATTTCCAAAAACTTGTGATTTCCTCCCTAGACTAGTCATAATAGCAACTCCATCTAGCCACATACCACTTCTCACATAGAACCCAGTGATGTACTCTCCTCTGCGTGTATCTAATAAGATGTAAGCATTTAAAATAGGATTTCATTCGAATATAAAACTTACCCAGATTGAAATCTGCGGGAGAACCACCCCTTTTCCCAAAGACTTGTGAAGTTGCGTCTTCATATATAAACTCTATACCATCAAGTGCAAATCCAGACCAACTAAATATACAAAGTTAGTCCATACTCAATTAAGAATAAACTCAAAAGATGAGCGATACTCACACTCTGATCGAAGTCATTAATTTCGTTTGGTGTATAGCACTGTCGAATATGATCTCGTGTGGTTGGGTTCCATCCATTTGTGATGCACCAAGCTTACTGCTTTTGAACGCCATTTGCCCATTTTTTAACTTCAATTTACTTGCTTTAGATGTGAGTTGTGAAAAATCATCCACATCATGATTACCGCCCGCGAATGATTTTACAGACAATTTCAATTTGGCTTTCCTTCGATCTTCTGGCAGTCTGCCCCTCAGATCTTGTTCTGTTAGCACGATTTGTCGTTGAATAGGTCCATTACCATTTCCATCACCAAACTCTAGCCAATTATGACATAGATCATCCCCTTCTGTAAACATTTCGAGATATGCTACTCCAGATGGTGCCGTTATAATCACATTCCCATTATCAACAGGCCACACCTGAATCGAGTCATCACTAACTCTTGGAGGATCTGTTGGAAGTGCAAATGCTGGATGACTTCTAAAACGTAAAACATCCAATCTATGCCATGAACATTCATCTTTGGGCAAAACAAGTCCTCCCTTGGATTTGGTGCGTGTGGAGTAGGGTTCTCTAACGGTAAAGGATCTGTTCAATGTGACATAATCGCGAAGCATTACGCCACTTTCTTGATGAGGGCATCCGAACAGATGCCCAGTTTCGTGTAAGTGAGCTCCTATGCCGATATTGACAGACTCCCAGTTACTGCCTGATTCGTTGCAGTCATTTGCAATATGGTTTGTGTCTGTGATTGTGCAATCAGAGAAGGCGGGAACAACTTCTTCAATCGAAGATGGATAACTTTGTAGAGCCTGACTACCAAACACAGCCAATTGTATCTCACCAGCTCCACCCCCAAGAGCAGCGTGCCCAGTTATCATGTTTTGCTGTTTATCCCAATGAGCATCAAGAAGGAGAACAGATACATATTGTTTCTGCCCTGGCTTCGGTTGAAAATAATTCTTGACATCATCCAAGGCAAATGAGAAAAGATCCCCTCTACGTGATCCATTCTGATTCTGTTGAGCGACATCCAAATCCCGTAATTCAGCAACGGTTTTAGAGCTTCTGATAACATGAACCTTCGCTTCACTTCGCATAGTACCAAGTTCACGATCTCTGCAGTTTGATGTACCTGTCATCCATTCTTCTTCAAATCTGAATGTTCTTCGACCAAGCTTGTTTCGATACATTTGTTCCGCAGTAAATGCTTGCCATCTAAGATTCATAAGCATATGATATTAAAAACCAATGATCATGTTTGGATGAACTCAGTTAACGAGATTTGCACTGTTCATTGTTACGGTTGGTAGCAATGATGGGATACTTCCCATGAAGTGTTCCTTGAGTCCAAGATAAAATCAAAAGATGAACATACAAATAAGCTGCCATTCTAAACTTTCGGATCGCAGTATCCAATCCATTGCCTTCCTTTTCGATTCGAGCGGGCACTGCGTCATATGTCCCTGGAGAATCTTTCCCAAGTAGTACAACCAATTGCAGTGGGGGTGATGAGAGCGTTGGAAGCATGTGAAGTGTCAGGAATGATGAATGTATAGGATTCGAGGTGTTGCTATTCGCGAGTTTGGGAGAAGTAAAGTCGAATCTTAATCGATTAGGCCCAGGAGTAAGATATACAAGGGCTTTGAAATGAGATTCGGAAACAGGCCAATAAGTTGGTGGAAACCCATCATCTAATCGACTAACTGTAATGTTTCCATCTATTTGAAGTTCCGAAGGGTCTGATATTGTGCCGTATATTGATAGGACTTTTTGATAAACCTAACAGTATTGTAATTAGCTACATAAAGTCTTAAAGCACCAATTGATAACTTTACCCAAGTGTTATCCGATATAGACAATATTCGAGGCGAATATGGAGAAACTGGTAAACTCGATCTCGAGGGAGAACCTAGACCCGACATACCGGATACACTATGTCGATTTGGTGAAGTTGTTGAAATTGTTGGACGACTTTGATTCATTCCATTCAAATTGGATGATGATGTAGAGTTTGGCATTGCGGGAGGTGTAGTTGCACCATAAGCAGAGTTCAAGGAGGTTTGCGATTTAGTTGAATTGAAGCCATTCCCGCCTGAGCTTTCATTGCTATAAGTGGTCCCATTGCTGACGTTGGATTCGCCAGTACTCGAATCAGAGGTTTTGTTATTATAACTGGATTTTGATCGCCTTTTAAAGTCTTTCAAAAAAGATGGGGCCATAATTTAGCTGAAGGTAAGGGAAAAAGATCGAATTGAGAAGATTCCAATTGAAGTATGGAAGTTGAAATAGTCCTTGGGTAGGTGGAAAATAAGTTGCGGACCTGAATGGAAGTCAATGCTCCCTCCTCACATATAGACTTTATTGTTCTTTTAATAGTAAAATGATAAGATATGAGGGGAGGAAGAACGTTTCCTTGTATGATGAAGATGGGGTCCTATGGATGGTGGGTGTAACTAAGATGACGAAGCTCCTTCCTTGGTGGGCTGAGATCAAAGAACGGTTTCCAGGGATAAGATTAATGGGGGAATTAATGAGGGTAGATCTTTTTCTAGGGTATAGAGGGAGAGAGAAGAGAAAACGAATGAACGATATGAAGAATGAATGAATGAATGAATGAATGAATGAGTGTAACTATTGTACTTTCTTTTTACTTTTTTCTTTAGATAGAGCAAACAACATAACAATTAATATGAGTTTAGAAGAAGGTTTAAGAACGAAGATACGAAAATATTATACTTCTCCGTACCCGTACCCGAAAGGAAGATTCTTTCGAGTGAATGAATTTTATTAGGACCACCTAAGTAGTTGGCATGTACTAACTATTATTATACATACAAAACTTTACCTATTAGATAAGAAAACAGATATATCTATGGATAGGGAAATAGAGAAATAGAGAATTTTCCATTTGACTTTTTTTTTTTTTTCGTTTCGTACGAGGCCTCTTGCACCAGTGTTGAGTAGTGAAAAGCTTAATAAATTATGTTGTGTAGTACGTACGTGTGGATGTGTAGATACTTATATAGATATACGAGTATGTTAAGAGAATCAATGAAACGAGGAACTAACTACGAAGCAAGGAGATGAATAATAGTTTTCAGTGAGTAAGCATGGTAAGTAATAATAAGTAGTCTCGTGAGTCGTAACGTAGGTCCACGAGTAGTCAGTCAATAATAATAATAATAATAATAGGATAGGATAGGATAGGATAGGATAAACCATTTAAACTTGAATAATAGGAGATAGCTGGAGGTAGCTCATAATACGGAAACGCATAAGGGGAGATCTTCTTCATACAATCTTGGAACTTAGCTTCTTGGAAGCCGAGAAAGCTTCGAAGTTGTGGAGCTATATATGGTGCTTGTACCTGTGGCTATTCATAGGTTAGAATATTCCCTAGGGTCCCCAGTGTAAAGTTCTCTTTTTAAACTTCGAATCTTCTATACGGAAGAGTCTATATAGAAACTACTAGTATATAGAAACTATATATATATATATATTTATATATATACATATTTATATATATATGCATACTTGAGCAGTTATTTAAGAACACTTGAGGTCAAGCATCGATCAATGTGATATGATATGCCTACTACATACATTTGTAGCTATGTTGTGTTCATGCAGAAGCATATCAATATCAATATAAGATATCAATATAAATTCAATGTATTACCATGACTTAAATATTGCATCAATCAATCAATGGATCAATCAATGGATGATTTAATTGATGCGTCTAATAGTCATCATCACTTTCATACTTCTATATAATCCCGAAATGGTTTGTTTCATCAGTTGAGTAACCAAACCTTACACAACATAAACTGTGATCATTTCATTCCATATAGTGGTTATACTTTTGAAAAGATACTTGGAAAGTTAACTTACCTAGGAAAGAAAAAGGCATTCCAGAAACATGATCTACTTTCAAAGGAAGCTGGAGGGGAGCAAATACCGGTACTGGTACGAAATACTTGCCTGATGTCTACTATATCTATGTATTCCAATTAGACTTCTGTTAGTCTACGGGTGTCACCTAGACATCTAAACTTCTAAACTTCTAAGCTTCTAAGCATCTATCCATCCTCTTGACCTCGGGAAGTTCTTATTTACTTAACTTCCAAAATTCAAACAGTCCACGGTTGTTGCTGCTGTTGTTGTTGTTGTTGATTTCAATCAAGCGTCTTCAAACTCAAGCCTCTTCAAATAACTGGGCCAACTACTAGTTACCACATACTAACTGTCTAGTAGCAAGCTACAACTAAAAATAATAACATCATTGGATAAATATATCATACTATTTGAGCTCGAACATTGAAAGTAAACAAGTAAATAATCATCGATAATAATCATCTATAATAATCAAGGCTCGTTCATAGCTTTTTCTTTTATACTGATTGTACATAGTTCTATTCTTTTTCAGCAATGCGATGCAATGATCAAATATTGGCCCTTCCTTATTATCCTTGATGTATGAAAATAGCGGAAAAAACCTAAAACTTCCCAAAGATCTTTTTATACATACTAGAATTATACTTCACTCTCTGTCATCTAGAAGATTGATATTATTTACTTCCCCAACTTTTCAATTTCTCACCCTTTTTTTTTATGAGAAAATCCTTTTTTACAAATTTCTATCTTGTTGTCTTAGACTTTTAGAATTTCCTCACACAGAATTCATTTCTCTCTCATCTGCCCGAGTTCCCGGTTCATTCGCAGTCAGAAAAACCCCCCCTTGTAGGCGATAGGTAACAATCTGGAATGAGCCAAAAGAATTCCAACCTCTTCCTCCTTCAATACCACTTCAAATTCACCACCATACAAGTTCAACCTTTATAATTTGATTCTTAACTTCAACAATCTTTTTAAAAACTCTTCATTTATTTTATTTTGTTTCATACAATCATTTTCCCACCTCGATTCCGACCCGCAAAGGAAAATTCGATCGAAAAAAAAAAGTTCAAGCGAAGGACTTTAATTTCACTTTTTGGCGCCGACACTTCCTTTTTTTACACATTCGAGAACAATCCTCCAAAATACTTTCTCTTGATAAATTCGATTATAATTTATTCGGTCATTACAATAACTTTGAACATTTGGTAGCAATGTCTTCACCATGGAAGAAACAACCTGAGGAGGTAGCTGGAGCGGTGTTGAAAAGAGCTGAGTTGAGCAAGGTGAGATTCCCTCCGCTTTTTCTTTCTCCCCTCCTCCGCCTTCAATCTACTCTTCTATTTCACCTAATTATTACAGGATCATACTAATCTTTAATTATAGATGGCTAGGAAACTACAAAACCGACTTGCGCTGGCACAATTCAAAACTGAAAGGGGTTGGGAGGATCTTACTCTTGATACGATAGAGCCGAGGATAGAAGAAGAGCTGAGAAGAAGAAGACCAACATCAAGCAGACCGACATCAAGTGGAGATATGTTATCAGATTCATCATCCAGTACAACATCCGATTATCCATATTCAAATGGACGAACATTACTCAGCTCTCCCCTTAAGGCTGCCGCTATATTTTCAGATAGAAATGGATCAAGTGGTAGTAGCAATGGACCTAGGAAGAGATCATATCACAATAACTTTCAAGCTGCCAGCTCAAGCTCCGGTTCTCGTAAGAGAATTCGATCTTCACCAACACCTGTCAGGCCATTACGTCAACCCAACATGTCTTGGAAAGGTCATCAATTAGCACAGTCATCCCCTATCAAACCACGCAAACAACCTCATTTCACTACGTCTGCTGGTCCAGACATCTCTTTTTATAGAGGATCTTCACATATGCCAGATGATCTTACTTCTCCTAACTTTGCAGCTACATCCGAGGATGAGGATAATCACCTACCTTTACATTCATTCGATATTCGTCCATCATCTCCACGTACTCCATCCCCTATTCGGAATAGAGGCAATCCACGTATTAAGGAAGGAAATGGCAGATTAGCTGAAGAAGAGGCCGACCTACTACTCTACCTTAGTAGTCCTATAAATCCTGGTTCACGAGCTACAATGCAACCACCATCTACACCGCCGTCGAAAAATCTTGCATTACCTTCATCTATGATGATTACAACTCCTTCACAAACCTTCGACTTTGCCGATTTCGTTCATATTACACCTAGTCCTGCTCAAAATACCTGGACACCTAGAGCAGCCAAAACTCCTTTGACAGTAACTCGACGACGTTTAACATTCGAAAACTTTCTTCCACCAAGCCCTTCAATGCGTGACAGTCCTGCTAAACATAATGGACTTGGAATGCAATTAGGCGGTGATCTTTTACCTTGATTCGACGCTGACTAAATGATGGTTAACTATGCTTACTTTACTTTTGATGTATCATGAGCATCGACTTCTTTTCATCTTGACGATTATTTTACGTTGTACATGAAACCCAACGGCTGCTTTGAATGTTTTTTTCTTGATACGCACTGGCCGACAGGTCAACAGAGTTCTGGTGTTTTGAGGATACCTTTTTTGTGGTTTTGCATAGCCCTTGATCCATAACAGTGTTTTATTTGTATTTTACTTATTAAGTTGCCCAGAAAGAGGCTTTCTTCGAGTGGTCAGACAGAATATGATGAGCGATTTGGTTTGGTTTGGTTTGGTTTGGGGAGGTTTTGGCACCTTTTTTTTTATATCACGAAAATTCGCGTTATCGTACGCGTTCGCTAAACCCTGTTATATTATAACCAATGATCATTCAATATTACACATACATCAATGATATATTCATACCATCCGTCCATACATCCATCCATCCATTTTAGCCGTACCGTACTTTTGCTTCGTTTTTTTTCCACATCCATCCCTTGATAAGTACCGCCATGAAATCATGACATGACATAAAGTTTCTATCGCATCATCCAACTAACGAAAATCGAGCACTAACGCAAATCAAGATTCGTATGTAATCCACCGACCATAGCATCATGCGATTAGCAAACCCATCATCAGCTCATGGACCCGTGCCCTCCCAAAATGAGACGAGCTGGGATGTTTTCAGAAGAGATTGAAGATATGAAAATACTATTTATTATATATAATACATTGGATCCATACTATGCTATGCTATACTATGTCATGCTACGCTATGCTACGCTATACTATACGTGAAGAGAAACCATTAATAACTCTACTAGTGATAAATCTCCTCTCCTCCCACGATATCATGATGATTGTATCCGGGAGAGATTCCGAGATAGGGCCTTCCTATGCTTTTTCTTCCTAGGTAGTCTACACTTCTCCTATGGTTCTCCTACGGGTCATTAGGTCTCGGTCGCGCATTATTATTCTATTGATTTTTTCTCTGTTCTACCTACGTCTTTATCTATCTATCTATCTATCTATCTATCTGTGGTTGTTTTCTATGAAGTTGGTGGGTTGAAGATTGTATGGACCGCGATGAACTGGCCCTTGTTCCCAGATGGGAGTGTGATTCTCGCAGCAAATCCATCTACCCTCGATGCATCATGAAGGTAACCATCTAGCCAGCTAACAGGTCCACTGGTCACTTAAGGCATTCTCCGCCTCATACCCCCATCAATGTTGACCTGAAAATAAATAAATAAATAAATAAAATTCAAACACGAGCATGGTGAAGCATCGAAAATACGGTGATTGATATCAGAAGAGTACATTTTTTAGTATTTTGCACAAGAAAAGTTCTTTATCTCAACGAACCATGCCATACCTACAAACACATCCTAAAACGCCAATATACCCAGAGTTTGACTTTTGCCAAATCATCTCTTAACGTCCTCCTCTAGAAAATCCACCTCTCGAGCCACCTCTTCCTCCTCTAGGGGTGAATCCACCACCTCCTCCACCTCGTGAGAACCCACCGCTACCTCCTCTTCCACCTCTTGGTGTGAATCCACCTCTACCGCGTGGAGCACCTCCTCTGCCACCACCTCTTCCACCTCTCATTGGTCCACCGCGACCTCCTCTAGCACCACCGGCTCTCTTTGGTTTTGGTGCTCCTGGAGCTGGCTTTGGTTTTGGTAGGAATTTCTCCAACGGAAGAAGTTTGTCGCCGCCAATGTAGAATTTGTCGCCAGTTTTGAAAGAGGTGGCTTGGATACCTTCGGTAGGTTTGATGGTGAAATATACTTGGTTAATTGGTCCGAGAATTTCGTCGACTTTACCAATTGAGGTCTAGATCTCGTTAGTATAATGAATCCAAGTGGGAAATATTCCATTTCCAATTGACTTGCCTTGTTTTCTAAGTAAATTGGTGCGTTGAAGTATGGAATTTTCGTGTTGATCGATTCGCAAACAATTTCTCCTTCACTGGCGTGGAGGAAAGATCCCATAGCTAAGTCAATTGTTAGCAATTGATCTTCTTAATTGAATCTAAAACCATCATACCAAATACATCTGCTGGAGGACCATTATCTCTTTGCTGGAAACCACCTCGTCCTGTATTGAATTGTTAATTGACTTTGCGCACAATAATTCTTCATAATCTAACATACCTCCACCACGACCGCCAAACCCTCCTCCTCTACCTCCACTGAATCCAGCATTTGCGCCGGTACCACGACCTCTTGATCCGCCTCGGAAAGACATTATTATGTTGTTGTCGACTGTTTGATAGTCTTTTGCGGGTTATTCTGAAGAGGTACAAAAATTGAAGCTCTTCAAAATTTCAAAAATTATTCCAAGCGAAAATTGGGTAGCGTGGCTATGATAGATTTTAATTGGTCAACGATAAAGTACCAGCTCCTGGCTGCAGTGACTAAGCAAGGCTATTAATGGCCCGAATGTCAAAAATGAGTCAAAAGATTGGGGGAATCAAAATAATTTAAACAGTAAGACATCCACCCCACCATCAACTTTACTGTACACGGAAAAGTACAACTAGACATTGAGAACAAGCTACCTCCAAATATCATGGATCAAGCAAAGGATGCAGTCCAGAAGGTGGCGGATGGTGTCAAAAATATCACTATTGGAGAGAAAAAACCAAAAGTTCAAAAAGTAAAGAAGGAGAAAGGAGGGGATAGTGGGGCTGCTGATGGGCCTTTAGAATTGAATCCTGCACCACAATTCATTGCTCATCGCATAGAAGTTTTCGACAAGTTGAAGGCCAAATACGATGCAGAGATTGCTGCGAAACCCCGAGAACCTATCACCATTACTCTTGCAGATGGTAGTGTCAAACAAGGTACATCTTGGGAGACTACACCTGCACAAATCGCCGAGGGCATTTCGAAGAGTCTTCTCAAACGTACGGTTGTTGCGAAGTTAAATGGAGATCCGGAACAATTGTGGGATTTGGAGAGACCTTTAGAGAAGGATTGTAAACTCGAATTGCTTCCTTTTGAAGATGAGTTGGGTAAAAAGGTCTTTTGGCATTCTAGTGCTCACATTCTGGGAGAAGCTTCAGAGAGAAGATTTGGCTGTAGTTTGTGTATCGGTCCTCCAATTGATAATGGTTTCTACTACGAAATGGGTCTGCCAGATGGTGGCTCTGTTCAACAAGCGGATTGGAAGCCATTGGAGACCTTGGTTGGACAAATTGTGAAGGAGAAGCAGAAGTTCGAACGATTGGTTCTTTCCAAGGAGGATCTCCTCGAGATGTTCAAGGACAACAAATACAAACAACATATTATTAAGGATAAGATCGCGGATGGCACATTTACTACAGTTTACCGTAATGGACCCCTTATCGATTTATGTCGTGGCCCTCACGTTCCCAACACCGGAAGAATCGAGACATTCGCTATCATGAAGAATTCGGCATCATATTTCCTCGGAAACAAGGATAACGATTCATTACAACGTATTTACGGTGTATCTTTCCCAGACAAGAAACAAATGGCGGAGCACAAGAAATTCTTGGAAGAAGCAGCAAAGCGTGATCACCGAAAGATTGGTAAGGATCAAGAATTATTCTTCTTCCATGATTTATCACCCGGATCCGCTATGTGGTTACCACATGGTACTCGAATTTACAATACCATCATGGCCTTCCTCCGAGAGCAATACTGGAACCGTGGTTACAACGAAGTTATCACACCAAACATGTACAATTCCGAGTTATGGAAGACTTCAGGACATTGGGCACATTACAAGGATGATATGTTCACATTCTCTGTTGAAAAGGATACGTTTGCTTTGAAACCAATGAACTGCCCTGGACATGCTCTTATGTTTGATCATCGTGAGCGAAGTCATAGAGAATTGCCATGGAGAGTTGCTGATTTTGGTGTTCTTCATCGTAATGAGGCTTCTGGTGCATTGTCAGGTTTGACCAGAGTAAGAAGATTCCAACAAGATGATGCTCACATTTTCTGCCGAGAAGATCAAATTAAGGAGGAAATTGCTGCTCTTTTTGATTTCCTTAAGGCCGTTTATGGACTTTTAGGCTTCACTTTCAAGTTGAAGCTTTCCACCCGTCCAGAGAAATATATGGGAGCTCTCTCCACTTGGGATATGGCAGAAGCAAAGTTAAAGTCTGCTCTAGATGAATTCAAAGCATCAGAGGGTGGTGTACCATGGGAATTGAATGAAGGTGATGGTGCTTTCTATGGTCCAAAGATTGATATTACCATTTCGGATTGTCTAAACAGAGATTGGCAATGCGCTACTATCCAATTAGATTTCCAATTACCCGAGAATTTCGGTCTCGAATATGTTACTTCCGAATTAGCTATCAAGAGGGAAGAGGCACCTAAAGAGAACATTAAGCCTAAGAAGGAAGCCGACGTAGCAGCTACCGCTGATGATGCCAAACCAAAGGAAAGAGTAATTAAGCCACTCTCCCCAGGTTGTGCAAGACCAGTTATGATCCATCGTGCTATGGCAGGTAGTATCGAACGTTTCACTGCAATCTTGACTGAGCATTTTGCTGGAAAGTGGCCTTTCTGGCTAAGTCCTAGACAAATCTTGGTTATTCCAGTTGGTGTAGGATATTTCGATTATGCCAAGGAAGTGCAGGCCATTTTCCACAAGCAACAAATGTTCGTTGATGTTGATCTTAGTGGAAATACTTTACAAAAGAAGATCCGTACTGGTCAATTGGCACAATACAACTTTATTTTTGGTAAGTGATGATTTCAATCGTACCCTATCTCATTTGTGGGTTGAATCAACTACTAATTATTGAAAAATAGTCGTTGGAGATCAAGAAATGAATGGAAGAGAAGTTAACGTTAGAAACCGTGATGATACATCAAGTCAAGATAGAGGCAAACCCGTTCCATTGCAAGAGGCAATTGAGAAACTTGTTGCTCTTCGTGATGAGAGAAGATCGGACAATCCTTTCCCTGGTGATGCAAAGGTTGAAAAGAAGGCTGCTGCTTAAGGTAGTTTAGTTAGAGATGAAGTGGGTGGGATTGATAGGGATAGGATGTAGGTAAATCACGAAAGAAATCCCGAAGGAAGGAAGACGCATCTTGAGAATCAGAGAAGAGATATTCATGTCTAATCTTTTTGTTATGCTAGATATTTCAACATTAAATAAAGACCAGATAAGACTAGATAAAAAAATGGAAAGATATTATACCACATTAGCAATCTATATGATCAGTGACGGCGCTGATGAAAAAGGTGAAAGTGCATTAAAAGAAGTAAAGTAACTTCATCGCCATTGTCTACAGTAGACACCTACTAGTAAGACCTCACAACAAGCAGACCAACCTCAAGACATGCAAAGCCATCACATCACAGATCCAAGCATTCTACTTCAAAAGCCCAGTTCTGGCATGTCATTCATTCATTCATTCATTCATTAATTCACTATCCACGAACCCATCTTGAACATTCCACTCCCAACGATGCAGCCAGCTTCTTAGCTTCGGACAAATCTCCAACTCATCACCTTGTATTGCTAGAAACGTACCTAAATTCAAGTTATTGAATCTCTCTCTGAATGTCTATTCATTCTTGGAATAATTACTTAATTGATTAATTACTTTGATATCCATACGTAATGTAATCCAAACAACTCAAAAAAGAAAAATGTCTGTCTGAATCGCTATACTGTACTCGAGTAATTAATTACCTGTAATTTGATGGAACATTTAAAAAACACGTGGTACTATTCATTAGTAGGCAGATATTCGAGAATAGAGAGATGAGTAGATTTATTATATTATATTATAGATTATAGATTATAGATTATAGATTATAGATTATAGATTATAGATTATAGATTATAGATTATAGATTATAGATTATAGATTATAGATTATAGATTATAGATTATAGATTATAGATTATAGATTATAGATTATAGATTATAGATTATAGATTATAGATTATAGAATACACAACTACCATCACACCAACACCATAACCATACCACCGCATCCCATCCGTTCGTACCCCCCGCCAATCGGATCCCCAAATACAGGCCGAGTATATCTGGGGACTTGGGTTGCGGGTGCATAGATCTTTGGCTTGCTTGCTTGCTTGCATACGTACTGGTGTAGTGTCTATCATCTCACTCTGTAGAGAGAGAGAGTGAGTGAGTGAGTGAGTGAGTGAGTGGGTGGGTGAGTGGCACTAACCAACCAACCAACCAACCAACTAACTAACTAACTAACCAACAGTTGACCAGCATGATGCGGAGTTGTGTTTTCGATTCTTACTTGCATGCGGTTTTGATGCATGCGGTTTTGATGCATGGATGGATGATTGGTTGGTTGGTTCTGCTGCAATGGTGTTGAGCTGTTGGAGGGGTGGGTTATCCACGGTTGTGGGGTGGGGTGGGGTGGGGTGGGGTGGTGCGTTTGATGTAACTGTTGTATGTATATCCATTTGTTTGTTTATAGGAACGTTGAGTTGGGGTTTTTCTTTCTGTTTTCTGTTTTCTGTTTTCACTTGTCTTGACTTGTCTTCACTTGATTTGACTTGACCACATTCCCTTTCACCTCAGCCAATTATCCAACATATCATCCTCCCCATCCCCTACCATATCGCACCTACCGATACCATTCCCCACGCCAATCGATGACCGCGGCGCCAAATCCAAATCATGAGCACGCCGTCGTCTCTCAGCCTCCTCCTCACCTACCTCCCCTTCCGCCTCTCCCCAACAGCTGAATTTCATACCGATCCCTCCTCGCCCACTTTCCAGATCCTCAATCAACGCTGGTCGAATATTAATGTTAGGATTCCGGGTGCGATTATAAGACCTGCTACTGAGGCTGATGTCGTTACTATTGTGAGTCTCCTTTCTCTTTCTTTCTTTCTTTCTTTCCTTCCTTCCTTCTTCTTTCGTGAGGAATTATAAGGAAGAGAAGGGCTTGTTCGATGGGATTTCGGAGGTTTGAATATATGTATGTGGATGAATGGCCATGGATTTATCATAATAGTAGCAATCAAAATACGACGCGATACATACCCATCATAACCACCAGACAAGCTAACCAAACGAGCAAGATCCAAACCGCGCATTCCCACTCCATCCCGTTCGTCCCCACAAGCGGAGGACACAGCCCCTGGTCCACCATCGATTCCTCGGGATTCCTGCTCGATCTCAGTCTCCTGAATTCCATCCGCTATGATCCCGCCGCCGAATCCGTGAGTGTTACTGGTGCCGTTCTGACGAGGGAACTTACCGCTGCTTTGAACGATGTGGGTCGATGTACTGGTACGTTTTGTTTAATTTTAATTTAGTTCTTTAAATCGTCATTGGGCGAATAAGGAAGGGAAGGGTTGGGTTGGGTTGCGATGAGATGAAGTGAGATGAAGTGAAATGAAATGAATGAGAGTAAGATTAACAACGAATACTCCTCCCCCACAGCTACCGGAAACGGCAACACAGTAGGCGTAATCCCCTTCTGTCTGCACGGCGGAATCGGCCCCCTAACGAGCAAACTCGGGTTCGGGTGCGAGCAGATCCTCGCCGCGACCATCGTCACCGCGACCGGAACCCGGCTGCACCTCTCCTCGACACACGAGAGCGATCTCTTCTGGGCCATCAAAGGCGCGGGCCAATTCTTTGGTGTCGTCACGAGCATTGAGCTGAAGACGTATCCGTTGAGTGTTTTTGGATCCGAGGATGGCAGTCATTTGATGAGGCATTTTATGTTTGGGCTGGAGAGCGGGGAGGAGGTTTGTGCGGTTTTGGAGCGGGTGATGGGGGATGAGAGGTATGATGCTGCGGGGATGATTATGGTGGTGGCGCCTCCGCCGGATTTTAAACCCGCACTTATGGTTTCTGTGCAATTTTTGTGAGTTTGAATTTTTGTTTTTGGGGGGGGAGGAGATACTGAGGTTGGCGGGGATGAAATGAAATGAAATGAGGAGTGGTTGTTTGAGCTGTTGAAGTTTTGAATATTTATGTTTTATTCGAAAACATACTCGTATTAACCCACATCGCTAACCATGTATCTATCTATCCACCCAAAACAGCGATGACCCAACCTTATCACCCACCCTCTTCCAACCCCTCCTCGATCTCAACCCCATAATGACAACCTCCTCAACACCACTCTACCCAGACCTAAGCGAGCACCTAGATTATGCCTGCCAGAAAGGCGATTTCAAAAGATTCAGTCTGGCCGGATTTCCCTCATTCAACAGCAAGAATTTCCAGGACGTCATTGAGATTTATCGGGATCTCTTAGATACTTGCCCTGATGCCGGGGCTAGTGCGTATGGTTTTGAGTGGCATACTGCTAAGGGGGGTTCGCGGGGGATGGTGACGGATTCGGCGTTTGGGGATCATGTTCCGGGGCTGTGGTTGTGAGATTATACTTTTGATTTTTGCCGTGTCTTACTTTCTTCCCTTGTGTGTGTGTGTTGCTTGTTCGATCAGAAACTAACTGGTCGGATTTTAATAGGAATTGCTTCTCGTGGTATCATAAAGAAGAAAGTTATGATACAGTAGCTTCACATGAAGCTCAAGCTATTGCAGCTATGAGGAATGGTTATACAGAAGAGGAATATCATGATTATGCGAATTGTAATCGGGATGATCCTATTGAGAGGAGATATAAAGGAGAAGGAAGGTTGGAAAAGTTGAAGATGCTGAAGAGGAAGTGGGATCCAAATGGTGTTTTTACGAGACAGTTGTTGTAACAGTTGTTGTAGTATAGTATGATACAGTACTTAGTGATTTAAGGAAAGGTAGGATGAAGATGAGGAGAGTCTCGAGCAAATCAATTTTCTAATGTCTGTTCAAAAATTGAACATTCAGAAATGATTTGAGCAGATCCATGCCCAATGTCTACTTGAAATCCAAACATCTAAGTACTTTTGAAGATACTTTGCTTTGAAATGCCTGGGTATAGTATAAATATTGTGATGTTAAATATATGATTGATTATATATCAACAGAATGGACATTCAAAATCTCATATCAAAAGCTCGTTTTTCGGAAATATAATCCGAATGATTCAAGTTATGCATTCCGTTATGCATTCCTTTATATTGAGATGTGCAATACTGATGCAGTAGTTTGTAGTAGTGTTGTGATGGTAAAATGAATAGCATAGCATAGCATAGTATAGTATAGCATAGCGTTAGATGGGTGTGGATATCCATGGATGGATGGATGGATGATGGATGGATAGATGGATGGATGGATGGATGGATGGATGTCCGGATGAGTATTTTTTGAACCCTTTGGTCTGTGACATCCCTACTTAACATTTAAAAGGCCAGTCCATTCATCAGTACTGGTAGTTTAGTGGTGTTTTTGGAGAATTCGATGGACGGAGAATAGATGGAGAATAGATGAAATGATTATCCTAGTACCGATATACAGTATTATAGTAAAATCGTTGATGATCTTGGAAATCTATAAGATGATAAGATCTCTCAGCTATTCCAGGGTTCATCTAGATACTAAATCTACTTATATTCTACCTCTCACCCGTAAAAGAATATTAGATAAAGTTACCGAAGGAGATTATTCTCGATTCGAGATGGATGGATATTGCAAATTCGGTGTATAATTATGATAATCTCTCATTTTTTTTTATTAATCAAAGTTTTCTTCCCGTTCATAATATAAATTCGTTATATACAAATCGGAAGAACTCTCCAGATTGATTCATATATAGATGTTTTACTTAAGTGGGTATGTTTGGTGGATATTCAGTGGATACATAGGAAGAAAGAAGCATAGAAGCTTTTAAGATTCGGGCCATGGTATGTATGGAAGGTATGGTGACATGGATACTATTCTCAAAAATTACCTATGATAGATAGTGAGATTCGACTCCAAAGACTGGGGGCGGGTTGCTTGTATATGTAATGTAGAGAATATATAGAGAATATATAGAGAATATATAGATACGTTATAAAAGTTATTATTAATGTTACCAGAAGATCATAGAAAAATCAAACTAAAATCAATCCTTGTGCCTAGGTAATTCTATAAATTCATTAAAACATGGTTAGCTTCATGTGGTTTATTTGATATTCATTTTACCATGTGGATGCAATGATAATGATGTGGACTGAAAAGAGAAGTAGGAAGAGACAATTTTTATTAATTTACTTTCATAAATCGAATCTAAATCGAGAAAGGGAAAGGAAGGACTCATTCAATCTTAAAGGTCCAAACATCCAAGATGAATGGTAAGCTGGGCCGGTATGCTGAATTTTATTACTTATAGAGATATTCACGATTGACTTGACTGCAGATATCTATCTTATCATGGGGGTGGGGGGTAACATACCAGTACTGTACATACATACATACATACATACATCATACTAATAAATTCATACATACATACATACATACATACATACATACATACATCCATCATACTAATAAATTCATACAGTATATATATATATATATATATATATATATATATAGTCCAGGTCAAATGTATCAAACCAACTCAGAGTTATTATTCATCTAAAGGTTAGGTCTCTCTTTTATTCTGTTCTATTCTATTCTATTGATACCCAAAGTTTCAATTGAGACCAATACAGAAAAGCATTTGCTTTCGTTCGACAAAGAGACAAAGAGACAAAGAGACAAAGAGACAAATGAATTGTTTCTTCCCTTGTGTTTGGTAAGCTTACCAACAATTACTATAATATTCTCTTTATTCATTCGTTTAAAACCATGGATGATGGATGATGGATGATGGAACAGCACATACCCTGGAATAGCAATGACAAAGGGTTAAAAGGAACTGGAGGCAAAAAAAAAAAAGGCACGAGACAAGTTGTAATCCACGTCATGGGAAAACGAAATGGTCAAAAATAAGTGAATGAATCCTGCCTGACCTGGCTGATTACACTCTGGTATAGATTTATTATAGTAGAGCAGAGCAGATAGAATTGCTTTGTGCTACTCAGCCCAGCCCAGCCCAGCCCAGTCCAGTCCAGTCCAGTTGTATACACACGGTAGAACTAGAGTAATAATCATTGAATTAATAACTTGATTTCTTCAAAATTTATATCTTCATAATTCTTTCTACTTATTTTAGTATCTACAACAAGAAAAGGATTATTAACATTAATAAAGTAAATATCAAGCTTAACTATTAAAAGTATTGATCGAAACCAATCTCCGATTATTACCCCCTTTTTCTTACCTAGGGTACATCATTAATACATACATACTATATTATACGGAATAGATATCTACTACGTAAGATCCTAGTTACAAGATTTCCGTTAACATCTACTTTTTATTTCAAAAGCCATAGCCATGACCATAACCATAACCATAACCATAGTCATAGCCATAGCCATAGCCATAGCCATCACCAACACCATCCTCACCAAAAACGAGTAACAACAATCATTGTTTATTTGCCTACTAAGCCAAGATTTACCCCCCCTCATATTTTTTTTTCTCTCTCTCTCTCTCTCTCTCTCTCCTCCCTCAGCTTGGCTTATGAAAAAAAGTCCCAAGTCCCACTATTTACAATAATATACCTTGATACCTCCAACTCCAAGTACATACATATAATATAGTACATACATATATTACATACATATATATAATATTCTCTTTATGTTTATCATTTTTAATTCATGTTTCACTCACTTCTCTCCCTATAGTATACATTACTCAAGTAGTGTGAATATTCATAGTCATATCATCATCATTCCTTGAATTGCCGCGTCTAATATCTTTAGTTTATAGCCGGTTCAACCAAATTTGGTTTAAAGCTTCCAGACTACTACGTCAATACATTTTGTAGCTCGACTTCAAAACCACTGTACTCTGTATTGTACTGTACATAGTACAAATAGTACAAAATCGGGACGCCTTACTTCCCTGAATATCATTTCAGTTATCCCGATCGAAAATTAAAACTAAATATATTTAGTTATGTCTTCCCTCGGCACAAATTCTGTAATTCCTGCTCCATCACAAGCATATCTCGACAGAGGATACGGTTCAAGTAGTACTCCAAGAATTCGACCACAATCTCAAATATCTACTAGTGAAGGTCTTGCAGTTACCGATTTCGCAACGAATGATATACAATCTCATTCAAATACATTTCAAACACAAGGAAAATTTAATGAAGAGTGGGACGCAAGTCAAAGAGGAAGTTCAATAATCGACGCTCCAAATATGCAACGACCACACTCAATAATGTCTCATGGGGATACAGCAATTCCTTCAAGAGGAGGAACTCTTAAGAAGAAAGCTTCTTTGAGAAGAAGTAGTAGTAGAAGAAGTTCACGAGCTGGTAGTGTTCGCAGTTTGGTAGTCCAACCTCGTGGCGATATCGATGAAATGCATAATGCTTTCTATTCTCCTGTTCCAACGAGTGGAAATCCTACAGATATTTTGGCCAACAGATTTCAAGGTATTTATTCTTATCTATTCAACATTGCGACAATATATATTAATTATTTCCTCTAATCTGCAGCTTGGCGCAAAGTTCTCAAAGATCTCATCGTTTATTTTAAAGAGATCCAAAGTCAATACGAACACAGGGCGAAGAGTTTATTGAAGGTTTCCAATGTTATCAATAATACCACGGCACCATCTGTCTTTCTTGCCAGCGGCGGGGTCGACGATGCTCTTCAAATCCTTCGCAATTATCACAAGAGTGCCATCGCTGAAGCAAATAAATCAAAGGATATCGAGGCTGACGTCATTCTCGCATTGATTGGTCTACGAAGTGACCTCAATCAAAAAATCAAAGAGATTAAGAACCTTTCGGGCGACTTCAAAAATTCGGTTGACAAGGAAATGGATGCTACACGTAAAGCAGTAACTGCTTTACAAGATGGTCTTGGACAAGCAGATATTGATCCTTCTCAAATGACTGGAAAGCAAGATCCTTATTTACTTAGACTTGCTGTTGATCGTCAAATTGAGAAGCAAATTGATGAGGAAAATTACTTGCATCAGGTATTTAAGGTATATCTCATTTGATATATAAAACTAACTTCAATAGGCATACCTTAATTTGGAAGCTTCTGGTAGGGAACTTGAGGCTATCGTTGTTGGCGAAATTCAAAAGTCCTATAATGCTTATGCTGGGATTTTGAAGCGTGAAGCAGATGGTGCTTATGCTGCAATTGATGAATTACGCACAGGCCCAATTGCAATGCCAAAAGATCATGAATGGACTGCATTTGTTGAGAACGATGAACATTTCGTTGATCCAAGAATTCCTCCAAGACGAGCGGACAATATCAGATATCCTGGTCAAGATAATGAACTTGCTGGATGCATCCGAGAAGGTTTACTTGAGAGAAAGTCAAAGTTTTTAAAGGTATTTCTTACAATCTTCCCACAACAAAATATCATCATCATACTAACCTGATTATAGTCCTATACGTAAGATTTCACTCAAATATCATCAGAATTATACTAATTATCATTCTAGAGCTGGCTGGTATGTTCTTTCTCCTACTCATTTACATGAGTTCCGTTCGGCGGATAAACTTCAAGCACCTATTATGTCTCTTTATCTACCAGAGCAAAAACTTGGCTCTCATTCAAATGAGGGTGGATCTTCCAATAAGTTTATACTTAAAGGTCGTCAAACTGGTACATTGCATCGTGGACATTCTTGGGTATTTAGAGCAGAAACTCGTGATACTTTACTTGCTTGGTATGAAGATATTAAGACTTTAACGGAAAAGTCTCCACAAGAACGTAATGCGTTTGTGCGTCAGCATGCTCGTAGCGTTAGTGGTACATCACAAAAAGCTAGTTCAATTAGTAGTGATGGAGTAATGGATGAGGAGGACGAAGAACCATTCTCAGCAACAAACGCATCGGCGATCGTAGGAACTCAAGGATCCAAACAGGATCAGAGACTCGGACGTCCTCAACCAGGTGGGAGATTTCCATCAGATTTACAAGTAAATTCGGCACGTGGCTTGCAGGCTCCTCTCTCACCTAGCGGAAGTTCCGGTATTGGAGAAGCAGATGATGCAGTAGTTGCTGCTGCAGCTCTGCCTACGAGCGGTGTTGGTGAAAATTATGGAGGTGATCCTAACCCTTCTTCACCAACACATGCCGCGATGCTGAATCAATATGCTAAAGAAGATGGTGTGAATCCATATACTTACGAACTTATTCAGAATATGAAACATACGCGTGATGATCGACACCAACTTCCTACTGTCGCAACTGCTGCCATTGGTGGTACCGGATTAGGTATTCTTGGTACGAAGATTTATAACGATCATGAACTTCAAAAACAACAAGAAGAACAAGAGCGAGCAGCTATTGAAGCATCTACTATCGTTGCCTCTGATGCGAATAAAAGTCATGAACTCGAACAACAAGCGGCTATCGAAGCAACAATGATTGCTGCTCCCGATACGGATATTCAAGAAGACCAATCTCTAGAACAACAAGCGGCTTCAGAATCTATTGGGATTGCTGCTCCAGATACGATCACTTCTGGCAAACAAAGTACAGACACCACAACTCCAACATCTGGACAAAACCCTGTTGGGGCATTATTTGATCCAATCGCAAAGGATCTTGAACGTCCTACTTTGGCTGCTGGTCAAAATCATCAGAGTGTTCAAAGTATCAGTCAATTACATGTTCCTGGAGAGTTTCCGAAGTTTAATGTTGAGGGAAATAACACATTGTCTGATGAGACTATCTAATTATTAATTTGGTATGGTTTATTATAATTGGAGTAATTGGAATTTGGGGAGGAATAGGGGAATTGGAAGGGCTGGGAGGAATGGGGGAAATGGATGGGAATTCCTGGATATATTGGTTATCAGATCAAATTGGGCGGTTCGGAAAAGATAGGGGTAATAAATCTCGGGGGCACAAGGAGGTTTATGGGTGGAAAGGAATGGAGACTGACTGGTATGGGTACGATATGGTGGTATAGTTTGATGGAAATCTTTGTACATTTATCTCACTGCAAAACTATTAACGTGCTTTTTTTTATATATATTATATATTATATATTATATATGTGGTACATTTGTAATCAATCATTGTTCGCTTGATAACCCCATTATGAATTAATATTATTAATAATAGGTTTATCCCCAGAATATGAAAATTACTTAACTTAATCATGCTTGACCTTATTTGAGAGTCATCCCCCTATCTATCTATCTATCTATCTATCTATCTATCTATCTATCTATCTATCTATCTATACCTCTCATACCATACCTCTCATGTCATACCATGTATGCATGTAACTAAGTACATGGACATTATTCATTCCATACTCGTAGATCAATGATCTCGACTCTTGACTCTTGATTCTCGCTCGGTTAATTTTCAGCGATAGGAAACTTTTTGGTTTTTTGGTTGGTTGGTTTTTCTCTTTCATGTATGGATGTATGGATGTATGTGTTTAGGTATGTGTGTGTTTAGGTATGTGTGTGTTTAGGTAGGTAGGTATGGAGGTAGGTATGGAGGTATGTAGGTTCATCGTCCTTCGATCTGATGAATTGGCTATATATATATATATATATATATGTCCAGCCAGCCAGCTTGAACGTATCGCTCGTTAAGTGCGGATCAGTACTAATAGAGGTTGATTGATTGATATTGATTGATTGATTGTCTGTCTGTGCTGTCTGTCTGTTTGTCTGTTTGTCTGTTTGTCTGTTTGGTGCGGAGGAGTGTAGGGAGTTTATTTGTATTGGTAGGGTTGCGTCGCTTGGGGGTCTGGGATATGTGATATGTGATATTTAATTTCTTTTTGGTGTGTCGAGGGTTCATTCGTCTCTTCCTCTTCCTCTCATATCATATCATATCATATCATATCATCGAAGCATTTCGTCCATTATGGTTCTAGTTCCGGTTCTCGATCACTCTATCAATAACCTGATATATCTATCTATCAAAACCAACAACCATCCATCTATCCCAAGTAACACAACTCCGCTTCACCAACCCACTAGTACAATCATATAAAATATCTCCCCCCCCCTCCCTCCTCTCTTCTCTTCTCTTCTCTTCTCTTCTCTTCTCTTCTCTTCTCTCTTCTCTTCTCTCTTCTCTTCTCTCTTCTCCCCCATATTAAAAGAACCCCGGTGGCCCTTCATACTCTGAAATCTAAGTTGTGGTTCGCAGGCATTACATGCGTAGCCCATACCATGTATCTCTTCTAAACCGTCGTGGTTACGGTTGCGGCGGCGCATGAATAGATTAGGTTAGATTGGGTGGATGATGTGATAGTGGGAACGAGAGAAAAGGATGGGGTTTGGGCGATGGTATGGATTTGTTATTTTCGCGAGGGATAGTTTGGTTGACTTGGTGGGTTGGATGTTTGGGTTCTGGTGAGGATGGAATGGGATGGGATGGCATGGGATGGGATGGGATGGCATGGGATGAAGGGGGTTAGGGAACCCCGGTTATTTTGGGGGTTGGGGTATGTATGTACGAGTATATAATGTTTATTGCTCTTTTTCTATCTTAGATAGGTAACTAACTACTCACCGGTAAGAAAATCCAATGCAGCTGTTTGATCAAGACTTCTGGCTCATTCCTCCTCTTCCTTCTACTAACACCACTCATACATACACTCTCTACCCAACTAACTCGTCGGAACGAATTCTCAATCCAAACATGATATGATATGATATGATATGATATCATCGCGTGAACCCCACGTCGAGCTTCACCAGTATGGATTTCGCATCCTTCTCCTGGCCTGGCATTGCGTCGAGTTCGAAGTTCCTGTAGGAGATATCATAGAAATAGAAATAGAAATAGAAATAGAAATAGAAATAGAAATAGAAATGGAAATAGAAATACATCAAACCTTCTTTCTCACTGCTGTACGAAAAAGCCCAATGTGTAGGTAGTCAAAAAGTCGTTTCCTGTTTCGGTGGATACGTATACGCAGATGGGGACTGACGAGGTTGTCGGGGAATGTAACGTAACGAGGTTGTTGGGAAGTCTGAGGGGGAATTTGAGAGTGGGATCTGGGATGGGAGGAGTGTGGCTGGGATGGGGATGGGGATGGGGATGAGTATGGGTACGAGGGGGAGAAAGAAGATGGAGATTGGAGAGGGGATATGAAAGGGGAGGATCTGTTGCCGAGGGGGTTGGAGAGGTTGGTTGTTAGATTGGGCGGGGAGGAAGGAGGAGGAAGAAGGGATGGGGATAGGAATGGAGGGAGAGGAGGGTATGTCTGAGAGTTTGAGTGAGGTGAATGAGGATAGGAATTGAGATATCAGATCGTTGAGTCTTTTCAATTATTTAGTATTCACCATGTTCGATCTATCAATATCAATGACACATTCTGCACCTAAATTAACATCAACTAATTCGATCCAATCCCCTCTCCTATCAAAATATAATAAAAATATCCACTAAAAGTTATATATATTATCGATACCCATTAGCCTTAGGTAGCGAAAATCTCCACACTCCACTGTGTCCTTAATTATATGTACAAAAGGACCAATAGGTCACTTCGAATAAGTCTTTCCTTTCCCATAACTAACGCCAATCCATGCAGAGGTTATATTTATAAACCCCTTATCATAACTCCAAGGCTAGTTGCCTTCCCATAATGCCATAGTGAAAAGACTCATATGAACAACCACTCACTCAACCTCAGTCGGCTCGGGTGGTTGAATAACCGCCTTAAGTCGAGTTCTTCTCCTCGGTGGTGTTTTTGGAGGAATCTTTTTTGGTGCATTATTTGATCTTATTGTCGGTGGAAGAGGAGGTAAAGCTCTTTTCTTCTTCTCCTGTAAACCATTTGGAATCGGTACATCATGTGTATCGTCGTGTGTAGTACTTTCTGATTCTGCCTTTCGACTTGGTGTTTGTACACCAGGTTTCTCCATAACAGCAGCCACATCAGAAACACTAACTGAACTTCCAGTTTGAGATGGTGAAAGACTCATTCCTAGTAACTTTTTAGCTACCTCTCCTTCACTAATATCCTCATCTCGAAGCCAAGGAACTTTAGCAACTCGTTCAACAAGTCGTATGGTAGTTTCATCTGCTGGTTCCCAATGTGCATTTCCGGATCCTCCAAGAATACTAAGAACTTTCATTATCTCATATTTCTTGTAATGTGGTGGTTGTTGAAGTTGAGTATGTGCAAGTAATGGGTAAAGAACTCGAAGATAGGTGTGACGTAATGAGACAAGTTCATTAGGAAGATCGAGAAGATTTCGAATTATAACATCAAGGAGAACACGAAGATCGTTTGTGTAGAAATATTCGTATGTAGCTTTCGTAGTGAAGAGTAGGTAGAGAAGTTTCAAAATTAGAAGTTGTAAAGAAGTTTCCGTCTCACGATTGAGTAAAAGGATGATGTTCTCTCCAAAAGTCATATATGAGGATCCATGATGACTTAAGAGTTTGATAACTCGATTAGTTAGAGAATGTGGAGAATCGGATGTGGATGCGACCATATATTGTTCGTTCAAGACCAACTAGGAAAAATATATCAGCGGTTGGGGTCCAAAATATCAAGAAAAACTTACCAACACCCTAATTACTGGATAATGATATGGGTCATCAACATCATCAGAAAGCTCTTCAATGATTTGAAAAAGGCATGCAACAAATTCATCATCAACTTGTCCCAAATCTCCAGTACTAAGCCTTTGCATCCTTGACATTTCATACAAGAGTTCCAAAAGTAACCTATGCAACCTTGGATCTTCTCCTCTTCCTTTCCTGATTAACTCCACTAATCTATGGAAACATCCTTCATTATTCATCATCTCAAACGTTACTTCATTGTTACGACCATCAAACAGTAGAAAGCTTGCTATAACATGCAAGGTAGCTGGTATATCCTCCTGCATCAGACTATAAATAATCTGCGTTCTTACGTAGTTCTTGTTGGCCGCAAACAACTCGCTTTGCATCAGTTTGTGTAAACATTTTGCGACCTCGAAATCTGATTGGAGATATTCATCTTTGAAATTGGTTGTAAAGTGAAGGTAGGATCGCAGCGCATTATCAATTAGTTGATGCGAAGCGCATTTCGTAGTAACAATCTCATCGATTTCTAAATAGAAAGATTAGTAAATTTCGGTTCCCAAAATAATGAAATAAGTAATATATACCATCCCAGAACTGTTGTTCATTATCAAGAGTGTAGGCAACCTCAAATCCATCCATATTGTTGTTGGTTTGTCGAGAGATAGTAAGTTACTTTGTGCAAGTTCTAATGTAGGCACATTACGAAAGTTGAATATGAGGTTGTATATTATAATCCAAAAAGAAAGGAATGACTTTTCAAAGGCAAAATAAAAAAGTAACTCTCATTGACAATTCCAGTTTGTCGCGATCAACACAGACACTGACATGAATGAAAACCGTTGTAAATGGTAAAAGAAAAGTGGTGAAATACTTTTGAAGTTTATTGTTACTGTATATCAAGTTCCGAGGGAAATGCATTGACCTTTCTAGAGTAATTTTGGCGAGGCTGAATGTAGCCTTGCCTTGAATGTTTACTTACGGATATGTGGCTTTTTATAAACAAAGAAATAATATATTTTATTCATTCAAGTATAAGTTTCTATAAATATCATGGAATCGTATGTGGGTATTTATGAATTGAATATTTACATACTCTCAATGAGATATACTAAAAATCGTTGAATCGCCGTCAACATGTGAACCAAACCCAACGCCTACTGTAATTGGGATAGTAAAATCAACCAAATTGAAATCCTCCTTGACCAAACTTGAAATTGAATTGTTGACCACCATGACCACCAGCGTGTTGGAAAGGAAAGCCACCACCACCACCACCACCGAATGGACTACCTTGAAATGGGTTGTGCCTCTGCTGTTCGTGGTCATTTGGATCATCACCTCTATCAAATCTTTGCTTCAATTCTGGATCACTCAATACTTCGTATGCCTCATTTACCGCAGCCATTTTCTTCTCAGCATCCTCCTTGGTAATACCTAGCTTATGAGCTTTATCCGGATGGTTTTGCTTCGTCATTCTTCTATATGCTGCTTTGATTTGTAACTCATCGGCATCCTTAGATATTCCCAAAACCTTATAGTAGTCCTTTGTCTTGCTTCGCTTCAACTCAATTTGAGCATTTTGTAAAAGTCCACCAACTTGCTGGGCGTCTGGATGATGTTCTTTTGCGGTATTGAGGGCTGAAATTGCGGCTTCGTAATTCTCCGCTTCCATATGACGTTGCGCTTTGGATAGAAGGCCGTAAAGAGAGTTTTCGTTGAAAGTCAGAGCTTCGTCACACCATGTGGCTGCTTTCTTGTTTTTGCTCTGTATTATATTAGTATCAATTAAATATGTTCCCAGCGCTATAACATACCTCATGATAAGCTTGACAGACCATCTCTACGACACGAGTGATAAGATGATTTGGAGCATGCTCCGGTATTATGCCAGTCTCTCTTGACTCCTTGATATCATCCTTGATTTCTTGAACCAAACCTGCATCTTCTCCAGAAGGAACAAGCAATTTCACTCCACTTGAGTACTGGTGTTTCTCAAAGAATTTGTTGACTTGTGATAATGTCTTATCGATATTCTTCTGTCTTCGATATAGCTTTTTGCAACTCTTCGAATCAGGATCGGAGTGTAGACATTTCCTCAATTGGTCCATTCCTTGCTCCAACTCGCCCAAACTGTAGAAGTTGATCGTTGAAATTTGAATATGAGGATCGGTAAGTCCAGGTTGCATTTGTAGAACATGTTTCAAATCACTCATTCCCTCTTGAACCTCGCCACGCTCAAATCGACAGTGAGCTCTAGTTTTGCGAAGAGATAACAATTTTGATGCAACCATAATCGCAACTCCGGATTGTGTTACACATTCTTCCCAATTCTGATTCTTCTCAGCATCTACTGCGAGAGCAAATGCGCCTTGAGCTTCAATTAAGTTGGAAAGTTCCTCCTCAGCTCCTTGAGATGTTCCCAAAGAAATATAATCTTTCTTTGCATTATCCCAATCACCAGTTTTCGCTCTTATCTTTGCCCGTTGCAATAATGCTTGCTCATGACCCGGCTTGATTGTTAAGACCTTATCGAAATCTTGAGCCGCTTGGGAAGTTCTACCAAGAGAGAGGTAAGCGGCACCACGACGGAAATGACTGAGATAATTCGATGGATCACGAGAAATAGCAATGTCGTAATATGTTAAAGCATCATTTGTTTCACCTTTTGCTAAATGCGCATTGGCAGATGCTAATAGAGATGAAATTGGCGTATCGGCGGGTACATCATTAGGAGAGATCGAAGCCAGGGAATTTGAGAAGAATGTTGCGGCCAAAGCCAACACTGACAATTTTACTTTCACAATCATATTGATTGGAAGTTAAAAATGAACGGCGACAACAACTTGAGAGGAAAAAGACAATTTATGGACGCATAGAAGAGAATAATAAAGGGAGGAGTAGAAAAAAGGGAAAAAGAAGGAATGATGAGGAATTAAATATATCCTCAGAAAGTTACACGTTTGGTGTAGAATGGTAGATTATCTAATGGGTAGAATGGTAGGATGGTAGAATTATGTGGCCTTTTCTATTTTCGTAAGGAGACTACGGGGAATATTCGAGTATTCGATGGCTTTATTTCTTAGGCGGCGGAGTCAATCAATCAATTACTGTAGATTAATAGGGTTGAAGCTCGGCGTGCATAATGAATATTCCCGAGGCTATGATTGCAGATTACCCCACAATCCTTGTTTGGTAGTACAAGTGCAAGTCACAGAAATAGCTGAAGTTCAGCCTTGCATAATTTGACAACGAACGAACGAATATTGATAATTTATATTTCTCTATTATTACTCCATTTCTCTTCTCCATTAGAACATTAACACTGCAACAACAAATCAATCCATCATAATCATTAACTTCATCATGTCTCATCTTTCTCCTTCAACAATTTTCTCTCCTACTGTTGCTCGACAACAACTCGCCGCAGCTAAAGATTGGTCATATATCGATACTTGGTTATCATCGAAATTTCCAAATCAACCAATTCCCCCATTCGAACGAAACCCTGATACTCTTAAAGCACTTCTATCATTAGCTGCCCTTAATGAAACTGCCGATGAAGAACAAGAACTTTTGTCTCGTGCTCGTTCGAATGCTCTCTCCACCATTGAAACCTCTCTTTCAAATGATCCAAATACCGAATTGTTACACACCTTAGAAGATTCTCTCACGCCTGAAGGTCAAACTTCTCTCGAAATCCTAGCATCATTATCGACTACTCTCAACCAATCATCTCCATCACCTGAAGGCATTGGACGGAAACTTCTAGATCTTCAAACTACATCTTACTCATTAGATCAAGCATCTGATCGTGTTTCCACTTTACAACGTTCACTCAATGCTGAAATCGATCGTCTGGATTCATTGATTGAAACCCTCAAATCTCCAGAATACGAAGCCCCAACTGATCTTCCCAAACAAACTCTCGATATTCAGCGCAAAAGCAAGATCCTTGCCAATAAGCTACCAGAAATTCGCGACCGCATAGCATCCCTCTCCTCATCCGCCAATTCGACGCCAAAACTTACTGTTCAGGCTGTAAAGGTTGAAGAGGATAAATTTAAGGAGTGGTTGGATACAGTTAAAGATCTGGAATCACAGGTTAAAGCATTTCATGGGTTGCCGCAAGATACGGATTTGGCAAGATTAGAATTGGAGAGTTTGAGGATGGAATTGAGAGACTTAACAAGGGAAAGAGATGGGCTGTTCGAAGGCTTAGTTGAGAGGGAGAGTCCGATGAAAATTCGAAGATGATGCAATTGAGAGAGAGTCCTGGATGAAGACATATAAAGAGTTACATAAAGCAAGACTTTACCCTAAGGTTTTTGGATCATATTGCAATACTGTCCTCGATCGGCATGAACGTCTACTTATAACGATTGGGATTGTCTGCTGTGTAAGCATGATACCACCAACCAGCCAGTGGTTCTATATTTCAATATTTTCATGAGTACTGTCCTGAATACTCAAAATCGAGAAAGGAACTACGAACTCAAGTGTGCTCTATAGCTCCACGTTGAACTTTGGTGATTAAATCTAGCTATATTCAATGTTTTCAGAATGAAATTTCAGATCGATGGCAATGTTCAAACAACTTTTGACACAATGTCGCCAACAAAATCTTATATTATTCGTTTAGCTTGTATTCTGGCTTTCCATTTTGTGGTAATTCCAATTAGTCTTCTCTATGAGCGGAACTGATAGACGATGTAGCTTTGTGTAATACTTTCCAAAGTCTCGATCCAATACCTATCTCCTCCTGTTACAACCCAACAATGTTAATTGTACTCAAAAGTCTCTATTAGTAAATGGTTGTCCAGAAACCTCAGTCATTTAATTTGCCATGATGAGCTCCTGGGTTGAGAAATGGCTCGGTAGTTCTTCCTTTGCAATTGCATTTCTCGCAGGCTGCGTAGTTACATCCAGAAGAAATGCGGAAATTATCCAAGTACGATAATGATGGTAAAGATGCAACACCTAACACAACATGAGTAAATGTTTGATAATAAGCTTCCTCGTACATATTAATCAACGGTACGAGATTGCATCGCGAAGACAGGAAGTAAGATTTTACGTTTTTCATGGCAGAAATATCCACTGTGGACACAATATATTAACAAAATAAGCAAACTATGCGAATCCGCCTAGGTAACTACAATACCAACGACTTGTATGCGGTCAACTGGCATGTTTGGTGTGTTGCTTAGACTAGCAACGTTTGTGCTTCCCCCCATTCTCGTCTTTGAAACTGGGTCTAATTCATTACCACCACTTGTCATACAACCGTTATACATGCATAGAAACGAATCTAGACTTTTTTACTGTGCCATATTCATATCACATGTGTGTGTATGTGATGCTTCGGCTGAGAATAGAGTGAGAACCAACAGTAGAAAATATGTTCCCGTTAGTTTCTCATGCAGTATACGCCAGTATAAATAGATCAATGGTGTCCCCATTCATGCAATCAAACGTTACTCACCTCTCATTACTTCAAGAGTTCCAATATGGTTCCCACCAAGCAAGATGAATCTAGCGAGAGCAACTTATTGCTGCCATCGATTATAGATCTTAGAGCTCAAACTAATCCAAACCGTCTTTACTGTGCAATATTCAAATCAACAAATATTTATGATGGTCTCGTCGAAATATCATACAGTGATTTTGCCAATGCCGTTAACAAGTGTGCATGGTGGCTCGAGAAAACCATAGGGAAAGATGATTATAGTTCGGATACAAATTTGAAGACTATAGGATATATTGGTCCACCAGATATTCGCCAGCGTATAGTCGCACTTGCTGGTGCGAAGATAAATCATCAGGTGAGCAATATCGTCTGTCTTCATTTCAAGAACAAAGCTGATGAGTATACCTAAAAGACGTTACTACTATCCCCACGAAATTCATCTGAAGGATTACTCAACTTGCTCGAAAAATGCAAATGCGATATCCTTCTTACATCTCAAGACTTTCCCGCTCTTAATCCCCTAATATCCACTCTTGTATCGAATCGAAACCTCCAAGTTCACGCTGTCAAAAGTGTCAATCATTGGATTGGCCAACCTAAAGTTCCTAGCTATGAATTTCATGCCACTCTTGAAAAGGATGCTGATCGACCATTTGCAATTCTTCACACTTCCGGATCAACAGGTATATTACCCACGACACACCTCTTTTTTGTCATGTCATCAAACTGATACATACGGCCCAGGATATCCCGAACCATGTGCACACACATTTGGCGGTCTCGCTGCCTACCGCTGCTATCTCCACCCGGAAGAAATAACAAAAAGTGCCACCAAACCAACCATGGCTGATTTCTGGAAAAATAAAGTATTGTACGTTGCATTCCCGACCTTTCACGCAAGTATTTCCCTACCTCCATCTACAGTAGAAAATGCCCACTAATCCATCCTATCTAAACAGATAGCCGGATTTCTCTGTCTAATAACAATCAACATCTATTGGAACATGCCTCCAATAGTCGGCCCACCAACCATCCCAAGCACGCCCCAACTAGCAGCATCCATCCACCGTCACCCACTCTGTGAATCAAAACCGTCCTCCCCGTTGCTATTCTCGAACCCATAGTTAAAGATCCCGCTCTTTTATCCAGCGTAGCCCACCTCAAACTCCTAATGTGGTGCGGCTCCGGATTATCCTCCCCTTCCGTTGCTACTAGTCTCATGCCTCTCACAGCCATCATGTCCGCATATGGAGCCACCGAAACCGGGCCATTCATAACCCAAGTTGAGGACCAGGAAGATTACGAATACATGTCTTTTAGTCCCATGATGGGCGTAGAATTTATTCCCTATTCATCATCATCATCATCATCACCATCGTCATCGTCATCGTCATAAGACGAAACCCAATACCAATTAATAATCCAGCGAAAACGCGAACTCGAAAACACCCAACCAATATTCTACACCTTCCCACACCTCCAAACCTGGCACTCCAAAGATCTCTTCTCCAAACACCCTAACCCCGCCAAAGCCGCAGACGGCCTATGGAAATACCAGGACCGAACAGATGATATGGTAATTCTAAATAACAGGGCTAATATCAACCCCTCGTTAATAGAGGGGGTGATGACGAAACATCCGAACGTTGTAGCGGCGTTGTTGACGGGGAATGGGAGGCCCGAGACGGCGTGGTTGGTGGGGGTTAAGGAGCCGCCGGTTCAGGGGGATGAAGAGGAGGAGAGGAGGTTGGAGAGGGAGTTGGTGGGTGTGCTGGATGAGGCGAATGCGATGTGTCATGTTAGGGATGGGGGGAGGGTGGGAAGGGATATGCTTGTTTTGGTGAAGAAGGGGAAGTTGATGGATAGAGCGGCGAAGGGGACTGTGCAGAGGAAGGCGACTGTGTTGGCTTATAAGGAGGAATTGGATGCTTTGTATTCTTGATGATTAGATTCAATATTGATGTAGATCTATCAGCAAAATCTAGTTTGCTATTTTGTATTACTCGATCTTTAATTATAGAACACGTTTCACAAGCAGGCATAAAATACAGTCACTTTCAACAGACAACTGTAAAACTCGCAACCATTTCATTATGTATTCATATAGCCTATTTATGTATGTACCTGGATCAATCTTACAGTCACCTCTTCGGTCTGCCACCAGCAACCGCACCTCCCAATCTCCCAAACTTGCCCAAACTACTCCTCGACTTCGTATGTTGTGGTCCGCTTGGTGTAGCTTCCTTGACTGGTACCGGAGGACCTGACAATCTAGTAAGATCCTTAAAACCCCTTCCATCAACACTCTCCATCCTAGACTCAAAGCCCCCTAGACCGTCATCCATATCTCCACCAGGTCGCCTTGCTCTCCTAGCCCTCTCCTGTACACTCCTGAACTTCTCCAATAACTCTCCCCATCTAATCCCACTCTCCTCTCTTCCACCCTTCAATCTACTAGTCCTGTCGTAATTGGACGGGCCGGCATTGGCCTGAACGCTAAATGGGATAGAAGGAATATGAGTTTCTGTGCCACTTTTCTGACGTTGATGGAGGGCAAAAGTAGAAATCGCGTCCACTACACTGTTATTACGAGAAGAAGAAGATACGTACGCTCGAGGTGCTATATGTAAGTAGCCTATTGCACTGACACTATTCAGTCTATTCTTCAATGCTGCAAAGGCCGAGGATTGAGGAAGTAGCATAAGAAGACCGTAAAGACATTTGTAGAGATGGGGATATTTTTCTGGTTCAAGTAGTTGGAGACGGAGATCTGCTTAGGAATTAGTGATTTTGTACCACATTGTTCGAATTAACATACATGTGAATACTGGAGATTCGAGTAGTTGGACTAGTTTGTCAATTTGAATGAGCATGTTAACCGTCATCTCGAGTTCGGCACTATCAGTGTTAGTATCATATAAAACTAGCTTCGGTTATTCATACAATATCTGTAGAAGGTTGTATGCTTGCTCGTAAGCCTGGCCTAGAAGACATAGTGAGAACGTAGCGACGGCATTATAGCACCAAGACCTAAAAAGGGCGACAAAGAAAGTTTGTCCATCCTGAATTATGTTAGTAGAAATCTATCACCACAGATGTAATAATGCGAACCTTATTTTCGATATTTCGAAGTCTCTTTCGAAGCTCTGCCAACTCTGGGGCTGTGATTAGATTATTGTTGAGATTCTGTACCATTATGCTTGCAAATTCTACATCTTCTTCCTTCTCTATACAATCCGCAAGAGTACGATATATTCTCTCTGCACTAAGGCTGACACACAATTGCCTAATAATTAAGTTTCCCCGAGTCTCGAGTAATTTTCTGTCAGTAGAGAATAATTGAAGTAGGTTTACCATGAAGGACGTGAAATAGTCATCTTCACTATTTCTTGATATCTGTGATAGAAGTTGAAGATCCTTAGTAACAACAGCTTCCGCTGGATCAGAAAGGGTCTTTAGTAAGGCTGGAAATGTGCCATCGTTAAATGCAAGCACCTTCTTCGGAGCTTTTCTATGTAGCATGAGTAACCAGGTAAGAGCTGCAACTCTTGTCGCTTCGTGGTCGTTCAAAAATAGTAATGTAAGTGAACTAACAGCTGCGGCATAGTCGAGATCTACTTGTGGTTGATTGGGTGGTGTAGGTGTTTGTGTTTTGCTGGCTGGGGCTGGTGGAGGAGTTTGCACATCTGTATCTCTTTTGTCAAGCTCGCGCGACCCTGATAAGGACCCGCGATTTGTTGCGGAGGAATCTCTTCGTTCACTGGAGTTTGATTCTTTCATGGTGGGGAATCTAGCAGGAACCGAGGATGGAACCTCTGAGGTAGTACCTTCGTCGGATAGTGACACAACATAATCCATTAGAGATGTGTTGACTCGTGCGGCCGCTTGTCGAATAGTTTCAACTCCACTTGCCATAGCTGGAAGGAGATGAGCCAATATTTTAGGAGCGAAAGGTAGGACTTCTTCTGGGCAAATATCAAGGAATTCAACAATCCATCTCAGAGATTCGAGTAGGCTATCTTCTTCTTCTTAAGGTTAGCTTGTATACTCGAAAGTTTTCGGAATCTCTTACCTAATGGCGCATCCAAATTTGCGGTCAGGATCTCCAAAATTTCTTTGTGATTTACGTGAACATCTTGACCAGGAACCCAATCGTCATCACTACTGACATCTTTATCATCAGCATCCATAACCGAGTCGTCGTCTGCACCAGCATCCGGAACCAAAGATCCTTCACTGTCCAGAGAGCCCGAACGTTTTCGTTTTGTGTCGCTGCGTGATTTTCTACTTTCCTCGATTCCTTTTTTTATGCGTGAAATTCGCTTGATTTCATTCAAAAATCTCTCAAGTGCACCTTGAGTAGCCACGTGAACATCACGATTAGGATCACTTAAGAATTTGAATAAACCTCCCAAAAACTCGGGTAGGAAAGAAACAAGTTCTAGATCTGGAATAGAATCTAACAGAGTTATCCAACCCACTAGGAAAGTACGCGTGAAAGGATTTATCACGTATATTCGTTCTTTTAAAAGAGGAATGAATCGAGCTAAAGAGAAAGCCGTAGGGAGATCTTCAGATTCTTCGAGTGTTTCTTTGTTGGAATCCGACATGGAATCTTCAGAAGTATGAAGGACTGACACGTAGGTAGCCGCAGACTCGGAAACGATATCTTTTATCAACCGATCCAAAAGTTCTGCGCCATTTTTGACGGAAAGTTCTGAATCTGCTCCCAGCTGTTCGGTCATTAGCTTGAATGATGTTTTGGAAGGAGGCTCTATGGTTTAACTTACTTTACATAAAGCATCAAATATGTCATTAAAATAAGGCAGTACTTCGCCTTTTGCCACTTTGGCAATATTGTACATACTTTCGCACGCATAGTACCGTACTCGAGCATCTTGATCTGTAAAGCATGCAAGGACTGGAGGTACGATCTCATCGAGATATCTAGCTAGGTCCTGTGAACGCAAAGTCAGTATAGGTAGTGTATGTATGTGTACATATTTGAGAAAAGTTCATATCGTACAGGGCCTAATGCAATAGCTGCTGCTGCAAGACCTATGAGACCGCCATTTCTAGCATGAGGTTGGTGAACTGCGTAAGCATAATCGTTACACAATTGCTGGATGATTTTCCTGATTTTTTCGAATTCCTTGGCTGCAGCAAGATCTCGAATGACTCTTTCAAGACTGTAAAACTTGGTTAATATACTTTGCACTTTTCACCCGTCACAAAAGTATTGAATAACTTACTCTAATGCGCCCACTTTCCGTTTGTCATAAAGCTTATCGTTCAAGGCACGTTGGATACTTTGATCCATCTTCAGCTATCAATCTGGCAAAAAGTGCACATTCCCGAAAACCAGCTCAGATTAATTTTTATCTCTCAAATAATCCTTTTCATATTGTGATGTGAATGAGAACGGGTGGTAAATAAGTAAAGTCGAGGAAAGGCGGGCAATAAGGTGGATGCTTAACTGGGAATGGAGGGAGGAAATCACATGAGTGAATAGGTTGTAAAGTGGAGTGGGCAGAGCTCTTCTTGCTGTAAATGAGAGAATGAGAGAATGAGAGTACAGTACAAGAAGACTCCAATGATTGATGGAGTTGAACAATACGTCAGGTTTTATTTGATTGAGTGAATTGTTATGTATTGCAATGTAATAAGTGGTTTTGCGGTGCGTTGCGGTACGGTGTAAAAGAGTAATAAAAAGTATGGATTCCGTACACTTGGGTAGTTAAGTTCGTGTTCGAGGCTGAGGCTTTTGGTGGATCCAATTGTTGATGCAGATGCGGATGCAGATGTGGATGCAGATGTAGCAGATGAGGCAGGAAAGCTTTGATGACGATGAATCGAGTCTATTAACCATCTACTACTATGTACATAATACTCACGAGTACAGTAACAATATGAGGATCATTATCCATACCAACTCGAGTAATTTAGACGAAGGTTGACAAACAAAAGAATGAATGATTCACCTAATTAATAAAGCTTGTACTTTTATTAATATTATGAAAAATGCAGTCAGTACTGTACATATACCATACATACATACCATACATACATACATACATACATACCTACACATGCACGCGACTTTTACTTGGAGGCTCTACTCGAGTAAGCTCTTGATCTTCTTAACCTCTGATCAATAGATTGAATCTTTAGTGGATTGCACTTATCATTCTTAGATTAGTTTATTAATTAGCAGAAAGTTAAACCCAAGCTGGTGAGCGGTCCGAAGCGATGATAAATAATCAATCTTGCATGGTTGTAACGTACCAAGATAGATAGATATTTATATGGATGGATATTTGGTAAGTAGTTCCTCCGTAGAGCTAAAACTAACCTATAAAACATGAAAATGTCTACTCAGATAAACTAATAATTAGCCAAACTTTATACTAATAAACCATAGAATATAATTTAACTAAAAAATCTTGCATTCATTTTATAAGTTACATAGATAGTCTATATATGTCATGATTTCTTAAACATAGATGTAAGATTGTTTACTTTCATATGTGATACCTATTACAAGATAGGCGCGGTTTGTCAGTTTATGTCCTTCAATAAAGCACTAGTATTACGGCAAACTTTGATGGTTATTCTCAATCCCCATCTATCAATTGAGGGTTACAAGAAAGAGCCTGTGGTACATGTTCCATCTTAAAAGTGCAAAAGGAACAAGAGGAGAAGCAATAGTATGGGTGAATCCGATACCTGATTCCCATTCCCACATTCATATCCATATCCATATCAATATCGATATCCCTCATCAAACATGCTGTACATGATAGTAACCATCAATTCATTTCTTTTTACCGTATCCATCGGTTTGCATGACGAGCACAAAGATCGTTCAGACTGCAATATGGACATGAATTCCCATCAGCCTCTCCTTGCCCACCGCAAGCCTGAATATTTTGACTGCCTGTATCTACTACTTGATCTCCTCGAGAAGAACTCTGCCCACCGACCCCTCCCTGTTCCCGATTACGAGCTTGCTCGTGCTCCTCGTTTCGTGTAGCCTGAGCCTCTCGAGCCTCACGGGTTTCGCGTGTTTGGTTTTCGACGTTGTTTGCAGCAGCTCCTCGAGCCATTCTCCTCGCAAAAGCAGACTATCAACCTATCAAAATCACCTTTGACTCAATCAAGCTTGGGAGAACCTACATTTGGGTGTGCCTTGGCAATACGACGGGCATCGTTCTCGGTAGTACGACCTTTTGTCATTATGATTCGACGTTGAGTGGCAATTTTATTTCCCAAACAAAAATTGTTTTCGATTTCTAATGAGGCTCTAGGTGCTTGGATTGAAATCAGCGTGGCGAGGCAGGCAAAAACTCGAACATTAATCTTCCGGGTGGCTATTGAAGATATATATGAGCTAGTCGCTTGATTGCTTTAGCAAACATGGTAAGGCCATCACGAGCCTCGTTGCTCATATCCTACCCAATACATTCCCCACAGTGCAAGTACTTGCATCGATTTATTACTTTTTGTGAAAGGTAAGGCCAGAAATGCCGCAGCATCAGTAGCACACTGCAGCTTGAACCATGGAGAATGAAGTGCGCCTTTGGATTTTTTTCTGGGCAAATTCAGCAAACATTATGTAGTTCAATCGTATTGTACAATACCGAAACCCTTAATTGGATTTGGCTCCGAGGGTAATCTTTAGACAATTTTATTGGGGTTCAGTCCCGCCTGCGAGTTATGAAGATCAAGACCTCTTTCGTGTAGGAGATGTTATCGGAACCGATAGCCATGAAATAGCTTCTTTCGAGCATAAATAATTGCATACTGTACTCGGGAACAATGTCATAACTGATAGGTTCGATGCATACAGGGTCTTCGACAATTTGCTAGTTCTGACTGGCTTGTGAAACAAATCAACGGCTTTCTGCATGTTGATATATTAGATGCACAGGTAGTGACAGGAGTTTTATTTATTCACCGCTCATTGCTTGAAAAATGTTGAAAGGAAGAGAGATTATTAATTCTGTGATATATATAATCGGACGGCGGTATTTAATGTCCATGGATGTCGCCCTTTTCGGCCATACTCTTTTGGCATTTTGCAAGGATTGCAGCTTGCCTCCCGACCTCCTCCAGCCTCCCAATAACATCTTTGCTTCCATCTATGAAACCGTACAAAGCGTAAGGTATCCCTACATCGCTGCAGAACTCCAGAACAATTTTCTGGGCACGGCGAAGATTGTGTCTAGGCATCCTGGGGAAAAGATGGTGGATGGCTTGGAACTGCAAGCCGCCGTGGAAAAAATCTAACCACTGAGGGCAGTCGATATCCATGGTTGTACGAAGCATTTTCTGTGGGAAAGATTCATGTGGGCCAAGTTCCGATGTACTCATTGAAAAATGCGAGAGGGTGATCTGAGCATGTACTGGCATTGTTACCATATGGCTAACCATCACAAATAGGATGCGTTGACTAGCTGTTGGAATAGTCTTGTACACGACCGCATACCCGAACCAGTACCAAAAGAATATTTGACCAGCTAATTCTAACCACCGGTGCCACCTTGCTGGACCCTTTCTGGGCCCTAAACCGAGAATAATATATTCCCATGATAGGCGGTAGAGATTGAATCTGCCAAATAAAAGTACTGGATAGTACAAATATGCTTGATATGGTATGACAAGCTTCGCAAATGCATCATAAGTCATAACACGTTCGTAATAGGTAGAGAACAGAGAGCCCAGAAATCTATGTGAGATGGCAAAGAATGGGATATGCTCAATATCTGGATCGTGCTCGGGGGAATTTGTCACAATGTGGTGAACATTATGATTTCGCTTCCACCAGCAGATCGATAGACCACCAATAAAGTCCGCTATGAAGATACCAATAATAGTATCGGTTTGAAAATCATGAGTGATGCCCATATGCCCAGCGTCATGCACTGTAAATACCAATTGATGCCAGAGACAGCCAAGGAACACTGCACTAGTTCCATACCAGCCCCAATTCAAGAACATAATAAACATACTGAAGAGGAAGGTATATCGGCAACCTTCGATTGCATAGGCGGTATAATTGCAGTTGAACAAACCTTCTGCGTGCAATCGCTCGTCAAGGATATGATATTTTCGAATAATTTCATCCTGTGTAGCCAAGTCCAAGGATGGATATTTGGCATGATCTAGATCGATTTGTTCCCGAGTCAAAGCATCAAAGTGAGCCATACCATCGTCCAACTCGGGTGCAGAGGAGACGGAAGATGCTGAAGATTCAACTCGGTCGTCTTTGCTGACGAGTCGTCTGCGAGTATCGGTAATCTCCTCGTCAAATGTGGGTGAAGGCACTCTTGATATCTCAGAGCTTGTCTCTCTGTTGTTTTCATCATCTTCGGAATCATCATCCGCACCTTCAACATAACATCGAAACTTTCCATATTGTATGGGCGGGGTAAAGTTCTTCCAACGCCCCTCTATTCTACCAATTTGATATCTCGACATGATTTTCCTGGTCTCCGCCGAGTGAAAGCTGTGTGAATATATATTAGAGACAATGCGATGAAGAGACAATTTGAAGAGCCACTCACGCATTAATTTCATCCGTTGCATCTCTGCCTATCATATGCATAATAGCTTTATCTCCTCCAGGATGGTATTTCAACCACGCATCTATCTTTAAGACAGTCTGGTCAACAACTATGATGGACCTGCCATCTGCAATCAAACCTTCGACCTGTCTTCGAGATAAGATCCTATCTTTGGAGGATACATTATGGGGCGAAGACATAACGAACTGGAGGATATAAATGAAAGTAAGTACGAAAATCAATCAATTGTATCTCATGAAAAGAAGAAATTGTAGATTGTACTCAGTACTTTCAATGGAAGTACAAAGTACAAAGTCTGAAATGTATGGCCTTATTCGGGAGACACCGCAATTCTGGTCTTAAAAAAGCGATTGGGTGACGAACCACCGAGAACCCCTGGACGACGAAGTGGCGTGAGCCTGTAGCTACTACTAACAACTTACGAGTTCGAGATTATAACCGTATAAACTCAACAAATTATTATAAGTATCTTTTAGATGTAAGGTTGCTGATCAGGGCATTTCCTACTAGTACAGTAACCCCTAGAAAAATAGTTTCAAGCATATTACTCGAGTAACGAACGTTGAAGATTTTATACAATTGAGGAAGTAATTGACAGAAATTTGGTTCACTAAATCGGTGCTGTGTTTGGGCTACTCGCTAGTAGTAATCATCCAACAATATAGGCTCGATAGGTTACCATATACGGTACTTTAACCTCAACATTTACTACGTAACAATTTGTGTATGTAGCTAGGACCCCAACCTGAGCTGTTAGAATCGTGAATCTCCGTTCAGTTGACGTACAGTCATATCTAAATGAATGTTGAACTGTTTATGCTCTAAATCGACATTTATAACCGAATTCGCATAAGGGGTATTTTGGATCTCCATATTGTCGGCTAGAGTTCAGCACATACGATATCTTACTCCATGCGTTACTGTGTTTGTATATATCTGGGGCCTAAACATGGTAATCTTAATAGTATGGAGTGTTTGTCTAGCTACCACTAGTGATAGAAACATTCGATTTATGCAGGGTCGTTATCATACTCTGCTCTGTGTTGCGGATGTTCCGTGAGCCTTTTCATGATCAAACATTTCGGGCATTTACAGAATCTTCTGGAATCAATCGTGTTGGGAGGACTAAGTGAGCTTGTCTTTTCAATAAGTGTTGGGAATCACCTTGGAATACGTCTATGAATTCCATTAAGTAGGGGGAGAAGTCTTCTCCAAGCGGTCAAACTACTATACTTTTGAAAGCTCAGTATGTGCAACCTTTCATTATCGGCTTCCAGTCAACTTTCTCGGCCTCCTCGGTTTCAATTCCCTATACCTCAAGTTACCAAATGACAGTTTCCTATGCTGGTGATGTGTAGTAGCCAAGATTCGTTGCTACAGCTCGTGGAATGCTCATCACATCGCTCACATCGTATTGGCTGATATACTTATTTGTTGCCTATTCGGTCTGCTAGTGCCAGTAACTGTAGCAATGAAGTGAGCTGTTCATTTTGATCATCACTAAACTCACAAAGATCTTGTTCAGGCACTGCCCCTCGGGAAGATTATACCTCCCATTTTGGACACCGATAGGTATTCTCGTCAATCTCACAAATCTGCAAACAGTCATGAGTCCCTATCATGACCCGCTAAGATCAGCCCATTGCAGATCCTGTCATTATCTCTTTCCCCCCAAGCTAGAGACAGGAGATAATCGTCAACCTATTCTAGAAACACATTCCTATTCTATATCGGCATCGGACCCACATTTGTATGTTCTGCTTCACAAGCTCGTAACCCCAAACATGTTTGCTTGCCTTTTCTGGAAGTTAAGGACACCTAAAGATTATGAAGGATGTGATCCCAGTGGTTCGAAAGCAAAACACAAACACAATATGCTTCACAGCATGAGAAATTTCTTGCGGTAATCTCCATGATAACTCGGAGGTGTCTCCGCCCTACTTCCAAAATGCTACTCCTCGTAAGCCTTACCACTCGGGCGAAAAACCTGTGCTACGGCGGGAGGGTACCACTTTGGTTCTAAGTATAAAACTCTCGTCGATTTCCCATCTCATCCTCTCGAATCCAGTACAGTCTTACCTAGTCTCAAGATTATAGCATCGACGCACCGTTGTCAAAATCCTTTCTACCCCTCATTCGCATTGAGATTCCAGATCAAACACTATGAATTGTCAAGGCAGAGATTGCAGGATGGCTCGCCCTCTTGCATACCACCAACCTATCATTACCAGGTGTGAGAATGGCCTCCAACAACGCCCACCAATGATGCATCGCTCCTACTCCTACCCACACAGCACCCCATACATCGACTGTTTGTACTGTGAAGATGATCCCCGTACCGGTGCCCATCTCTGCAGACAATGTGCCGACGTTCAATACGGGATTCAAGATATTTACTATTCCAGTGCAGGTGGTTGTGAGTGTCCACATTGTGATACTAGTGCATTTACTGGTAGAGGTTATGGAAGATATTCACCTGGTGCTATGGAACAGTTGTAAGTTACTCCTTTTAACTGATGATATCCGAAGCAGATGACTAACATCTTATAGACACGGTAACAACGGAAGATATATGCCGAGTAGACGCAGTCCATACCGAGGCATGGATTTGCTGAGTACAGGATCATGGCTAGGAAGTTTGGGTGGATTGACAAGCACGTCAAGGAGCTATCACGGGAGATATGGTTCACCGAGAGATAGACTCAGTCTTGGATGGAGATTGCAACATTGAGAAAACACATTTCGTTTCTTTTAGCAGATTAGGGCATCTATCAAATTTGGTCACAGCATGGGTGGAGAGAAATTAGTCTATTCAAACATTGTCGAGGTTAAGAAAATCTAGCTTTCATATGAATGAGCTACTGCGCACGTTTTTATGTAACTATATTTTACACGGGAATCACAATTCTTATGCTTATGCTCGCACCATTAACAATCACGCCTCTATCATCATCATCATTTCCTTAGTAATGGATGGCCTTTCCGTAAGTAGCCATAGCAGCCTCCTTGAATGCCTCCGCCAATGTTGGATGTGCGTGACATGTTCTAGCGATATCTTCACTCGATGCACCATACTCGATAGCCAAAGTACCTTCTGCGATCATCTCACCGGCATTTGGTCCAATGATGTGAACGCCGAGAATTCTATCAGTTTCGGCATCAGCAATCATCTTGACCATACCCTCAGTATCTAAGTTGGTCTTTGCTCTCGAGTTTGCGGAAAATGGGAATGTGCCGATCTTGTATTTAACTCCGGCCTCCTTGAGTTCTTGCTCGTTCTGGCCAACCCATGCGACTTCTGGGTGTGTGTACATAACGGATGGGATGACACCGTAGTTGACGTGGCCGTAGCCCTTCTTGATGTATTCGACAACGGCAACTGCCTCTTCCTCGGCCTTGTGGGCCAACATAGGTCCGAATGTACAGTCACCAACAACTCGAATATGTGGGAGCTTGGTTCGGTATTCAGAGTCGATTACCAACCTTCCCTTATCGTCTGTCTCCAAACCAATGTTCTCCAATCCTAAACCGGCGGTGTATGGTCGTCGTCCAATAGCAACAAGTACGACATCTGCCTCGAGCTTATAAAACGTCAGATTGGTTCGACAACGATATCACTTTATAACTTACAGTCTCTTCCTTGCCACCCTTTGCAGCTTCGACAGTAAGCTTGACCTTTTCGCCGCTAGCATCACCACCCATAACCTTTGTGTTAAGTTTGAAGTCGATTCCTTGTTTCTTGAGAATCTTTTGCGACGATTTGGCAATCTCCGCATCCATACCTGGTCCACCGATTTGACCTAAGAATTCAACAACAGTGACCTTTGCGCCTAATCTTGACCAGACAGAGCTCATCTCGAGACCAATGATACCTCCACCAATAACTACCATACTCTCGGGAACCTTCTCTAACGCAATTGCTCCAGTACTTGTAATAATTCTCTTCTCGTCGACCTCAAGACCAGGGAATGGTGTAGCTTCACTTCCCGTGGCGATAAGAATGTTCTTTCCGACCACAGTTCTCTCGCCACCTTCAGTAAGATTGACCTTAAGTTCATGTTCGCTTGCAAATGCAGCTGTGCCCTTGATGTATTCGACGTTGTTCTTTTTGAACAAGAATTCCACACCCTTTGTGAGCCCAGCAACCGCGGTGTCTTTTGATTTCATCATCTGTTGCAAGTTGAGTTTGACATCTCCAACCTCAATACCTCGAGCCTTTGTATCGTGTAAGATTTGGTGGTAGAGATGCGAATTGTTGAGGAGAGCTTTCGAGGGAATGCAGCCAACGTTTAAACAAGTTCCTCCGAGGGTTCCACGCTTTTCTATACATGTTACCTGTAAAGACTTGTCAGAATTCTGCGGGGGAAATCTCTATCAGTCAAACCATACTTTCATGCCCTCTTGACCAGCTTTGATGGCAGCAACATATCCGGCAACACCCCCTCCAATGATGACCAAATCTCTTTCCTCTTCCAAATATTAGCTGTGCCCATCTCATGCCAATAGATCCCAATATACTGACCAGCTTCAGAAGCATAACCCCGTCGCGATAAGTTGGCAATTCCTGAAGGGGCAACTATCGTAGGGAGGCTGAAGGAGAAAAAAAAAGTTAGCAACAAGACAAAACGAACTTTTGACAGGAATTGACAGTGGTAGAGTGAACCCACGATTGTTGTTTAAAAGCAGACCTCACGGTCGCTCTGGGCACTAATAAACTACGAAGCATTTTGTATGAGGATTTTTGTTGTGCAAGTCAACAATATTTTGGACGGACGCGGGAACAGCCAGGTTGACGGATGAAGCGGGCACGCGGGTTATCCCGACGAGATGATCACGTGCCGGATTCGAATCAAAAAGTGCTTGGTAATTGGATGGCAAAGATGGGTATTCAGTCTCTCTTCATTTATAATCGTATCTAATGTCTATTCTAATTCTCTGGGGGTATCTAAAGAAAGCAAGCTCTGAAGTGTATCTCTTGCAACCCCACAGCCCCATCTAACTGTATTCTTCTCCTCTTTCCCTCCGGCTATATCTGTCTTACTTACAACCTTCTTCAAGAAGTATTGTAATCCGGTGACCATCTGTGGAGTTTCCTTCACCTTCGAGAAAACATTTACAACTGCTTTCTCATCCTTTCCGGAACTTGCTCCTTTCTGAGTTTGAAGCATAATAGAAATGAATAATACTTCACAGAATGTCCTTGTCTTTGCCTGTAAGTAGCTCAGATTCAGATTCTTGAGAACACTGAGTCCAAGACCACCCTCAGTAATCAATGTACCGAACATTTTAGCTAGGTTGACAATGTGCCTTGTATCTAATTCTGCATCTTCTTCGATATCGTCATCCTCGTCACCATTTGTCTCGCCCATCTTCTTAAAGAGATCCCATAAGCTGAATTGAAAAGCCATCTTGAGTTTTCTGTCGCCGCATAATCTCTTGGCTATAAGTGTGTAGTATGGATTGTAGTTCTTCTCAGCTCCCGAACAGTGGATGAGAACCTTCGGGATTTCCAGCTCTTGAACCTTCTTCAGCTTGAGCTTCATAAGCCGTAAATAAGCGTCTTGATAATCCGAAGCCGACATAATGGTAATGAAAATAGCCCGACGAATATCAGTGTTCATTCGGTGCTCTCTCGCTAACTGAACAAGGTCTGATGCACCTGCATCCATTGTTTGGACTTCTTTGGTATTGGGTTTTGATGCGGATTTGTCATCTTCTTCGGTGTTACCTAACCAACTTGCACCTACCAACCACCATTTGCCCTTTTTGTCTGATTCCCTAATGTCCTTGAGTCCTATTCGCAGTGGCTCACTGGCTTTTATGCTTCGAGTGTTGAGAGTTCCCAGCGTCTTCTTCATTCGAATTGTATGTTCTGAGGTTACAGCAGATGCAACCCCCCCGGTTTTCATTTTGTTGTTCTTTAGATCATTGATAGTTTCGATCATGAATTTTGTTCTCACTGATAGTTTATCCTCCCCACCTGCTTGCTGAACGGCTGGTCGAAGCATAGTAACAATATCTTTTAGTGAGGAAGGGTCGTCCTGTCGTAATTGAGGACCAGAAATTCGCACTATCTTTAATAGTAGTTCTGCATTCAATTCTGACAACTTACCCAAGAAGAGCTTAATGTAGTCGAAAATGAGATTGCTTCCCACAACCTGAAAGTTATACATCTCGGAAAGTAGAGCTATCAGGTTGGACGTTTCTTTGCTACCATCGGTTGTAACAGGGGAAACCCCATCGTGACTTGCCGTTGCACGCGTATAGTGTTCATCAAAGAGTTCAACTACTTTTTGAATCACCTGTGCGCCAAAATCGGTTCCAATAATTTTATAGATGGCGGCAATAAACCCAGCAGGCAAAATAATAAGTGTATCTGGTAAAGCACTTGGCTCACAAACAGATGTCAAAAGTAAATCTATAAGCGTAGAAGTCATATGCTGCCGAGGATTAAGTCTGTAAAGCCTTTCGATATCGCCCAACAAAGATATAAGATTAGCTTCAGTCAATCTGTTGACCAGACCTTGAGTTTGCCGCCGCAGACGAACCAAATCTTCGGAGTCTGAAGAGGACGGCTTCCTCATTGATGGCGGAATGTATTTTCCAGAGGCAGCAGCACTCGCTGGAACCGGGGCAACGTATGGATTCTCGCGAATCTTTGGCTGCGAGGTAGAAGGATCGTCGTTTTCTGATTCGAACCCTTCAAAATCGTCTTCTGCTTCTGATCCTACTCGATCGCTATCTTCTACACCAGAATCATCATCCGGAAGGTCCGAATCATCTAGCGACATATCATATGCTCCATCCTCCTCCTCCTCCTCCTCCTCCTCCTCCTCCTCCTCCTCCTCACCCTCATCTAACATATCTTCATCTTCAGAACTCTCATCGCCTCGCGCACGCTTCCGTGCCTCTGCTCTTTTGCGTTCAAGCCAATCATCCCCTTCTGATTTTCTTTTCTTCTTTTGCTGGATACCCTCGTCTTCACTTTCATCTAGCCCTTCTAAAAGCTCATCCAAACCGTCGTCTTTGAAAGACTTAGGCAAACTCTTTTTTCCTTTCAATCCCAGCTTCTTTTCTAGAGCAGCGATTTCATCATCATCTTCCGCTAACTTATCCTTCACTGCCCTCGGAATCTTCTTTGTCGTAGCTTTTGGACTTGTATTGTCACTTGAGGAGACTTTAGCAGCTGGCGGATCCGCTTTCTTCGTTTTCTTTAGTATCGATTTAGGTTGTATTGTGTCGTTTTCATGGTGACTAGGTGAAGCTTGGACAGCGAATGGCTCAATATCGTTCTCCCCTTGCTCGTCAGATCTATGACTAGTATGTTGAGATTTTAATTTCTTTTGTGGAGGAGGTCCAGGTCTTTCAATCCTTTGGCTCCTCTTCTCCTTCTTCTCCTGTCGTTCGGCCTTGCGTAACTCCTTGCGGCCAGGACGTCTGCGACCCCGAGCACTAGATCCACCATCTAGAAGGTTATAAGCTTTAATTACATGAAGATTTTGGGGGTTTATCTACCATCAACTCCAAGCTCTTGGAGAAGGCTATTGGGAAGTTTTGGTGCCTTCGATTTTGGGGGCGCCATTGCAGTAAAATAGGTCTCCTTAATATTTCCAATTGTAAAAATCTATCCAATTCACAAGAGAGAAGGGTTGAACTGATAATTACACATTCATTAAATCGAACTCGTAGAATGCGACAATGTTAAGGTTTCCTGACCAAGCATATGAACTTTTTTTTTGGCGAGGCTGAAGAATTTCATCAAAGGCTAAGAATAACCCCACACATTCCATCACCCCCACAATCCATAACCTTGAGCAAGCATCCACCACGAAACCCTCCAATTTCCACTTACGATGGAATCGCATTTAAGCAACGATGAGGTATGCTCCTTCTACTTGAGCCATAAGCTTATGAGTATGATTACAAGATATCACTAACTCACTCAACCAGTTCTTCTCAAAACTCATCGCCCTCTTCGATAATCGTCGCGAGAAAGATCATGGCTCTGTATTCCTGACACAAAAATGTCGTAAGTCTAGCCCATTCTCTTATTCTTTCATTCTGCCCTCCTCCCATTCTTATACACCTGGAAGTCTCGCTCACCGCTGTCTAGTTACTCATGACCCCTCCTCTACTGTTGCTCCCGCAACTGAATCCTCTGACACACAACCTACTGCTCCTCTTCCCATCCTGATACGCGCTTCAAACGGGGCCTCGAAGACAGATCGCTCATCCCGAAAGATAAAACTCTCAACAGTAGTCCAACCAGACCAACTAGAAGCTTTCTTCGTCCGCTATGCAGAAATATGTAAAGGAGGAATGAGCTCATTGAAGAAGAGAGACAGGAGTAAGGCGAAAGAGAAATTAAAGGCGAAGAGGCGGAAGATGGGTGCCCCTGCAGGCACTTCTTGAGCTGGAGAAATGATGCGTTTAAAATGTACGTGACCGAGCTGGAGAACATGAATTGCTAGGTGCTCCGAGAATAGGAACCCAAGTACTGATGGAATTCTGTTCATTATTACGATATCCCGTAGCATATTACAGATTGGGACAGCCTGGCTAAAACATATGGCATGGCATTATTGGGGATATACTTGAAATTATAGGACGCAAGGAGTATTTAATCAGAGCATCAAATTCGCACATGATGGATAAGAAGTTGTTAGATATTCTGTATTATGATATGTCTATTGGTTGAAATACAGGCAATGAATTTCCTTGACCGGCATTTATACAAAATCTCGCAGCATACATCTCTTTCTATAAATAATCTTGCCATTTCAAGCACCAGTTGTGCCATCTCCCATTTACAAAAACCAGCGATTGCGCCACAAATAATCTAACATAGTACATATCCAAATTCACAATACCACCAAAAGAAAAACATCGGCTCGCGCCGGATTCTGCGGCTCTTCGCGAGCCATCATATAAGAGAAAGGATAATAGAAGATGAAAAGAAATGTCATGTAGTCTTAATTAAACCAAAAAAAAGAGAAACAGATAGAAGAAACAGATAAAGATAATGTGTTGTTGTGAGTGTAATAGTTCTAAGTGTTAGCCTTAGGAATTCGCGCTGAGTGCGTGCATGTATATATGTGTGTGTGTGTGTGTGTGCATTCGAGTGCGCCAGTGCACGATTCGTTTACTCATGTGGAGGAGTAGCAGTAGGTGAAGACGGAGGAACAACGTCATTAATTTGTTCTCGTAGAGCAGAAACCCTTCCTAGAATCTGGCTGCGGTATAAATCGACAGATGGAGGCGCGCCAGTGAGTCTAAGCATGGGATCAGTTGGTGGAGACGTAGAAACAACATCTCCTTCAACGGGCTCTGGTGCAACAGGATCCTCTCCCGGGATTTTAGGGGAGTAACAATCATAAGGTGGGGGCGTGCCAGTAAACCTAATTATGGGAGAGACATGTGGAGCTGAAACCGTTGTCATTTGAGCGGTTCCAACTCCAGGGATTTGCATTTGGGCTTGAGCTTGAAGATTTGGTGCAATATTATCATTATCTGTGTAAGATGGAAATGATGAAGCGTCGCTAGAGACTGGATAGTTGGCGAATTGGTACCCCTGCTCAAGAGTTATTGATTAGTATCTCAGATTCATACAATATCTCTAAGGAAGTCTCGCACCTCAAAATGATCCATCATGTTAGGATCATACATTCCTGGAGTCGCCTCCTCAAGAATACGCCCACTGTCACTGCTCATTCGCTCCAAGGGATAAACATTATTGTCATATCCCATGAATGGATGTTCTACATGCTGGGGATTCACTGTTGACTCAGCCCCTTCTCCGTACTGTTGCGAAAATGCTCGATTTGGTGTGAACGTTGATGTTGTATTGGGTTGGTTAGAATAAGGATTGTTTTCGAAATTGTCATAACTGGTCAAAGCATGGGATCCTTGGTCGGAAGGAGACCACGCAGGATAGCCGCCGGATAATGATTCAGGAGGTTGTGAATACCAAGAATTTTGTGGGTGAGAGGAAACAGCGTTATTGTTAGTTTCGCAATTCGAGAGCGGGGATGTTTGAGCTTCTGCTTGGATGACTCCGAGTTTTTTTCGATTAACAGCCCCCCTTGGTCTGCCTCTCTTCTTAATACCATCCCGTGGGGCTTCAACTTTGACGTTCTTTGATTTCTTTCCTCTTCCTTTACCTGGTGGATCGACACATACTGCCCGATCTAAAGCAGGTCTATAAGAATTTCGTTCCTCGTCAGAAAGCTTCAGCCCTGCTACCTGACATCTCCAGCAAGTGTCTGCAACTTGTGGAAAATCTCCCCCAGACCAGGTGCTACCGCCCTTAAAACAATATTTCCCCTTGCATTTTTCCTGTGGCCACTTATCCGAACAAGAACTTCGTTTGAAGGCCTTGACGTAGAAGCGTCTGCAACACTTATAGCGATAAGGGATTACTACACACATAGCTATGTTGGTTGAATAAATCGGAGGCTAATTCTTGTTACTCTGTTGCTTCTGATTATGTGTATCTTATGTGCTGGTTATTGCTATTTCTGAGTTTCTGAAAAGGATATTGATGAGTGGTATAGTGGTAAGAGTTAATTGTATAATCATAGTTGAAGAAATTCAAGGGGCATACACTTGTATAAAATACATGCTATGAGTAAATCACAGTCATCCTCAATAGAGTGAATGTTAACTTGATATGATGCACTAAATGATCAATGATTCACGAGTAGTCTGTCAATGATGAGTGATTCGAACTTCAAAACTGTCAGTATTAGTAACTTTTCATCACAACTCAAGTTCAAAGAAATGCTCCTCTATTGCAAGTGTTTGAATGACATCCAAATATCGAATTCACTAGGAAAACCATGTCTATATGGCATGTTCCAAAAACAACAAAACGCGAAGTCAAAAAGAAATCAATCTCAATCAGACTTATATTGGCTATGTGTAAGAGGCTTCTGATGCCATTGTACTTGCTATTAGGTTCATTCCAATCTGTTGAGAAGACTTTTATGTAAGAAAAGTTAAAAAGCAAATTGCAGTAATTCATCCTCCGTGATCGCAACGAGAAAATAATATAGCCCCAGAATGAATCAGTGGTGTTATCTATCCATTGTTCCTGGAACTCTTAGCCCCGAAGACTTTTGAGAAAGGAATTTGAGTACATATAAGGAAATCGGGCTCAATAGATGGAAAACGCATGTTGTAACAAGGTGAGTATCGACGAAACCCCATTGTCAACAACCAAAGTAGATATCAAGTCTACATAATTTGGTCTTGAGTAAGATGGGTGACTTCGGTATCCATAGCATCACCACCTGGGGTTTGGTACTTGACGAAGCTCAAGCCAAGAGGGCGACCTCCGTATTGATAACCGGAGAATTTCTCAATTGCGGTGTCGGCATTCTCGGCTGAGTCGAATCGAACAACACCGGTTCCACGGGATCGACCGTTGGGCTCGTATTGGATCTCAGCTTGTTCAACCTTACCAATGGTAGTGAAGAGCTCGACAAGATCTTCGTTGCTGGTAGACCAGGGGAGCTATCTCTGTCAGTTTCTGGATATTTGAAATCGACCAATGAAATACTTACATTGCGAACATAAATGATCTCACTCCTTTCGGTACCAGAAGTAGCATAATCGGTAAATGGGTTTGGAGCAGCAGCAGGAGCTCCAGCACCGCCATCAAAGCCAGGAGCACCACCACCGTAACCTCCAGCTCCTCCTCCATAACCTCCACGTGCGCCACCAAATCCACCACCAAATCCACCGCGTCCGCCAAAGCCTCCACGACCGCCAAATCCACCAGCGAAACCACCACGGCCACCAAATCCGCCTCGACCACCAAATCCACCAGATGATCCGGCGAATCGATCTTCGCGGACTTCAAGAGGGCGACCTTGCCAGTCATAACCATTGAATTGTTGAATAGCAGCGCGAGCATCGTCAGGCGATTCGAAAGCGACTATACCGGAACCTTTTGGACGACCATCGGGCCCAACGTGGACATCGGCACGAACAACCGCACCATTTCGGGCTGTAGAGTTATTTATCAACATCCTGTACAAATATTTCTAAGTTAGTGATGGGCAAACCTACCAGCTCCACGGAACAAATCCTTGAGATCTTGCCATCCAACGGTGTAAGGAAGCTAACACAATCAAAGTCAACTCTCTCGATACCAAAAGTTTACAAATGAAAGAAAGGGATGGGGACAAACGTTGGAGACGTAAAGTTGACGTCCTCCTCCTCCTCCGGCAGCGGCCATACCACCACCGAAGCCACCACCGAAACCGCCGCGTCCTGGTGGACCTCCTTCGTAACCGCCGCGACCAGCCGATGGAGTACCGGTGGTGAATCGAGGCTCGGCCTCACGATCCTGCATCAAGTCGTTAGTAGATAATTCGACATACGCGGATCAGAATAAAGATTTGCGTACCTCTCGAACATAGACGAGTCTTCCCATAAGATTTTGGTTACTGAGAGTGTTGACTGCCTGTTGAGCTTGCTCCCTCGTGGCATATTCTACAATGCTGAATTTGTAGTTAGCATCCGACAATTCATCAAGTAGAAGGAGGTTTAGACATACCCGCATCCCTACAAAACCCACGGAACAACGTCCCAATCCGTCAATCCAACATTCCATCAAAGTCCAAGAGAAAAAGAAAAAGATTCAAAGCCAACTACGTATAGGCGCCCACCTTCGACATTCCATTAGGAAGCAACAACACATCAGCAAAAAGGACCTCTCCAGCTAAAGAAATCGAACCCCCAGTTAGCCCATATCCCCTACTCCAACCTCCATTATCGAAAACTGACCAGATCTCATAAAGTCTTTTAGATGATGCCACTTAACATCGTATGATAAATTGCCGACGTAGACACGACGGTCTTGTTGAGAGGATTCTCGTAAGCTACTCATCATTTGCTCTCTAGCAGCAGCTCTTTCCTCGTATGTTCTATGTGGTTGACCACCACCGTAAGCTGAACCTCCAGAACCACCTGCACCTGGGGCACCCGACATTGGTGAGCGAGATCTGCGATCGTTTCTGCGATGATCGTCACGGCTGCGAGAGCGGCTGCGAGGGGAGTATGAACGACGACGTTGAGTACGACCAGGACTACGAGAACGTTGTCGACGAGGTGAACGAGATCTCTCTCTCTGTGAAATGTAAGCCTCTTTAATCATCAGGTAGACGTAAGACAAGGGGTAATCAAAGAATTTGTATTGTGCGAGGAATTTGTAGGGTTGGACCATCAAGGTTCTTACGCCATCAATTAGGAAAGGCTCCAACAGAAGCGCACTGGCGCGCTGTGGTAAATAGGGGATTACGAATAATTTGCGCGTGGGAATAAGATGCCATAAGCCAGAAGGCTCGTAAGGCATTCGAGGCAGCCTCAATTACTCATGTCCAACTTTGCGCGATTTGATATTGAAATGTTATCGAGTATACTTAAGAAATTTAACATACTTGTGGTCGATAGGAATCGTCAGCTAGAATGATAATTAATAGTTAGAAACGCGATCTAAAAAGAAGTTGATATTGAAAAGTTGATGGTTTGTGTAAGGGTTGAGGTAAAGTTGAAGAAAAGTTAAGTCAATGGCGTGAAATGATGAGGATAAAAAGTGAATAAGGAAGAAAGCGAATAGACTAATCAGGAAAGGAGGGGAAGATGTTGGGGGGGACATACCCATTGTTCCTATTGCGATTGAAGATTTTTAAGGTGATAATAGAATCAGGAGGCTGCTGCTGCTCAATGCTCTAGCCTGCAGCTTAGGGACGAAATGGACTCCTAAGTGACTCTGCACAAGGATTTTATTGACTAAGTAGGGACGAATTAAACACTGCCGTTAATTGATATTTTGGTCGGCAAATAAAAAAGGAACCAGTGAAGGTTTGTAACGAATACTCGAATGCGATGCGGCTTTGAGGACCCGTAGAAAGAAGGGCTAAAACCAGGGAATGATGGCACAGCGTCTGTTATTTTTTTCTCTGCGGTAATGTTTTGTCAACAAGGGAGAAATACCAAGAAAGAGGAGGGTGAATTGTCAAGGATTGGTTCTGCCTATTCGAAGCGCGCCTTCTGTGGTGACAAAGCTCGAGGGGAAGCTGATGCATTAGGTATGGGAGGGTGGGAATGTAGTTTGGGGGGTGGTTTAATGAATGAGCTATTGCTTACCTGTTGGTTTCAACCAATAAGTATGAAGCTGAAGTACAGAGAATTTTAATATTCTTTTTTTCCCCCTACCCGACTAGGTGGCTCACAAGGATTCACTTCTCCTTAAAGTAGTACAGAATGGAGGATGGATATGGTAGAATCTATGGATGATATGAGGTGTGGGTGATGGGTGATGGGTATGAATGGGGTGTTGGATGTTTTCAATGATGGTGTGAGGGCCCAAGAGACGCGATAGAAATGGGGTTTTTAGAGAAAAGCGTGCAGCGACATGAACTACTGGTTTTTTTTTTCGGGTTATACTATACTGTTTTAGGTGTATCTATCATATTTTGTTTTGGATTAATTGGCGAAAGAAAGATCGTTACGTGATGACTTTGGCTTACTGGAAGGATTTGATACGAAGTAGTATAAATGTAGGTGTGAATTAATCAACCAACAATTATACTTGGAACATCATGGTACTTTGATACATGTATAATATCATTAAAATTAATGATTTTATTACTATGTTTTATCTTAATTGACTATGAATGAAGCTATAGATAATCTACAAACTCTAGCACATGTATGAAGACTGTTTACTTACCTAGGCATTAGTGGATAACAGGCATATGGTAGCTACATAGTATACACTCCAAGCAGTCAAACCTCTTGACACACCCCTATATGAATATTCAGAATACCTTATGTGAGTACTTAGGTAGGCTTTGTTTCATGGTCTTACGTATCAAGTACTTACTAGAGCCAATTCCATTTCATATATATTAGTAGGATGAGAATCGTCGTTCAGGCAAGCCCACTATTCTACAGCTACTGATACTGCTCAAATATCCACAATATTAAGGGGATAAGATGTTAAGAAGCCTATAGCATCATAAGTTTCTTGATATCTTCTCTTCTGCATTTAGCTAGGTAACTATAGTAGTTACGTTCCGGAGTATGAATTCATGAATGATTCAAATGTCCTGAAACAAGGGTTAGCATACGAGTGCAATGACAGGAAACGATTTGAGATCCAAGACCGATATAGCAATCAGCCTTATTCGTAAATATATACATCAGTTACCTCGAGATCCGTCGTTCCGTATGTATGATTTTCAAGCTCTAATTGCCCAGGTGCTTCTATACTTACCTACTGGTGCACACCGCATGCCACAATGGAATTTGACCATTCTACGTAGGTACTATAGCTCGGCTTGGATTTTATCTCTCTAATTTTTACATAATTGCTTTCACAGATCATGAGGTTTTCACAGTCTCCGAGTACCTAGGTACTTATCCGGCCCCCGCAGAAGTCACAAGAAAAGTTTAGTTTACGGAGAAGATTATACGTGCTTTCAAGTTTGGTTCATACTTGCTCGAATGAGGAAGCTCAAATGTTTCCTCCATATCGACCAAGCCAATGATCTCTTTTGATGATGAGGAAATCCCCACCAAAATTTCCCCTTTCATTCAACAACCTTGATCTATAACTAGGATTTTCCGCACACTGTTGGCAATTACAAATTCATCTGCTCCGAGGTTCTTGAAAAACGTTTGGGCATACTTTCCAAAAATGAAAATGCAAATGAAACCTATATCTATATCCACTCCCACGGGATATGTATCTGGGCGAGCGTCTTCATGAAACCTCAAACAAGGACACCATATCGATTGGCGTAAGAACAATGGCAAGGAAAACCTGTTCTTCAAGCCATCGTATGCATGCTGACTACCACAATGGATTGACCGTTGATTCGGAGGTTCTAGGCGCCAATGGGATGATGATTCCCAGAAATTGATGACCTGCAGCTGAAATCTGCAACGACACCGGGGCTTGGTTGGTTTGCCGGACGGAAGCTCTTCCCCGTGGCACGACATAACCAAGTTGAGGTATGCACGAGACAGGTTTTCAACCCCCAAAGTGTCATTGTTAAGTCCGTGTTCAGCTGCTTCTTTCCTGAAGACCAATATGAAGAAGAAGAGAGATGGGCCTTGGAATCTTCCTGATATATATGTAACCAGATACATTCATTCGTATCTTACAGAATAAGGGCGAGAATATCATGCAAGGCCATGCTGCCGTTGCATGTCTGAGTAAAGCTGCATTACATGCCGCAAACTATTTGAGTCCGAGCCTATACCTACACACCGAACAAGACTTTTGCCAACTTCACCAAAGACGGTACAGTAATACCCTGGGCATCAAGAAATGTGATGAACAAAAACACCACCAAACATGACATACATGCTGTGTAAGGCAAGTAACATTTCTCACTGCATACGAAAAAGTGGACCTACAACCAAAAACAAGGGGTTTACGATGCAAACCAAATAAAAATTTGATTCGATAGTAATCTCCTTAATAGGTTCACAATGTTTGAAGCAATTTATGAACCTTGGAAAGGGATGGAGTCTCTTGTGATGAATCTGATATTTGAAGATATTCTTGGCTTGTGAAACACGGATCATTCCGTAAGCCGGAGATTTTTCAATGTTTGGTCCAAGCTGAAGCTATGTTCTAATAACACCACTAAAATTTATCCCTCCAAACCACCTCCCGAATAAAATGTCATCTACCACAATACGACATCTACCACGCCGTCTTCGGCCCTTCCAAGCGATTCCTAAAATATCCGTCCTCCCCTCGCCAATCTCGAAATCCTACCATTCTTACGACCGGCCCAATTCTGACGCTGATTCCTCCCCGTTTCCCCCCACCGAAACATCGATTCTCCGCGCTTCCATCCCACATATCCCAACACATGGTTTCACGCTCTCCACTATCTCCCTCGGCGCTCAAGATGTTGGCTACATACCCGCATCGACCAATCTTTTCCCAAAGGGGGCGTTCAGTCTAGTGCATTACCATCTATATACACAAAGATTAGCTCTTAAGAATCATAAGGACTTGATTGTTTCACAACCAGATGTAGAGGGAACAGAGCCGCCGAAAGGCGTAGGGAAAAGAGTAAAAGCTTTAACATGGGAGAGATTGATGGGAAACAAGGAAGTAGTACATAAGCTACAAGAGGTTCGTCTATTCCCCAGCCGTAAACCAGTATATCACTTTGAACTTCCTCTTTCCACAATCCACAGCTAACATTCCACCCACTCCGTAGGGCCTAACCCAACTCACTCTCCCTACCAATCTTCCCACATCTCTCCGTGAACTCCACCTTCTCTCAGACGAAATATGGTTTCTAGCAGGTGATATCTCAGTTGATTCATCATGGTATACGAAACGCGCCTCATTAAGTACAATATATGCAGCGACGGAGCTATTCATGACGACAGATAAATCTGTAGACTTTAAAGATACGAGGGAGTTCTTGGACAGGAGGTTTAATGATTCTCAGGCTCTCGGTGATATGATGCGTAATGTAGAAGAGTGGGTTGGGTTCACAGCAAGGGCGAGTATTAATGTTCTAAGGAGCAGGGGAGTAAGAATATGAGATGGGAGGAAATAAATATACATCTAATTTGATATAGAGATGATGTCTGACTCAAAATATACAACTGTATATTAGGCACTGGGTTGTGATAGCACAACACAGGTAGAAGGAATAAATGAATTCATGTATCGTGTTAAATTCATGGTTACCACTACGGGCAACGCCACTATCAGTATCATTCAAGATGAAGATCTAGGAGGCCTATGTGAACCAACGCCCTAGCAATCGTAAGCTATAACACAAGATCCAGACCCAAGACTCTACTTTTTACATATATCCCACCCAAAATATCCATCCCTTCCTCGACGCCCCTACCCTTCCTGAACACCATGCATAAAACAGTCATATTTTGCTCATCGACCATTCTCTATCATATGATCAATGCGCCTCTCCTTCGGATCTCTTGGATCAGTAAGCCTATCATCGTTAGCAATAGAACTAGCATACAGTAATCGGGATTCATATACTTAATAACGTGAACATCGTCGTCAATATCCACACCATTACCTAGAGCTTTAGGCGTAATGAGAATAAACTGTTTACCAACAGCTCGTCGAGCAGCAGAAATCTGGGTTTTAGGAGTTAACAAAGTTTGGGATGGCACAGGATTGGAATTTGGTAGGGGTTGGGATGGCGATGGCCTATGGCAATATATCCCCTTGGTGAAACTTACAATCATCTTAGTACTCACGTCACGATTGACATCGTCCATGAATACGTCAAATTCATCCAAGCATCGTAAAGGAGCTCCCATAGCTTCCCATAGAGCTAAGAGGAGGCAAATTGAAGAAAAGGATTTCTCTCCACCAGAGAGTGTCTTCGTTTCCCGACCTTTTTTGTTGCCGCTAGTTTCATCCGGCTCGACATGAACATCCAATAACTTTCGTTTGTGGTCAATTGTAAGTTTTCCGCGGAACGCTCTTTCGCTAAGCAAATAGTTGAAATTGATGCGGGATCTCGCGGAAATGTGTCTCTGGAAACTGCGGAATGCTTTAATACGATCCTGGAAAGATTGCTTGAGTAATGACAACAATTCCGTCTGCTGCTTTCTGTTCAAGCGAGCCTGGTCTAATTTCTCCTTTGCAATTACTACAGCGTCCATGATCTCTTGATCAGTAGCGCCAAGTTTGTCGGAATATCGCTTTAATTGATCTCTAAGGCTACTGAGCTTGGCATCGAGACTAGCCCTGGTCTCTGTAGGTGGGACCTCGACTCTTTGGCACACGTTGCTAGCTTGACTCGCGAAATCTGCGACCCGTTCAACTTGGTTCTGGACTTTTTGTTCTTCTTCCCCTTTGCGGATCTTGAGACGTTCGAGTTCATCAATTGCACTATTTTTCTCTGTTAGTGCAATTGTACGAGCTGACTGTTTGCTCTTCAACTTTGAGCGTGCATCAGAGATCAGCTTCTCATGAGCCACAACATGTTGTTTAGCGGCTTTGAGTATGGCTTTCTTCTCATTAGCCTTCTGGTTAAGTTCCTGTTTGTTGAGAGCGGCGCTGCCATACGTGTCCTCGTACATTCTGACATCTTTATTTGCGTCCTCTTGCGATTTCCTAAGTGCATCTAATAAACCGTCATCACCACCCAGGTTGGCTAATTCAGCCTCGAGTGATTCGACGGCATCCGCAGTTTTCTGCGCTTTGAGTTTGAGCTTAGCCTGGTTCGTCTTATGCAAACTAATTGCTTTTTCTGCATCGGAAGCTTTCTTTTGAAGGTCGGTGTGAGCTCTTCTGAGTTCTAAGGCCTCCGCTTTGAGTTGCTTCAGATTATCCTTCAATAACAACAACCGAGCTTCGGAATCAGTAGCCATACGAGGCCTTCGCTGAGGGGGCAGAGGCTTGACAAAGTCCGATGCACTGTTCTGGTTGTTGTTACCGGTGAGGTACAATCGAATTCCATACCCTCTTTTGTTTGGATTGTGAGTATAACATTGTTTCACGTGAGCTAGACTAGAAGAACCAGGTTGCATGATTCGGAAGGCATCGTCCCGATTTTCTACCAACAGCAACTGCTCGATGGCGTGATTGATGATCAATGTTTTCCAAGCAAGTTCGTTATCTATCTCCAGCATCCTCAAAACGGTCATAAACTGCGGATCCGGTTCATTTAATGTATCAATTTGTTTGCCGTTGTCGATGAATATGTTAGAATATTGCAGTCCAACTTGATTCATCATGCGCTGCAATCTGACCTGATCCGATTGGGTCGTGACGATAAAAGCATTTAGGGTGCCACCGAGCACTACTTCGAGGATAGAAGACCACTTGGCATCGCGAAGCTTCAGATGCATTCCAATTGGGCCGACGGGTTTCTGACGAAATCCTCCATCTCTGTTGATTCTATCAAGCAGCGCGGGCATCTCCTTTACATACCCGTCGATGGGATTTGGACGTTCCATTTCCGCGCTCCTTACTGTCTCCTCACACATCCTGGCTTCTTTGGTTTTCGCGGACAACGGTACCTCTGACTTGGAAACTGCGTTTTTTGCGGCCTGGCTCCTTTCAATAAGTTGACGCAATTCAACATGAGTGTCATCGAAAGCTTTTTGCGCTTGTGAAGCAGCTTCTTTGGCGGTTTCAATTTCGGCTAGTTTTCGGGTGTGAGATCCACCATTAGCATTCTCAATCCGTTGAAGCTCCGCATCTATATCACTTTGGATTTTAGCGGCCTTTGTCTGGGCTTGCTTGAGTTCTTCTCTCACGCCACGCTGATCTGTATGAACCTTTTGGACCTCTGCATCTACAGCATCAGACTCGGATTTGGCGTCCGAGTGTGCTTCATTTAAGGGGATAAGCTCCTCCTCGAGTTTCTTAGTTTTTTCCTCTGCTCGATCGACCGAATTATTGACTTCTTCGAAGTATTGGCTCCGCTCACCCACCAGTCTCTCTTGCCGCTCAATCTTCTGCTGCGTTGCAGCTACATTATTCCTACGCTCTTCCAATTCATTCTCTTGCTCCACAACCTGGCACCATGCAAGTTGTCTTCCTAATTCCTTCTTTGCAGCCCTCATTTTGTCGTGTTGTCTAACAATTTTTTCCTTTGCTTGAGCCTCTTTAAGGATCTTTTCCAGGTCCTGAAAATTATCCTCGCTATCTTTTAAAAGTGCTTCTATTTGATCACAAATTTCGGAAACAAGTGCGTAATCGTTGTCAAGTTGTTGAAGTTGTACACCTTTCACGAAGAATTGGTATTTCATGGCCGGGGTAGATTTAGTGATAAAGGTCTTTGCCTCGTCTTGAGTAAGAACATTCATAGGATTGTCGACTTGAAGTTGAAAGTACTCAATAACATCGTCCATATCACCTTTTTTGGTCGATATAATTCTTCCCGATGCACTCTTTAGCTTGTAACTACTGCCGTTTGATTGCGTAAAATGACGTTCGATAATAATGATTTTTCCATAAATATCTGGTTGATAGGCGCCATCACCCTGATTTTTGAGTTTGATGATAAGTATTCCTTGCTCGGTGCCCGACTTGATTAAACTCTTCATGCTCGATCCTCGATTTGTACTACTTGGCTTCCCGCCCAGGCATAGCGTGATGGCAGTCAGAACGGCACTCTTTCCACTTCCATTCATACCCACAACAAAATTGATAAGTGGTCCCAACTTAACGCTCAATCTTTCGTGATTCATAAAGTTCACGCATATAATCTCCTCGATAATGCCGTTTTCTGCCGCAAGATTATCGCCTAGCTGTTGGTTGTTGGCAAGGAATCGTTGTGTTGCAATTTCATCATCTCTGTCGGGATTATCTAAATGCTTGAAACCAGCATCGCGAATAATCTCATATTGTGTTGCAGGAGGCATAGACATATCTTCATCTTCGTTATTGTTTGTACTTTCAGCCCCCGAAGAGCTTGGGTCATCATCATGGGCGATGGAGATGCGCGCTCGTTTCCGTTGCTGCGGCGGACTATCAGTATACTATTGTACATGGATGGGAAACGCGGGGAAAATATGAATTACTCACATTATCATGTCGTAAACTTGAGCTTGCAGTAACAACCTCTCCATCACCACCACCATCATCATCATCATCACCATGCCTTGTGCGCTTTCGAGGAGCCATCTTGATATGCAACACCAAGATGAACTTCCAAGAAAGTTGATGTTGAACAAACGCGTCCAAGCTCTCTGGTTGAAATTAATTTACGCGTAAACACCGTTGGACATATTCTAGAACTCCATCATACGTTGACGATAAGCACGATGGACCGAGCGTTGTGTGGGGTACTACCGTACTACCTTCGCTACCCTGTTGCTGTACCTACGAGCGAGCCTATTAAGCCAGGAGTTAATACATTTCTTTAAAGTCCGTCCTTGAAAGTCCGTTCAAGATATAGATATCTAATATAGAATTGAAGACATACCTACAGGCATTGATGTCAAAATTGATCTAATTCACCTCCGGTCCGGTGGAAGAACTAAACTACGAACACGGAAATGGGAGTTCCGTTCGTACGGACATGCAAGAGCAATGATATAGTAACATATTACCGTTATGTACGTCAACGTTCTACGGATTGCCCGATTAAGGTTGAGGATCTACCCCAGAGGAGCTATCTGTAGACCCATAGTCTATAGATTGCTTCAAGGCTGGCACGATCATTCTCTACTCTTTATGTGTTGATAATAGCCTGCCTAGGTGGTAATATCAACTTAACAGCACTGCATATGCCAGACTAAATTCTTACAATTTACCCACATATAAGATTGACGCCGCTATGGAGCAAATTGGAAGAAGCTGATTCTCCTAAAGCGGGAACTTAATTTCAAGTCAACGGTTTACAGACTCAATCTAACGAGGGTTTTGTTGGAAGTGAAGACCAAAAGTTGGATTGAGTCTGTAGACCGTTGACTTGAGATAAAATTCCCACTTTAGGAGAGCCAACGCAGCGGCATCCGCTTTATACCATTATGGGCATGCTAATATATCTCATCAAGTTATAAGTATGAGCAATGTTGCTACCAAAATACATGCTATGCAATACTTACTATCCTAATTCTCACAACACTTGAAAATGTCAGAACCATTTAATATCTTGATTATTGAAGGCGGACCGACTGGATTAAGTACTGCCTCATCTATTGTTCGTCAAAACCACTCAACCCTCCTTATCGATTCCGGCGAGTATCGAAATGTTGACGCTCCTGTGCACACTGTGCCCACATGGGATCATCGCAACGCTAGCGAATTCCATAGCATTGCAAGAAAGGATTTCGACCGCTATGGTTCTGCTCAGGTAGAAAGCTCTAAAGTAACAGCTATCAAACAGAAAGAATGGCTCTTCCAAGTTACATGTGCAGATGGAAAGGTCTGGGAAGGCCATAAGATAGTGTTAGCTACTGGCGTTGTTGACGTCTTTCCGGATATAGAAGGATATGCCGATTGTTGGGTTACTGGAATGTCAGTGATTAATCTCTCGTTGGTCATGTTTTAACGCTCATACTAAATGTCACCTAGCTTCCATTGTCTCTACTGTCACGGATGGGAAGATCGAGATGTATCGTCATCTGGTGTACTTGCCGAAGGGGATCTTGCAAACCCTGCTCTGGTAATATGTCTAGCACGACAGGCTCTCCGACTTTTTAAAGAAACTACCATTTACACACTTGGCAATAAAGAGTTAGCCGCTAGCCTCGACAAATGGAAGACAGCACAGTTGAAAGTTGATTCCAGACCTATGAAAAGGCTTGAAAAAGCACACCAAAGTTGAAGGATATTTGGTCCATAAACCCAAGACTGTACTTAGGGGTGATCTAGCACAACAACTTGGTCTTGAAACGACTCCCAGGGGCACGATCAAAGTCAATCCACCATTTAACCAAACAAGCTTAAGAGGTATGTTTAATCTCTTCCACTCTGCACTTCCCAATCCGCCCATTCATCTTCTACATCCTCCTAATCTCTCAATTTAACTTATTTATTCTCATTTCTTCTCAAATATTTCCACAATAAGCAATTGCTATCCTAGCAAACTAATATCCGAACTAGGTGTATACGCAGCCGGAGATATCTCCAACCCTTTCCAAGCCGTCAACCAAGCCCTATACTCCGGTACTCTATGCGCAGGCGGCGCATCTCTACAGCTCCAAGCCGAAGAATATGGGGACAAGTCTTTCTGGGAAACGATGTAATGTTGTCGGTGTGCTGAATTTTCAGGGGCTATGATTAGTAGAGATTTGCCATTTTGCATTCTCTTGGTATGATGAATTGTTTAGGAATAAGAATGTTATATGAATGATAGTTATTGCTAGTTCGAGGATAGTACCAACTGCTGAATTATACTTATGTTTGTCCAACGTGTTAAAAACTAGTGCTACCAGCACTATCAATGAAGCCTAAATCGTTTCTATGGTTGATCCAGCTTGCAAGGACGGCGAATGGACAGAAGATACGATTAAGTATTACAACTGGATAAGTTGTTCGATATCTTCAACAACTCACATTGGTTCCAACATCCAATGATTGGTCTTATCCACATATAATTTGATGATTTGATAGAAACTCAGAACTAAATGTTGGTGTTGCGCTGGATTGATCCTGTACGAGTGAGCACTAACAGAGTGCACATAAAGATGCTTGTTAGTTTCTAGGGAGATATCAATTGTTGGTTATAATATCCAGATAGACTTGTATAAAGTTGGTATTTTGTCTTACAGGTAAGTAACTAGATGCTGTTTGTGCTTGATCAGTTCAGTAAGTGATTTTGTAGTGTTTAGTTTTGTGTTAGATCCCAAGTGAGATAGTGGTGCAGACAATAGCTAGTTTGAACATGTACGAGAGCAAAGGTTAAACAAGACAAATACAGACGGACGTTGATGAATGAATCATGAATGTTCTTCGAGGTTTGGGGTTCATTTATGTAGTTTTCTATATACCGCATTGAATCCAGCCTCAACTGAACTCATCTGGTCTAACGAAAATGAAACCAGTAATATACAAAGCTAAATACATATTCTAGTATTTATTTGCAAAAAAGTCTAGAATGCTAAAGATGCTATATTCATGAGCTCGCGTCTTCCGCCGCCTTTAATGCCACCGCAAATCGTGACCTAAGATCATCAGGATCTTCCAATCCAACACTAATACGAAGTAATTCAGCCGGCACACCAAACTGTGCTGCCCAGTCTAACTCGAGGAAATGCGCTAAAATCACATATGGCGAGATCAATGTAAAGTTTGTTCCTAGACTGGGACCCTTGGCCGTCTCGATTCTATCGAAGAACGCGATAGCTTGAGCGGTGGTGTGGAGTGTAAATGAGAGGAGGCCACCATATCCACCATTTGGCGTACGACAATCATCGTAGCACGATTTATCGTCGTTGTACTTCGGGTAGTAAACATTTTTAACGAGAGGATGGGCTCTTAGAACATCGCAGATGATTTCTGAATTGACGTTGATCTTCTCAATTCGAGATACAAAGTGACGACTGTTTCTTTCCATGAAAATGACATCCTCTGCCCAGTAATTGTTATCTTCGAATTCAATCTTGGCAGTGTTCTTCAAGGCTTGGTAATATTTTCCTCGGGGATTGAAGATCGCACTACCTCCCATGACATTACATTCTCCTGAGAAGATCTTTGTAAGACTGCTCACGACCACATCTGCAAATGGTAGGATATGTACGTTTATCATGTTGCTGATTGTCTCGTCAACCACCACAGCGAAGTCGTATTCGTCAGCTAGTGCTCGTATCCGTTTTAGATCAGGACACTTCAGCATGGGATTTCCTGGAAACTCGCAAAACAACGCAAGATATCTCTCTCCCGATTTGAGTCTTTTCTCCAAGTCATCGAGGTCCTGAGAGGAACCATTTCCGTAGAAGATACATCCAGGACCGAATTTCTCTAGAATCTTGAGAGTATCGACGTAAGGGAACCCAAAAGAGATACTTTTGAAAGATCCCCTAGCCTTCAACATCATCTTGTGGGTATTAAAAATAGAGTTCATCCCACAAGGGTAAAGATAAACGTCATCCTCGGAGAGCTCAGCAACCCCACGCATGTTTGAGGGCATGTCTTTGCTTGGAGTCTGAGCCAAGTCTACCTCTCCGACCAAAGATCCAGCTATTCTTCGACGAATTGCCGATTTGGCGTTGTCTAAAAAGGCGACATTAAGATTTCGGCCGAAACGTTCCTCCAAGAATTGTGAGCTCTCCTGAGCCTCTGTGTTCACTGGTGAAACAGGAGAATGGCCTTCATTCTTATTCGGACCGTGGTTGTCTTTAGATGTCTTGTCTATTGATCCTTTTTGATATCTTCTGGGACCTTTGAATACCTTTCCGCCATTTTCAGAACCTAGCGAAGTTGTCTTTTTAACTAATAGTCCTTCTTGGAAGAGAGTGTGGCAAAACTCGGCTCTCCTGCTTGAGATGCCATCACCAGAGTGTTGCCAATATTGCTTTGCAACAGAAAAGAATTTCGTAGGGTACAAAACAGCAGAAACTGAAGGAGAGACTTTGCGAATGTTTTCTGGTGCTCCAGGTTCAAGGACCAGATCGATTACTTTCAACTTGTCCGGAGAGATGGACTTGTCCCTCAAAAGCATGAATGCCTCACAACTTTTGGCAGTCTTGGTTGATGGGAATAGCATTGCCTGCTCATCTGAACTTCCATATGCTCTTGCAACATCCTCCGCGAATGCTACGATAAGTTTGTGTATAAAAAACCTTGGTCACGAGGTCAATATCAGTGTATTGAAAATAAACAATGAGGATAAAACTAACCTTGGATAACCTGTGGTCATTTGGTCAACCACTCTCCGATCACCTTCTTCATAACCAACGTTGTCTCTCCATGTTGGAAGAGATACACTTGCGGCCTTGTATGAAACAGTCAACGTTGGCTCATATAAATTTTTTCGACTTTTATAGACAATGGGATTACTCACGTGTGGTGTAAGGGCTGGTATAGACTCCCCAAGTTCAATGACCGACATGTTTATTTTCTATCAGAAAGACAGTGATAATATGAATCGTATACGTTGATAGAAATCTGTCTCAGTCTATAATGTTAAAGGAGAAAGGCTTCAAAGTTTCATTATATGAGGTCTATTTACTAAAAATTACCAATGAATAATATATTTTCTTATCCGTTATCGGCATCGGAGGTCGGAGGGTCAGGGTAGCTTCCGCTGAAATTTAAGCTTAAATGATTGCATGTGGAACTGAGACATGCTATAACTTTTTTTTGGAAAAATAATTTTGGCTTGGCTTTGGACGACAAGAACTCAAAACGCAACATTCCCACATTTGATCGTACAATTTACAAATGGCACCATCAACGACAAAAAGGCGGAAGCTAGAGCATAACAGCGACGATGAGGGTTCAATTTCCATGAGTGAGAACCAAGTCAGCGATGTGGAAAGCAGTTCCGCAGAGGAAGAAGAGGAAGATAACATCCAATCGAAGCCAACAAATGCGCCAAACAAGCGACGACACGATGCTCAAGATGCAGCACTCTATGCTGGAGGACATTTCAAGTCAAGCATGTTCAAGCTTCAGGTGGACGAGTTGTTGAGCGAAGTACGACCAAATTATGAGAAGCGTGCTACTGGAATCAAGGATACTTTACATCAATTGAAAAATGCAATTGAAAGCATTGAAGATAAAGGTCCTCTAACAGTAGGTTTATTCTATACCCCAAGTTTCCTGTTTACCTGCTAAACTATCCCTCTGCGTAGATTCCAGAAGCCATCAAATCTCTCTCGAAATCGCACAAAGTCGCTATTCCATTTCCTGACCCAAAGCCCGACAACAATGCGGCCTACAAACTACTATACGGGAAGCCTTCAGGGATCAATGTGGTTGGCAGTTATCCAATTGGTACTATGATAAAGTCCGAAAAGTCATTGTGTGTTGATTTGATCGTCACCATGCCTGCGTCCATTTTCCAGGAGAAGGATTATTTGAACTATCGATACTTTTATAAGAGAGCATACTATTTGGCATGCATAGCAGCAGGTCTTCAAACCTCAATGGCTGATCTAACCATTGAATATGACTATCTAAACGGGAACAGTCTCCACCCTATACTGATCGCCAAATGGAAATCAAGTAAGTATTCCAGAGTAGTTGATGGAATTTATCTAATAACTAACAGAAGAAGGCACAAAGAATGATCTTGGTTCACGATTTGAGGTTCATATAATTCCTGCCGCTCCCAAAGGGTTTTTTGCCTCGTCGAAACTACTTCCTACCAAAAATTCGATTCGCCCCAAGGATGTAGCTGGAACCAATGCCACAACGCCAGAACCTTCACCCTTTTACAATGCATCTTTGAGTGCAGATTGTAATTTTGAGCCATATCTGCAACTTCTCCACACATCATCTAAAGCATCTGATGGTTTCAAAGACGCATGCATGCTTGGTAGGATATGGCTGAGGCAGAGAGGATTTAGTAGTGCCATAACTGATGGTGGATTTGGTCACTTTGAGTGGGCTGCTTTGACTGCATTGTTACTAAAAGGGGGTGGTCCCAAGGGCCACGGGGTTCTATCTCCAGGATACAGTAGTTATCAGATGTTCAAGGCTGTTGTGCAATATTTATCGACAATCGACTTAACGATAAAACCAATGGTTTACGAAGCACCAAACTTCAGTGCATCAAAATCCGACATGCCAATGTTTTACGACGGCCCAAGAGGCATTAATATATTATACAAAATGACGCCATATTCCTGGGGACTACTTCGAGATGAAGCCAAAACTTCATTGGCTATGCTTAATGACTCTACTTTCGATCAATTCGAGGCTACGTTCATTACGAAGGTTGATCAGCTTCTTCAAAAATACGACTGTATCATCAATGTTCCAATCCCTCCTCAAAAGAATACAACACACAACTGCGACCATAGAATACACGCTATAAATTTCAGTAGTCGCATGTTTGCCGTTCTCAAGGAAGGGCTTTTAGATCGAGTTAAGCTTATTGAGATCAAGAACTCCGAAACAAATTCCTGGTCTATCAAAAGTTCTGATCCAGCAGGTGGTGATCATACCTTGAAGGTTGCTGTTCTCTTTGATCCAGCGAATATTGGTCGTCTAGTTGATCACGGTCCTTCAGCAGAAGACAAAAAGAAGGCTGCTAAATTTCAGAAGTTTTGGGGTGAGAAAGCCGAATTGAGGCGCTTCAAGGATGGAAGTATTCTTGAATCCTTGGTCTGGTCCCCTGGATCATCTTATTCTATTTTTGAGGATATTGTCACTTACCTCACAAAGCGCCATCTTGGGGTCGAGGTGAGCAAAGAACTAACCTTCATTGGTGAAGGATTTGAAAAGCTGTTACCCTCGTTCAGTGGTAGCTCCAAATCCTTCGAGGCTCTGAAGCAGGCTTACAACACTTTTGAAAAAGACATCAGGGATATGGAAAGTCTACCATTACAATTAAGACAGCTGTCTGCTGTCTGCCCTCAACTACGCTCTGCATCCATCGAACTGCCTCTATTCTCCCCGAGGCAACCTTTGAATAAGCCAGCAGATGTGTTGATTCAATTTGAAGGATCTGGAAGGTGGCCAGACGATATTGCTGCCATCCAGCGAACCAAGATTGCATTCTTGCTCAAAATTGGTGAACTTCTTGAAGAGTCTAACGATAGCATAATCACACGTCTCGGATTGGAGAATGAGGATTATGCACTTCAGAACTGCGCTTTCTTAGATGTGGTCTACCCTTCTGGGGCAGTTTTCCGTCTTCGAATTCTTAACGAGAGAGAACAACAGCTCCTTGAAGGCCAAATCAAGGATAAATCAATTGATAACCGCTCTCGAGAAGATGCTGTGTCAGCTTTGTCCATATATAAGCGTTTCAACATCCAGCTCCCATTACATACACAATCAATCTCGACGCATTGCACTCGTTTCCCCCTCTTGTCACCGACAATTCGTCTCGTAAAGAGATGGTTTGACCGTCACATGCTGTCTGGACATGTTAGTGAAGAGCTAGTTGAGCTTCTTGCTGCCCGAGCTTTCTTGCAGCCATATCCCTGGAAAGCACCATCGAGTGCTATGTCTGGATTCTTAAGGACTTTACTTTTCATCTCGAGATGGGACTGGCGTACAGTCCCACTCATTGTTGATTTCACAGGGACTATGACAGATCAAGATGTTTCAACCATCAACACAAGACTCGAGGCGTGGCGGAAGATTGACCCAGCCATGAATCGCACAGTCGTATTTGCCGCATCAAACCATGATACAACAGGTACTTCTTTTACAGACAAAGGCCCTTCAAAAATGGTAGCCGCTCGAATGACTGCTCTAGCACGATCAGCTTGCAAAGCAGTCAAAGACCAGAGCCTTGATTTAGACCCCAGATCGCTTTTTGCTACCTCTACAAAAGATTATAATTTTGTCATTCAATTAAGCTCGAAGGCTGCCGGCAAGGCAAAAGAGAAGGATTCCCACCGTTTCAAAAATCTCGAGGTGCAGTCAGAATTGAGTATTGAGAAGGTTGACTACCAACCCATTCAAATGTTCATCAAAGAGCTTGAGACCATTTATGCTGGATGCATTGTCTTCTTCCATAGCGAGACAGATGCATCGCGGATTGGAGGTTTATGGAATCCTCAGACTGCAGCCTCAAGAGCTTTCAAGGTAAATTTGAGTTATGCAACAAAGCCCTCACTACCGGATGATACAGAAGACACGGAAGAAGGAAAGAACATTGAGATCAACAAGAATACAATTCTAGCAGAGATTGCTCGATTAGGGGGTGATATGATATCACGTATTGAGATCCATTGAGCGCTAGGAGGATGATATGATTAGGAAGAGCACCATGATTGTTGGATACCTCGATTCAGTTGATACCCGTGTAGTTATGTCATGCAATTAGAGTGATGCTTCTGATATGCTGTAGATCTCCTAATTAGACATCTTATGACTTCAAATTCACTTGTAACATCACTCATCCCAGTGCCTCCTAATTAGAACAAAGCCCTTGTTGTTGATCGATCCACTTATACCGCGCGTTGTAATGGCGTAAACCGCCAATATTTGCCTAAGTAGAAAAAGGATTGATAAAAAATAGCGGTTTTGGCCTTTGGCCGTCGAGCTCGAGGCTGTTAGTTCTATAACGCGTGGTAATTTTGTCAGCTCAGCCTTGGGTATACTCGCTTAAAAAAAGTTATGGTGGGGTTAGAAAAGTTAATTTGTCGCGGGGCAAATTATATAAGAAGTTTCCTCGATTTCAAGTAAATTTCAAGCGAATCACTTGTCTCTCAGTTCTAATCCTGCCAATTAAGCCGATCATATCTGCGGCTAGACTTTGACAAAATGGCTTCATACGATAGTGATTCTTCGGCTGGTGAAGATAACGACTACACCGAGACAAACGTTCTACTCGGATATGCATCAAAAGAACCTCAAGATCAAGACGATATAATCAGTCATTTGGGAGGTCAACCTGTGAGTTTTTCTTGCCAATGCATTCTATATGTTATATAACTTCCGAGATCTTCGCATTCTAACCTAAGTTTCAGGAATGGCTCGACCCCTCTAACCCACCTTCTGCTTCCCTTGCGAAATGCAAGGTTTGCAACGATCTTATGGTTCTTATCCTCCAACTGAATGGCGACCTTCCAGAATATTTCCCTGGTCATGAACGCCGTCTTTATATACTTACATGTCGACGCAAATCATGCCGAAGGAAAGAAGGCAGCGTTCGTGCATTGAGGGGTACACGAATTTCGGAGTCTTCCAATAAAACTAAACAACCCAAGGAGAAGGAGAAGGAGAAGGAAATACCAAAATCAGAGCCCAAGCCAGTGGTCAATTTGGGTGAAAGTTTATTTGGTGCTAAGCCATCAACATCAGGAAATGCAAATCCATTCGCAACGGGCTCGCAGACAAACCCATTTTCTACATCTTCAACCCCCAATGCATTTTCAAATCCATTCGCAGCAGCAGGCCTACCAACCTCCGAACTTGCTTCCAAAGCACCTCAAAATCCTTCCAAATCTACAACTCCTACAACAGACGAGAAGGAAAATCTCCCCAAATCATTCGCATCCGTCCTTTCCATAAACAACACCCAACCCCCCACCACCCCCACCTCATCAACCCTCCCACCCTATGAACGCTGGCCCACCGACTCGGACAAACTCCCCACCCCCTACCCAACCCTCTACCTCGTAGACGCCGACTACGAAACCCTCGACAACGAGCCCCTGCCCCCACCCCCGCAAGCCACAGCCATGGACCTCGACGACGCGTCCACGCCCACCAGCGGAAAAGAAGACAAAGAAATCTTCGAATCCACACACGACACCACCTTCCAAAAATTCGCCGATCGATTGGCTCAAAACCCCGAACAGGTGATTAGATACGAGTTTAGAGGATCGCCGCTTTTATATAACAAAACGGATGCGGTGGGTAAATTGTTCGGGGACGCGAGCAAGATGGATAATAGTAAGGTGAAGACTACGACGAATGGAAATGGAGGGAAGATACCGCGATGTAAGAATTGTGGAGCGGGGAGGGTGTTTGAGGTGCAGGTAACGCCGCATGCGATAATGGAGTTGGAGAGGGAGGAGACGGGGCTAGATGGGATGGAGTGGGGGACGTTGATCTTGGGGGTTTGCGATAGGGATTGTGTGGGGGGTGGGGTGGAGGTGGAAGGTGGGAAGGTTGGGTATGTGGAGGAGTGGGTGGGTGTTCAGTGGGAGGAGCTGGGTGGGAAGAGATAGATGGGAGATCTCTAGGATTGGGATGGGAATGGGTTGTTGGATGGACATTAGGTTAGTCAGATTAGATACCAATGCACAATTATTTTTTCTTAAAAAAAAAAAAGGAAGAAGCATGAACGATATTCAAGATTTGCGGGGGGAATCTTTGATTCTATTTTGTTTTTGTCTCGACTTGCAAGCAAGTGAGATTTCGCTTTGCTGCTACTATCTCCCATCTGATCTATTATATCTTCATTTCATGATAAGATACCGCGAGAGCTTAACTCAAGCATCGAAGTTATAGGTATTGGTCTCATGGACACAACAACAGCAAGTAGAGTGATTATTCCATAAAAATCCACTCGCTCCACATCGGTCTTGATCTCATCATCAAAATATTCTGAGTTTTTCCCTCCTCCCTAGATCCGTTAAACGCCATCGCCAACCTCCCAACCATTAATACCATGCATGTCTCATGAACTGAAACTCCTATGTATCTGTATGTATCCTAATCTAAGCAGGCTGTTCATAAGCCCTCTTAATAACCCTCGAGAACTGCTCGATCTTAACATTTTCCCTAACAACTGTTCCCTTTGCTTCGTTCTCTTTGTTCAACGGCACCTTAACCATATCACCATCCAAGCCCCAGCCGCAAACCTCCTTTACAAACCTCTCAAACGCATCACCATTCAGTCCTAACCAGTTCTCGAACTCAGGTCTTTGGATTTCCCGTACGCTTTGGGAGATGGTGCTGGCGATTCGAATGCGGATGAGCTCTTCGAATCCAGATACGTCGGCGATTAAATCAGCATATAGATCATCGCTGTCGAGTACGGACCAGAATTGTGCGTAGTTGGCCGCGGACAGGAGGTTATTGAGAATGGAAAGTTTTTGCACAGCTTCGGAGAGAGGGGCATCACCTGCAGCAGGAAGGGAGGAAGAGGCAGAAATTGGTGTTAAGATATGAGGTGGGAGAAGATGAAGAGCGAGACTGAAATCTGGGGTTGGGAAGACGGTAAGAGATTTTACGAGAATGTTGGTTATGGTTTCGTCTTTGGTGAGGTGGGGGTTGAATTGATATCTGTGGTTTGTGGGGTTTTCTTGGTTAGTTTGATTTGTTCTTCTTCTTGTATTTTGGTCTCAAATGAGGATAGATATAATGTAGTACAGATGTGTCTTTCAGATAGAGCTAATAATAAACTTCAAAGAAGGGAGGGATTCAATCTCCATATTCTCAGGTAATAGGGAACATAAAGTTCGGTCATCATTTTATGACAATCCTTTTGGGTTTCCTTCCAGAAAAGGAACGATGCTTAGAATAAGAATATAAAACTCACAGTTTCAACAAAGCCAAATTGGCATAGCAATCATAGGTTTTCTCCTCACATTGCTGGGTAACATATTCCTGGAAGATATTTGTGGTCTCTGGGTTATAACGATCGAGTCCATTAAGGATAGCATCAATATGTTCTGGCCTGTCGGGCGCGAAATCAAATGGGACACCCATTGTTATGGATTTGATGTGTTGAGAGAGAAGGTGGGTGGTGGGATTTGAAAATTGGCGTATTGTCCGAAGGGTTGAAAGAAATTTTGAGGCGATGTTGAGGTTTCGATCATGGTTTGTTAGGGCTGCGGTGTGTTTTGCCGACGCTAGTCTGATTTTGGGAGGTGGGATCTTGGTGCCTTATCGCCTTAGTCTCCGGGCTCAATAGGGAGGCTCGAGAGCTCGAGGAGGGGTAGTAGCTTAAAAATATAAAACTCCCAAAACAATTATTGCATCACCACCACCGGTGTTGTTCAAAAAATTCCGAGAATAGTAGATATGGTCAAGAATATACATAAAATTGTTCTCGAAACTATTCAACTACAAGTAACTAATAAATCGTATAGAAGCTATCGCATTCTGGCCAATAAATTTCTCCTACTCTTTTAAATATGCTAAAAGTACACGCTCAATCGCCAACCTGCTTTTACTATCTACAGTTCTGAACAAACAGAAAACATGCTGTAGATGTTTGCTTTGATCGTTCAGTTGTAGAGCCGCAGTACAAAAAACGCCTTTCCAATCCAATCATACCAAACGAATGGTTGTTCATATGCATCATAGAACGTCAGAACCCCAATGGTATCTTTTGTTTTACCCCATCCATACCTAACCTAATCCACTTAACAAAAGAGATTCATTTCCATCTACCGCCGTCTTGACATCTTTCTTTTTCCATCGTCCCCTTTGCATTTAGCATTTCTTGGACTGCAATTGACCTAATCTTCTCTCGGGTCCCATTGATGGCTTGTATTCCCATTATCTCCCACCTCACAAAATCATCGGCTCACAAAACTATTAGCCCCACTGCCCAAATCCGGACCTGGATCGCCCCAATCACCCATCGATGATACACCACTACTATATCTGCTTTGATAAGTCCCTTGACTTTGTGTCCTCACATCACCACTCATATATCTGTGTACTTTTGGCGGCTGTCCTACTGTAGCTCCAGGCACTAACAAAGGATCCGGATATAGATCCGAGGTTCGTTCCGTCATAGCAAGTGTGCTTGACTTTGGTACACTGTTTGCCAAAACTGGTAGCCATAGTTCTGGAGATTCGAGATCGAAAGGATCGGATCGTCCTGCTAGTTTCCGTGGATTGTTTGAAATTGTGGAATATAATGTATCGCGATAACTGTCTCTACTAGGCGCCACAGCCGATGGATATCGAGAGGTATTGTAAATACTTGGAGTGCGGGACGCAGCTGGTCCATACCCACTCCTCCGATTCGCCATGCCTGCAGTCTTGCTATCGACAGATTGACCACGTGAACGGCCTATATCACCAATATATTTATTGGACCTAGATACAGCGGGATCCGGCCGGATGATGGGGTCTGCAAATGGGTTGGCATTCGGGCCTTTATTTTGCCAAGGTCCCACGCTAGGGGTCGGGTCGGCGAAGGGGTCTTCTGAGAACCCGAAATTCAGTCCCAAGTTTCCCATCTTCGATGTGGAACCAAAGTTTGATGAGAGGGAGGAACGACGACGCCCAGCTGTAAGAAATTGATTGCGATCATCCATATCGAGAAGTTTAGAAAAGTCCTGGGGTGCGGTTAATTTGGCTTGCTGTGCTGACATATCTCGTGCGATGGCAAATGGATCTGGCTCCTCCTTTGGCTTCATTACCAACGCTTTCCGAAGTTTCGTCGATACATCATCCCAGAAATCCTCTGCTCGGTCTTTGGCAGCCAAATGTAATGAATGCGCAGATGCTGTAGAATTGTTCCGACTATGATGAGGAAGAGGGCCTTCAAAGAACTGAGAATTACCTCTGTTTAGATTCACACTTTGCTTTTCAAATCTTGGTACTGCATGAGATTTTAGTGCAGCACCTACTCCAACAAAACCTGCTCCAAGGTTTGCCACAGCACCTCCGACCTGTGCAGTAAATCTTTTACCTTTAGGTGTAGGTCCTACAGAATCATCATCAATCTCGTAGAATTTCTCCCGAGTGCCAGTTGTTAAAGGAGTTAGTGAGGAATCTTTCTTCGCCTTTCGTCTTCTTCTGAAAAACCAGATCAATAATGCTATCAACGCCAAGAATGCTATTCCTCCAAAAATCCCTCCAATAACTTGTGCCGTGAGGGGAGACTTTGGTGATATTCCACTAGAAGCTGATGTTCCCCCGGTGCTTGGGGTAGATACAACAGCAACACCTGCGGCCGCTGTATGAGTAGTAGCTTTAGGTTGGTGAGTTGCAGGATCATCCGTTGTTGACGATACTGAAGTGGTGCTACTAATTTCACTCTGTGCAATTGCTACTGAGGTACTCGATGATTCGGTCGGCGTCGTACCTTTCGATGCAGGACTTGCAGATGTGATCGTTGTACTAGCTGATGTGGTTTGGGTTTGGGCAGAACTTTGGACGGTTGGCGCTGTTGTAGGTGGTGGTGTAGTTACCGTGGACGATATTGTACTCGAAGTCGCACTTTCTGTAGATATAGATACCGGTCCTCCCACAACATTAATTGTATTCGATGCCGTACTCACACTAGTTGGACTAGAAGTAGGTTGTGCTACCTGACTTGTAGATGTCGGAATTGATGTAGAAGAAGAGGAAGAAGAGGAAGAAGAGGAAGAAGAAGAGGAGGAAGAAGAGGAAGTAGAAGAGGAAGTAGAAGAAGAGGAGGAAGAAGAGGAGGAAGAAGAAGAGGAGGAGGAAGAGGATGAGGAGGACGATGTTGATACAGATGTAGATGTAGTAGCATTACTAAATGGTACGGTAATCGACGACGTCCTTGGAATCGCCGTACATCGCACGCCATTGATTGAAGTTATTGAAAATCCTGCCGGCAGGTTCGAGCTCGTCGACATTTTGCAAGAGAAATGTCGATACCAGTCGCTTTCTATGAAAAGGAATGTATAAATCAACCTTCAAAGGAGATTATTTAAAGGTTTGGGCTCCTCGGCCATCAAATCATCGACATATTGGATAGATATCTTCCAAATTGCCTATAAATTGACAAAAGGGTATCAATGATGAAAAACTTATGAAAGTAAATAAAAAAAAATTCAAAAAGAAACTGAAGGTTTATTAGAAAGATGTGAAATACAATGCCATAGTATGTTTGTGTATATGGTAGAAATGGATTTGTACTTGATGAATAATGGATGAATGAATTGAGTTGAATTGAATTGAATCGAATTGGGTAGGTAAATCCTTACTCTCTGTATCTCTCACTTCTCACTTCTCTCTTCTCTTTTCTTTCCCTCTCTCTCTCTCTCCCTCCCTCTCTCTCTCTCTTTTACCTTGTCATTTGGTGGTAAGAAGATCGATTCTGATTGAACCTTCCGAGTAAAAAAGAAACCATTGATTGAAACCTTCCGTTTGTTACACTGGTATGACTGGGGGTGGAGTTGAATGGAGGGGTCAGTTGTTAAGGATTGTTGCAAATCTGATACAATAAATGTTTCTAAAAAGATACGCTCGAGCCAAAATGATGGGCCATCTCACCCCATAGGTAAAATCAATAAAAACATAACCCTTAACTTTACCGCTCACTCAATTCAAAGATTGTAATGGAAGAAACTATCATCATGGAATAAAAGGTGTGTAAAGGTTGGTTAAAAGATCTAAAATGTTGAAGAATACGAGTATACGTAAATCTAAAAATATTGAGAAAAAAGATGGCTTTTCTCTTCCCATATTCATATTTGTTCATTCATTCATTCATTCATTCATTCATTCATTTCTTCATGAGTGCTTCTACTTGGGATGAGTATATCGCATGTTATTCGTTTAACAATAATAGAATAGTATATGAGGTGCCTCGAGGGTACTACAACGATATAGTTACTTGCCGTGCCTTACGTACTGTGTGTAATAGATAGATCATGAAAGTTGATATTGGGTTGTACAAGATTCGGTAGTTCTAGAGTTGACTGTGGCTTCTGTGTCTCGTACCTGCATGCAAATAGAATGTGATATACGATAATATTCATCATCATGTACTTTTTCATAACAGAACAGATATCGATATCGTGGGATTAGATCTGTTTGAGCCTCATTCATTCCTTTTTCTTGGCAGCTTCAAAAAGCACGTTCATTAGAACTATCTAGAACTAAGGTTATTCATCCATCCAATATTCTCCGAGTTGTTTCTATCAAGATCCATCACTGTTCTCCATCGCTGTTCTGTGAATTACTACGTAACGTCGTAACCTCTAGATGCTTTGATCAGATGCTGTACCCTATTTTATAAAGTAGCTATATAGTGGGTATCAATGTAGTGTGCGGAAGTATCATGTTGATGGAAGGAAACGTTTTAACGTTCATTTAGCAACTGAAGTCCGAGAGAGATCTAAGACACCAGGAGGTAGAGATATTGAGATTTGTCAGATCATACTCATTCTGTGGCATCGTGCAACTTCAACGCTTTTTTTTTTTGTTTCTCCGGCAAATATCACCTCCGAGTATGAAAAATTGTTGACCGCGATTTCTTATTACTAGACAGATCTCAAGATACTATGATGTCGATGATAGACTATTCAATCATAGATAGGCATGGAGGAACTCCGATCTGCATCAATTTACTTAATCCAGTTAGAAAGATGATTCAGTATTACATTGTCACCAACCTTTTGAAGGTTTGACTTGGCTGTAGGGTTAGGGGTTAGGGGTTAGAGGAAGGAAGTGACTTGGAAAATATAAAATATATATATATCCCATCTCCCCGAGAATTGACACCCGTTAGTTATATCAATCTCACCGCCTACAATCCCCATGAAAATGATTGGAAGAAGAAAATATAAATTTGATATATTTGATGTATTTGATGTATTTAATGTATTTAATGTATTTAATGTATTTGATGTAACATTACCTAGACTAGAATACTTATTAGACTATAACTCAGAATTACTACTGGATACATATCCTGCAGCCAGTCACTTTGGTAAATTCCCATGTATTCTTCTCCACAACAAAAAAAAGTACAAGCAACAACATCCTCAAAAAATGAACGAGGAATTTTCCTAACTTTTCCTAACTTTCCTAATCTTTTAACATCAAATGTTGTACATACTTTGTTACTATTCGTAAATGATAATTTTTCAGCTTACAACCAACATAACGCGCAACTATTATTGATGACTATCTAGACGGAATCTATCACATGGTCTAATTTCGAAGATATTGATATATTGATATATTGATATATTGATTAATTGATTAATTGTTTAATTGATTAATTGTTTCTCCAATAAAGTGGAGATTATTGTCTAACAAGTCTGGGATCATTCATTCAATTCAGAAACGGAACCGGGAGAAGACTACCATCATCGCCATCACGCCATCAAATCTGGACCACCGGAATTATCTTCAGCATCATGTTTGATACTTTGGCACATATAGGTAAGCATTAAGAAAACCCTTCTCTGTCATCTTCTGAATGAGTCAGGAGTTCTCTTTACATACATGGATATCGAAAGCTTTCCTTATCTGCCCAAGACTTCATACTCTTCATGAAACTGGACTACATACAAATTGCCATATACACACACATAAAGTCCTTGTACCGTTTCTATCGAGAACATTATATCAGGCTGTATTATATATTATATGGCCTTGATACTTGATGATGGAACTTTTCAATTACTGGCATATGAAATACGTTTGAGACAGAATGATTTTAGTGATCTACGTATATAAGAAAGCTCATACCATCTCGGTACATACTTCCTCTGGGGAAGGTATCGTATGTCTGATATATGATGTCGATCTTTCATGCAAATCATAATGCGTCGAGATGTATCGTGATCATGAGCATTCCATCATAACAATCCAAACCCAAATGATTCAATTATCCATTCCATCTATATTTGCTCAAAACTTTCATTTGTTCTTACTTGCATCTTCTTAATATACCTCGGCGATCTCGGTCTCGGATGGATCATCATATAACATCAAAATTCCACATTGAATATAATTCATGTGTAGATGAATGCTCAAATTTCTTACTATTTCACAGCCCCATTGCCTACCATATCAGATGGTCCTCCACGAAAGGTTCCTCCGCCAACACCAGTCACATTTCCTTCGAGCACACCCCAGGCGCCTGAACATATTCCACAAGATGTACCTTTAGTCACGTTTCTCCAAAGTATTCATCGACCAACGGACATACAGCTTTCCCACTTCGAAACTTTAGGCATTCATGTCATTCCAAATGCATCACCCCGGGATCTGGTGCCTGATGCAGCATTGCTTCCACCGACTGAGGAATGGATTGCTATTCCTCAGGAAGAACTCGAAGCTGCAAATAAAGCAAGCAAGAAAGTTCTGAATAATGGCAATCTGTCACCTGGAGTACAAACTTACCTAGAACGTCGAAAGGAGCTTTCCATCGATAATACGGCTGCATTCCGTACCATCCGGCGAATTCCCGCACCACCCGGAACAACAGCAGCCCGATTGGGAAATGCTTATGAATTCTTCAAAAATTTGGAAGTCTTCTCAAGCTACTGGATCGATACTTCACTTCCAAAAGAGACAACTCCATCATCCGATGTCGAGTCCAACGAAAATGGAAACGAAGACGAACCAAAAGATAAAAAAGAAGCTACTCCTCTCCAACATCAAACCCACGCCCGCACTGGAACCGGTTCCCAAACTCCCCCAGAGTTCCGTCAAGGTCTCGTAACCTCCTTCGTCAAACTCGTAGCGTATGATTTCGGCTGCAATGTATCATTCCCACGAGTCGAACCCCGTCTACATCTCCACCCAACCCCCTCATCTGGCTCCCCACCATCTCATCTCTCTTCCACTTTGAACATGGTTTATCGTACCCCCGGTGACCGCAATTCTGCACGTGCTGGGATAGTCGAAGGACCACTTGTAGCACTCTCATCTCGCTCCACCACAACCTTCACCACCCCCCTCGACAGCAATCTCGATCTCGGCCGTGAAATCGTAGCTATCCTACTCACAGCCCAACAACGAGATCGCGAAGGGAAAGTGGAAAAGCGTTTCGGAGATGGAAAATGGTGGACCACGGCTCCAAGATGGGGCGGCGGGAAAGGTGGACCAATCGGTAAAGAAGTCGAGGCTACTTCTGCTCCTGCTTCCTCTTCTTCAGGTGACCCGGCATCGAAAACCTCGGCGGAACTAGACGATGTCCTGGCTAACATGAAAAACAAAACCCCCGGTATGAACTCCAAGCCCCCGTCCAAGAAACCCCGAATCGGAGGTTCGGGAGGAGGAGGAGGCAAAAAAAATGCGAATGGAAATATGCAAATCTATGAAAACTATCGAAAATTACTACCGCCCTCTTCAACCTGGGACCGAAAAGCACGATATCTGGCGATTGGCAAAAAAGGCGGGGTGGACGGTGAATGGGACGATGTATTTTTGATCAGCTGTTTGAATCACCATGTGGGGATTGTGAGGGCGAGGGTTGGGAAGAGATTGTTGAAAGTTCTAGGGGGGGAGGAAGAGGAGGTGGGGAGGGAGATTGATAGGACGGTGGTTTGGAGGAGCAGGTGGTATGATTTATTTTTGGGGGCGGATAGGGTGGAGGCTATGGGGGTTATTTGGGGGGTTATGGCTTGGGGGATGAGGGATGTTAGTGGGGAGGGTAATGGAGAGGTGGGCGATAAGATGGATGTGGATGGGGGTGGGGATGGAGATGGGGATGTGAGTATGGGTAAATGAATGAATGAGCATGACGATGGCGATGGGGATCTTTGGATGAATGTTCAGAGTGCGATTATGATTGATTCATTGATTGATTGATTGATTAAGATTGAGATTGGAACGAAGGTAAAAAATTGTCACGGCGAGGAAATTTCATGCATAGAAGTTCGATTCTACATTAGCATATCGTATAGATGAATGAATGAATGAATGAATGAATGATACAGAGAATGAGATCTAAACTGCATGTAAAGGAGCAGCAAGACAAAGTCCACATGCACGACCGTTACATCTCCAATCCCCATCCGATATCAAATCCGGATCTGAGAGTTTGAGTTTCCACATATGGTTCCCAACAAAACAAGACCGAATTCCCAGGCGAGTTGGTGGTGTGCTATGATATGTGTACTTAGTTAGATACAAGGCCATCACGAAGACATCATCAATACGTCGATTAATTGATTTTATCACCATGTATATGAACGACGATTATAATTATGATTAAAACTATGATATTGAAAGGAAGGTTGATTGATTCAAAAAACGAATATGCAAAGCAACCTAGTCATTCATTCGAGCCATCCGTTAATATTAACACGGGATGGATAGTCATTTTAGCATCAAATGTTTTTCAACCCAAAGGGAGAAAGAGAAGTTAGAAAATAGAAAGATGTAGTGGAAGAAGCCGTAAATTCATAGACACTCGGCAATTATAAAGAGAACCCATAGATCAGATCCCAAGTTATTCCCATCCCCTTCCACCAGCCCACCCATTCGTCCATTCATCCATGCGTGAGGTATCAGACATCCAAGCGTAAATCATCGCGAATCAGTATCCCATGTCCTTCCCATACCGTTACAAAATTCCGATAATGCTTAATTGCAGAGTGTCATGGCCGTGATGTTGGTTAGTTTCTTTTCTTTTCCTTCGCGTCATAAAAAGTATTTGGTACATTTGACGTGTTGATTATTTACATGACAAAGAGGAGATTTGTATCTGCGGCAGTGGCTGTTAATACGGAAGGAATATTTCAAGAAAATGTACACATACTCAATGGATGACTGCAACTTAGTTGCGGCTTTTGAGAGTACTTTGTAGCAAGTTCATCTCTAATGCTATTGAGTAGTTGAACATAGCTTTGTTGAGGATTCTTTTTCATGGCAGTAATGAACGCCCATGACATGGCACCCGTAGCTTGTGCAGCAATAGTGGCATCAGCCCTATTTCATGAACGTTAGCATTCAGTTTAACAAGCGGTAAGAGTTAGAAGGGGGGAGGGGAGAAGCGGAGTGACAGGTCGCTTGACCGAACGTAACTCTCGGCCCTTAGTCTATATCTTCGCCGTCCTTGGCAGTTGATATAGACTTTGGGCTTCGCAAATAATGCTAATTATGTACATGAATGACCAGGATCTTGATCAATACACCTAAGGAAATATATACTCCGGCGCTAAAGCTCCACGATTGCCCCCTTGCATAACGCCCTGATAAGGAAATTGTTGATAATTTGAAAAGAAATGTACTAACGATGTTTGATCGTCTTTACTCCCAGACCACATAATCACGTCAGCTGGTGAAGTCTTGGTAGCCAGTGTCTTGTTGTAAGCATCATCACCCGATGTTGCTTTCTTGAAGAATCCCATTAAATTATTTGCAACACCACTAAGATCACCCTGACTGTACGACGAAATAACACCGAGAAGACCTTGACCTGCTTCCTTGGCAAGGTTTGGTTCTTTGAGAACTCCCTGGGTAGAGTAGACATATGGAAGATCGAGTGCAGTTCCAGAATGGCATGAATCGAAGATTGCTGTTAACCGGACACCTGGTTGTAAAGGCTGAACCATAATTCGGTGCATTTCATCATCAACGATGTGTCCAACTTGTCTGAAATCGACTGGATAGATGACCTCATCGTAGCCATCCTCCTCATCACCGTCCAAATCCTTTGTTTGGCCACCATGACCTATAAAATGTTAACATAAGTATGACTAAAGCTGTACAGTTGCCTACCAGAGTAATGGAAGAACAGGGAGTCGTTAGGTCGAGCATCTTTTACCAACCAATGCATTGCTCGCAGTATATTTTGTTTAGTAGGCTGACTCATTGGGTTTTGTTGGTCATCAGTCAGAATGACCATATCATCACGCTGGTATCCAAAATTTTCGTGTAAATATGCAGACATGTTCTTGACATCGTTAATACAACCACGTAATTGACCTCGCTGACCAAAATAATTGATTCCTATTAAAAGAGCTTTTCTTTTCCCCGTGCAATTCGAGTATTGAAAGTTGTAACCTTGAGGTGCACCTTGACCAAAATAATGCATTCCTTGCGGCGGTGGTGGAGGAGCATTTGGGTTGCCATTTACATAAGCGTTCGAATTGGCCGAGGGCATTCCTGGTCTACCATATTGTGGTGCATTTGCAGGCACGCCGTTATATCCGCCGTATTGTTGAGGTGGTGGCTATTGGGAATAATAATTTAGTGATATGAAGCACATCTCTAGACTTGAAGCTCTTACTTGGGAATATCCATAAGGCTGCTGTGGTGGTGGGGGTTGTTGATAGCCGCCATAGCCTCCGTGTTGTTGCTGCTGAGGCGGAGGAGCTCCATATGATGGGTGAGGCCTGTATAAGTATAAGCATAAGTATAAGCTTTGCGTACTGCGAAGGGATATAGAAAACAGATCCTACGGGTAGGAAGGTTGGGGCGGGTACTGCTGTGGTGGTCCTCCGTAACCTCCGTTGTATCCGTACCCAGACATTGTTGTTGTGATTGTTTATGATTGTTTTTCAGTTAAGAGAGTACTGCGACCGGATAAGGATTGATCCTTTTCGATACAAGATACAAAAACCGTAAAGTGATCTGAGGTTTGTAGGGTGAGTGGTTGGTGAGAGTGATTCGTAAAAGTAATTGATAAGTTCGACGGAACAATGAATTGATCGATGTAGGCGAAGGATCAAATACGGGATGGATGGGCTTGAAAGGGAGGAACCGATTGAAGTCTTTATATGTTGCGCGTAGAATCTTGGTCGAACAATTATGAGGGCCTTTGAAGGCCTTTAAAATGTTTATAAGTGGTTGGACAGCGTGGGGCTTGAAGAAGAGAGGGGAGGGGGGGAATAATATTCACAGGGTCGTGACGACGGGTGTAGATGGTATGGTATGGTATGGTATGGTAGTATGGTATGGTTAGGTTAGATTAATATGGGTTATGCAGTTTAAGGCGGTGTTTTCCTTAGAACCTAAGGCATAGTATAGTTATTAGTATTCGAAAGTAGTATAGTAACCTTCTTTGGGCAAGGATTATTATTATTATAGTGCACAGACCAAGATTACCAATAATAGTCGTCCATATATTATCACATCACCACTTGGGCAGCGCAACTTGGGGTATTATCCCATATGGATTAGTAGTTGTTACTCTTACTAGCCTTGAAGCCTTCATATGCAAGAGAGATGTAATGGTGTATGTAGTAGGGAAGCAGGGCTGAAGATTTTCGTCCCTTTTCTTTTTCTTGGAATTTATTTCAAATTCTAACATTGTAACGTTTGATACCTAGGCTTGAGTCTACAGTACCTAGCCTAGGCCCATGGTGCTAGGTGTTAGATTAGATGTTTACTGTCTAGGCCTATTTTCCGGATTTCGGAACCCACGATTTTTTGGAATAGTTCTATATCTGCATTGTAGGTATTGTAAATGTCTCTACGATTGAATTCTCTATCGAAACGGCAGTTATTACTTATTACCTCACTCCCCCCCTTGATAACCTGCTGTATACCAAAACATAGGTAGTTCTCAACTTGTAGCAGAAACAAAGATCCCCCGATCACTCTAAGCTTCACGATGCAACACATTCATCATATCCCACTTACCTAGCAGATAATACATCTACATGCAGACTGTGCCAAAATTATCATATAAGATCGAATAGTTTAATCGAAACCAACACATTATTGCGTACCGGCCCGCAGGTTACAGTGCGTATTGCATACCTACCCTTATGTGTCCCTTGTCAAGGCAAATTTTCAAAAGCCGAATTAATCCATGTTTGATACGATATTCTCCCCTTGCATCTGCTTGCTGATGTCAACCGTTCTTGGCTTCTAGATCTATCAAACTTCGAGATCTGATATCTGGGACCCCCAATAGAGACCATTTGTAGTATCATGCCCGAGAGTGATGAACCTCTAACGTTTGAAAGCTCAAGCCATATTAGTTTAGGTATGACTTACTGTTTAGTCAGAAACAACCCAACTCGAGTCTTTCATCTCACATTCTCTCTCAGTCCTCTTCCTCGATTTCTACTTTCTCATTGCTGCCTTCTTCACACTTTCCAAAATAGGTTATATAATCCGAGAATATTTGAATTTTCTCCGAGGGGTTGTAGATGTTAAAATTCTTACTGTGTCGGAAGCACCGTGATTTCTAAATGTATTTCATCATAAGTCTCTACAACCAAATTTTTACTCACGGGATGATACGGGATAGAGGCTTAGATATTTTGATATACGGGGAAGAAATAATCTCTAAGGCTTGTCTATTATCGAAACAGCCAAATCAAAAGATGGGGGTATACTAAATTAGGATGTATGGTCGTCAAACTACGTTAGCTAGATCTGTTAAACAGACAGATTAGATCATGTTGTGCTGAAAAGAGACCAATGCAGCTGCATGTTTAAGGCTTGGTTCCCATTATTCTATTTGTTTGGTTGAGTCGCCGTATTCGCAACCCTTTTTTCATACCGGACCGTTAATATTATCGATTTCCGAGATGCGGAAGAAATGAAATTTTCTTCTTGCATTCTCAAAATTGAATTATCATGACAGAAGAGGAAGATAAATTATGTTTCTAGCAAATCATATGTTATAAACGGAGTGTCCGATATACCTCCTTTTATGGCTTGCGCTGTTATTGCATTGTAACAAAATCATTGGTTAAGGAAACTCGCCTATTATCAGCCACGATCTCCCAAATGCATGTAGGGCTACCACCACCAGCTACCTATGGGACCTATGGGACCTATGTACAACTTCCTAATTGCTGCTTTATTGTTTGATCAACTTTTCACCAACCATTTGAACCGAGGAGCACCGAGGTAAACGGCCATTATCAGGGTCTCACGAGAAAGCAGCGATTCATTATGTTCGCAACGTAGTGGATTGTCTAGCTGCACAATGGTTATGTAGCAACAACAACAACATGCAGGAATGACATACGCACATCAGGTACCGACATTAGGAAAATCTCACTTCTTGAGACCCCAAGAATCATTTTGCATGAGCTTTGGTTCTATCGCCGATGATCTTAAGCTGCCAACAAAGCCTTTGTACAACTCTTCGTGCAAACGGCGAAAAGTGGATGAAGCTGGTGTACTCAACAAAAAGTATGGCCTCGGCACTCATAAAACGATAGATTGTTATAAATCTTTTACATACATTGAGATGTCCTTCATCGCAATCGATTATAGTATCAGAAAGCTGTTAGAGATGAATGTCAAAACTTTCGTCAAGCGCATAGAAGAGTGGAAGTTGGAACCGAAGGATGAAAAGACTCACTTGCATCTTATGCAGTAAGCATCTTGTTTTTCCACGTTTCAGTGTTTCATTGTCTGTGTGAATAGGTGCTTTTCAGATCTGTTATTACCAGCTATACACATGTGGCTATGCTGCAGAAGTTTGAAGTCTCAAGCTTCACTTAGAGTGCAACTTTTGCCTGTATATCACGTCAGCTATACCGTTAGCACTAGGCGGTACTTCGTACATGGAACCAATACATCCGTGCCAGCTGTGGCTAGAAATGGCTTCCAGCCCTGCTGGTGAGGCTCATACTGTGGATAACTTCAGCCACTAATAGAATTATAGTGGGGATTGGTTTGCTAGTGGGAGGTTCTTGATATATAAAACAAGTCATTTGGCTGGCAAGTGAAATCATCAAATACACATTGGAATTACATTCTATCAATTGATACTTCGTACTATCTATTACTCCGTTGGGTTAATCACTATTGAAAATGTTAAAATGATAGTCGAAAGCTTTTGACAATCAGGGATGAACATAATTTCTCTGCCCCCATGCTAGAATCTTGTGCTCGACGCCAGTGGCATCCCAAATTGGCATAGTCACTACTGCTTCATCTGCTATGGAAAGTCAGGCCTTGCTCTTTCTGTTGTCATAACCATAATTTCGTTAGCGGATCCCACGATTATTAGCGGGCGGTCTCAGGTCGCCGAATACCACCTGCCTGTCTATGAACTAGTAGTGCCAGATCATAGTGCCCGACGTTTCTAGCACGGCTGTAAAGTCTCATGCTGTGGGGTCGATAGAGCGTACGGAAAATCCCTCGGTTGATTCGTTTGCCAACTTGTACTGTACATCCCATTGTTTCTCATAGATTTGTATTAAAATTGAAAACTCAGGTCCGCATACTGGATTTATACGATGAATACGATCACAATCTATTGGATCGATGCATAGCTCTCTCAATTAAATCCCATGAGTTCATTCTTGTCTAAGTGGATGGGTGCTACCTAGTGCAACCATCACTTAACATGGAATCCAATCATCGTCTCAATCATCGCTATGAACACGAGTTGTGATAGTTCTCAACGGAATGGCTTGCTCTCAATAAAATGCTCTGACCCAACATCGAATAACGTCTCCAGTCTAACATCAAATAAGTGTTCCACAACTGTCCATCGTCCGGTGCTAACAATACAACATGGTAAGGATATAGAGCAACGCATCCCCTAGATCTTACCTTCATGAGAGGGGATCAACAAAAGCAAGGATACCAAATAAGTGTCTGGGGTAGGAATAACCAATAGCAAATTCACAATACACCCAAAGCTTCAAGCTCACTACAGGCAGGGGCACTATCTAAGTACGAGTAAGTGTGTGGGAGTTCTACTAAAGCGGGATATCTTCCCCTCAAATCGGGATCATCCATCAATATTAGATGCAGGTGCTCATCTTACACACACCCCTATGCCACAGCTCATAGGTCGAGTTTCTCTCCACTCAGTGGTACCCTCGGTTCTTAAGACCGTTCCGTGACTCCCGATATTCTTTTCCTGCCATCTTCACTCTGTTACTGTTCAATATCAGTCTCCGTAGAGGTTCTGATACTATCGGGATAAATCAATCATTGGTTATTTGTTTAATAGCGTTCGTTACATGAACGTCGATGCCCTGTAAGGCTTCTATCAATCCCATCCATCCCCTTCCCCAAATTGCAAATTTCAACGACTGGGTTTTCGGGCACGGTTAGCTAATCTTTGCTACCATAAATCTTACTAGCTATACCTCTGTCCATCACAAACCTATACTGACGAAACCCAAAAGGATTTACGAACAACAGTTCGGCCTCCAATAGAAATTAGACGACATGCGCCGACCCCAACCCAACCCCAACTCTCCTAATGATCTTTAATCTGATCATACATCGAGTTACTTCCCACTCACAATAACTCAAGCAGCCGACTTTCATCTCCTCACTGTCTAAATAAAAATAAAAATAAAAATAAAAACACACATTCCACTCCGCAGCATTAGAGCTAACCTGCCCGTCTTCGATCTCCTCCAAGTTTGAACTCGCATTTAAGTTTTTTTCGAGTGCATGCATATTGCCTATTCATTACCTCGTTATTTCTAGGAAATCAACATATATACATACATACATACATACATACGATAAACGAAAGATACAATGTCACTGAGCGTGAAAATACGTCTTAGGATTTCCAGATTCATATCTTATACAACAGAATACCATACCATACCATACCATACCATACCATACCATACCATACCATACCATATCACATCATATCACATCATATGCACAACCACGATTGCCACCGAAGCGGAAAGATGTGACATTTGATTCGACGAGTGAGCCGAGCAAACGAGGAAGGGAGAGTTTCAGCAAGTCGTTCAATAGGCGATTTATAAGAAAATACTCGTGAGGGGAGGAGATGGAGGCAGATAGATAGATAGATAGATAGATATCTATGGCGTGGGGGTTCAACATCAAGACGAATGAATGAATGAACGAATGAATGAACGAATGCCACAATAATCATCATGACGAACGAACAAGTGACTCTAGCAAACACATCCATCATATAATATAGATTTTCATAATTTCCAAATTTCCATTCCTAATATATAGCTAATCCAAATCCAACCCCAATTTCAAGACCATGCATTCGCTCAATCCGTACATACATCAATCCATACATACATCCATACATACATCCATGCATCCATTCATCCATCCACTCATCCATCCACTCATCCATCCACTCAACCATCCATTCATCCATTCATCCATTTTCAATCCTACTATACAAGCACATGCAAGTAAAACATCCAAAAGAAACTATTTATCTCGACAAAAAGTTAAAAAAAAGTAAAAAAAAAACCAACAAAAATACCCAACCAATTCGCTCCCATCCATGATTTTCGCCTGTCCAGCCATCCATCCATCCATCCATCCATCCAACCAACCGATCCATCGTGCGCCATTATACCAAAAGAACAACAAAACCAGATATAGTAGATTAAAAAAGCAGTAGGCGAAGTAAAAAGATATCCGGTTTATATTTCCTTATATGAGAGTCCATTTCACTTCATTCCATTTCATTTCAATGAGTAAGTGAGTAAATGAGTAAAGTATCCAAGTTTATATCCACCGTAATGTAATATTGCATTGCGTTGCGTTGCGTTGAAAAATCCCGAAAGTCGGAATAGAGAGATGTTAATGTAAATTGTGAAACGAGAGATGGTATCATGAAAATAGAAGCAAAGCAAAATGGAATATAGGACTTTTGTTTCTCCTTCTGGTGTTACTCCCGCAAGAAATTTAAGACACGCACGCACGCACGCACGCACGCATGTAAAACAATAACGCTCTTCTGCTAAATAGTATAATATGATGTGTAAGATGGAAGCCAGCTCGATTCACCAACGACCTTCGAATTATCGTTGTCTGCTTGCTCGGCGTTTTAAAGTTTAGAACAAACGTTGTTTTCGAATGTAGGTAGGTAGATAGATAAATTTATTTGCGAATAGAATCTAGTAAGTGCCCCGAATTCTAGCATAAAGTTCAGTATCCAAGAAATTGTAGTGAGTATCGAGTTCACAGAAGGGATGAGTAAGGAGTGTTTCGGCTCTTGGTCGTTCTTTTGGATCACTAAAGAGATACGTTAGCATGGTAAGAAACTTTACTGAAGAGGAGAAAAAACCGTACATAGTCCAGCAATCAGCCATAAAAGCCACAGCTACAGGGCTAATGCTCATAGCAATATCATCAGGAATAGGCGGTGCCTCATTCAAACTCCCCAACTTGTAAATGGCTCCAATAGTCTCTTCTTTACTCCAAGGCCTTTTGCCAGCAAACATTTCGAGGACGACGCATCCGAGAGACCAAATATCAACTTTAGCCGAATATCCTTGACCTTGTGATCGAACAACTTCAGGGGCCATCCAGAAAACAGATCCTTGCATATTGTTGGAAGCATCGTTGCCATAGATATTATCGGATTTCTTAGAGATACCAAAATCCGAAATCTTACACGTGCCATCAACATCAAGCAAGATATTATCTGCTTTAAGATCACGATGGAGAATACCTTCGCGGTGAAGATACGCTAATCCATCTAAAGTCTGACGGGTTAATGAACTGACTATAGTTTCTTCGAATTTGCCATGTTTCCTGAGACAGCTTCCTACACTGCCACCAGAAATATATTCGAGGAAGATACTGATAGACATTTCTTGTCTCTCGCATCCAAGATATTGCACGATATTGACATGATCAAGATGTTGCATGGTATCTATTTCTTGATCTAATGCTGCTACCATCTCGCGAATTTTCTCCTTGTCATTTCCAGCAGCTTTTGAATTGACTTCAACTTGCTTCACGGCCAAGAATTCTCCGGTAGTAGCATTCATACCTAGGTAGACACGTCCATATGTACCCTTCCCAATAAGTTGACCCTTGAACCATCGGAAAGTTGCTTGCCGTTTAGGAATTGTATCTTGTGGAATTTGAGGAAGGAGCATGCTGCCACGCTGTGGCTTGATTTGTACAATGTTAGCGCCGAACATCTTCGTGCTCTTACGGCGTTGAATCATGCTGGCAGTCTTGTCTCCTTTGATCGAGGGTAAGGTAGCTTGAGTATAACGCTTGTTGGCTTCATGGGCACCTCTCGCCACTTCACGAATCGATTTCATACGACCAAGGCCACCCGAACGACGAACATTGCGTTGCGCAACACTTTGCACCGAACCGGGTCTTTCAAGAGCCTTCAAGGTTGACTCATCCGATCCAAGAGTATCACTTTCGCTGTACATGCTTGTTCGAGGCGTGGAGAGCATTGAAGATCCGGTAACGGATAGTCCTGATGATGCTACAGTAGGTGTTTGGTCGAGTGTATCCTGTTCAGAGATCGGAGAGACTGGTGGCGAGCTGCCATCGCCTTCTTCCAATACCGGTTGATCAAGATTCAGATCAGGGAAGAAATCGTCGAGATTTGCAACAAGTGCATCAGTAGGTGGTCTGCTTGCCCAAACATCGTCTCGAGCAAATGACTGCCTTCGAAGCTGTTTCGCTTTCCTTTCTGCTTCAATCTCTTCTGCAGTTCGTCCGCTATCATCTCTATATTGAGGGCGTTTACCTGCAGCTTTGAAATTTTCATCATCAAAATCGGGCAGTTTTGGAATGCTACTTGAGGATGAACTATCTTGTTGTGGTGAGCCCCACGAAACCGATAGGCCCTTCTTGGATCTTGAGGTTTTGACGCTTAAACTTGGTCGTTTAGCGACGCCACTATCATCATCACCGCTGACGCTTGCTTTTTTAGAAAGTTTGCGGGACGCTATTGGGACTGCGAATAGGCCGTCGTCAGAGTCATCATCAGAATCTTCTTGCTCGACTGGATGAGGAGAGTTTTGGAACACAACGCTTGCTTCGGTAAAATCAAGGTTAGGCCCGTATGATTTTCGGTTTCCGGGCACAGAAAGTTCAGCGGCACGAGCGCTGTTTGGACTGAGATTTCCTGGAGAAGGTACCCGTCTGAGCTCTTCCTCCTTCAATTTGGTCATGGCGGCATTATCTGGATCTCCCAAGGACATGGTGATATTTGGTATCGAACTATGGTCATCACCAGCATAATCAGGAATAACAAAGGGGGTGTCACCTTTGCCCCAGGTAAGACTACCAGGAGTTCCACTTGATTTGGGACTGCTCCTGCCTGATCCTGTATTTCCATGATCAACTGTCGCCATGGCGCCCTTTCCATGACTCTCTGAAATATCTAGAGGAGGGGTCTTCTTTACTGGCATGGGGCTCGTTGGATGCCCGACCGCTCCGAACCCTTTACCCATGACAAATAGGGCAGCAGCAATTCCACCTGGGGTTACAGGTGAGACTGGAACAGGTTTGCGCTTAGTGCTTTCACCTAGCTCGCCACCCGATGAACGTTTGCCTTCAACTGATGATCGTGTTTGCTGACCTGACTTTTTGCTCAAAGAATTGGCCTTGATCAAGGTAGCAGAATCTCCAGGAACCGGAGGTGGCTTTCTCTGGGGGAAAAGGCCATCTAATTTTTTGTCCTCAAATGGAGAATTTCTAGGTTGATCAAAATCAACATTGCGACCGACAATCCCCAGAGTGCCATCAGCAGATGTTGGTGTTGTTTTGCTCGCCTTCTTTTTGGCCAAATATTCTTTCTGCTTTCGTTCCATTTCAGCTTTCTGCTCAGCTGCAGCCAACTCCATGAATGCCTGTCTTTCAGCCTCAGAAAGTTCTTTTTCTCCACCTTCGTGTGAAGCTCTGTATGCCATGAGACGTTCTCTAAGTGCATCAGGCGCTTCTGTCGGGCCCGTTGAAGCTGGAGGCACAGCTCCCGACTTGATTGTGTTCTGCCGTGAGCTTGGTGGTGATGAGCTAGATCTTCGCCTAGTCCCATTGAGTCGAGCGTAAGCCTCTTCATCAAGTAGCGCAGTCGGCGGTAAACCTGGCGATAACCCTGATGCCTTGGTGCCATTACCCATGCCAAAAGCAGCAGATTGAGAACTGGGTAACGAAATTGCCGAGTTAGTTGGCCCCCGAACATAAAATTTGAGGTTCCCAGATTGATCAGCCCTTGTTTTCTTACAAAGAAGGAGCTTTTGATCATCCAAAGGCTCATCATGATCAACCCTCCCCAACTCTGTGACATATATTTGTGTATATTCGGAATCGTGAATACCTAGATTGGAGCAGATTGCACTTCGAAGATCTTGAGCACTTTCAATGTCAGTAACATCACACATGCGATAGTTCCATCCATCCATAGTAGCGAGTATGAAATTTCTTCCTGGCCCCCGTACACCACGAAATCCTGTTGTATGAGCAAATTTGTCATATTCAGAGGCGGAAAACGTGGACAAAGGGCGATCCAGAGAAGTTTCGCTAGAGTTGCTGAATTTTCCGTTTCCTAAAAAGGGGGCGGATTTGAAAGCTAGGGAAGGACTAGTAGGAGAATCAAGATTTTGATCTTCGGGTGAAGGAACAACCCCATGCTCTTTCGTTCGTCGCTTTCTCCAAGAATTAAGAAATCCCTTGGATTCCTTTGCAGAACTTGGTTGCTCCGAATTCGATGAGCGATCCCCATCAGGAGAAGGGCGTGACACGTCCACGCCATGTCGTCGGCCTTCTTGATTCCTCACAAGGTTAAGTTCGCCAACTGCACCTCCCATTCCACCTCTAAGGGCCTGACTCGCGCCTGGTGGTACCCCAGATCCATATATCGCCGTGCTGGACGAAATAGAATCATTACTGTTAGTTGATCGATGGCCAAACCTGGCACTGTGAGGCGAGGCTGATAAGTTTCCATTATTTGGAGTATAAAGTGTTGCAACCGCCGTAGCAGGACTACCGCTTTTCGGACTTCCGTCTATACGATGAGGCTGGGGCTTGAAAGTGCCTTCACCAGCCTCGATACTAGCACCGGGACTATGCCGACGGACGCTATCATTATCAATGCTTTTTAGTACGTTTCGATGGTTGCTTCGACTATTGTTAAAATCATGTTCTTCCGCTGTATTTATATTGCTCAAAATAGGCATTGTTGTACTTCTTCCAGAAAATCGTCTTGTTCCAGCCCCTTGGCCAGAGCTTTTGAACATTTGACTCCCCGGACTGTCGTCGTCTCCGTTATTTACATTCAGTGTAGACATGGAAGTTGCGTTGCCGCGACCAAGGTTAGGTGAGTTTTCTGATGTGTTTTCTGCTCCAGTACTACCAATGTTGGCTGCGGACGACTGTCGGCGAACATGAGATGATCTACCAGCATCTGGACCTTTTCCAGTTACAATGGCTTTAATCAATTTTCGCATTCTTTTCCCTTCTTCACGCTCTCTAGCTTGATCCCAGCCAGTTCCACTAGTTGAGCATTCTTTTGCCAACCGTGGATATACTTGCTGATGCATCATCCCGTAATTTCCTCTGCCACCCTGAACACTACCTAGTTCAAGGAATACGGAACCGTAGATATTTAGAGCTTTAAAGGTCTCTTGCCAGTCATTAGAAAAGTGATTCTTGGCTAGCCACAATAGAACACGATTCATAGACCATTGCGGCCCTGCATCGTTCGGTGATATCGGTGTATTCGAATTATTGCCAGACGCATGCTGATGTGAATTGTTTGATGTTGCTGTCAAACCTCTATTGGTCGCAGAAGATAATTGTGGGTTTGGAATAGTTGCGGTAGGCGGCCCAGGGGAATCGTATTCAGGGAGTTGGATGTTATTGAATCTTGGCGGTGTTTGCGATGGATATGATCGGTCTTTATAATAACTGCTGTCGTCCAAAGGGGTGCCCCTCGAACTATCCGACACAGCAGAAAACTCTGCACTATCCCCTCTTGAGAAGCTCGAATCTTGACTCCATCCCAGGCCAGGAATTCCAACACCAGGGCCAAATGATTCACCACGCGGTATATATGTTGCTGACATCTGCTCGCTGCTCGCAGGAGGTAAACCAATCGAAAGCGGAGCGGGCTGCTGGTGATTTGTGAGGTATTGCTGGCCAGGATTATAAGTTTGATACTGGGCGGTAGTGGGTGGATTCGCTGGTGGCCCCGGAAATGTCCTGTTATTAGCTAGGGTGTTCCACGTTGGTTGTGATTGCTGCCAGCTTGTTGGTGGAAGGGGTGGTGGAGGTGGTAAAGGTCCATGTTGGAGGGATTGGTTCATAAGATTCCGAGGCGGTGGTGGAGGTAAGTTTGTCATATTTAAAGACATCATGTTAGGTTGAGCTGGAGGAGACATCGGCGGTGGACCGGGTGGTGGAGGGGCGACATATTGTCTCGAATGGTCGGCATTCGACGGATGTCGACCCGGTTGATACATTGAGATAGAGGGGCCAGATCGGGTCGAGGGTCGAGAATAGGAATGCGGTGAGTATGAGGGTGTCGATGAAGGGTCTGCAGCAGCAAATTGAGCTCGAGATCGTAATGGGGAACTTGATGCAGCAATGGTTGGATAAGATGATCCTGTGCCGTAAGAATTAGGTATAAGTAAACTCGAAGAGCTACTGACTGCGAAGGTTGGAACGTTGTTTAGTAGAAGACTTTCAGGAACTGTAAGGTCTGCATTCGAGGATGTATTCCTTGGGGATGACTGCACACCTGCAGCGCGATTTGATTCTAAACTAATATTTGATCTCGTAGAAGAGCTTCGGGCGCGCTGATTCATGGTCGCCCATACATGTTCATATCGACAACAAGAGCGACTCGAAGTGGATTGGTCGCAATGTTGGCCTTTATTTTGGGTGTTGGGTAGTTATCCTGAAGAATTACTGGTTACAGGCGGATACTTTTTGATGGGTAAATAGTGATGAACCTTTGAACCTTTGAACCTTGGAACTTTAAAGTAACGTTTGAATTTTAGAATTTATATGAAAGAAGTAAAAGCCATGAATGAATCATGAATTGAAAGATTTAAAAGATTTAATTGATACTCAAACCTTATTATATCGAGAGAAGAAAATATGTATCAGCTACACTACACTATCTTTATATCTTCTTTCTTTGTTTCTATGATCTACGTTTCAAATTCAATAATGTGACACAATTTTTTTCATCCTTTTTTTTTTTCACATCTTACGCGCCGAAGTGGAAGAAGGTATTGTGCCTGAATTCCCTAAGTTCTTTGTTCAATTCTCCAAGTGTTGGAGTGCTGGGTCGAATACTTAGGGTAATTAAAGTGCTCTTTTATGTATGTAAAAATAATAGTACCTAAAAATTATGAATATTATTGTGAATAATAGAGATGTAGGCAGTAAATAAATACTATGTAGGTATGAAGTATAATTATTTATATTTTACTCATATTTCAACAATCCTTTTATTAATAAACCGATTAGATTAGAACAATAGTAGATAATAGTAGATAATAGTAGATAATAGTACGTGATATTAGATAAGATAAGAGAAATAGTAGTTAGTTTTCTATGTTTATATGATAGTATGTTGTTAAATTTTGAAGTCATATATTAAATGTAATTAAACATAATTAAATATAACTAAATATGACTAGATATAACTAGACATAATTAAATATAATTGAATATAATTAGATATAACTAGATATAACTACTAGATATAATTAAACATAATTCGACATAACTAGATATAACTATATTTTAGAGTTTATACAAAGCTATATAATAAATCAATAGTACCTAACAATTAAAGATCCTTCAAGTTAAACGGCTATTAACCTTCTACTAGTGGTTCATCCACCCATAAACTTTCTAAAGCGCAAAAGGTTATTATTTATTAGTTTGATTAACGTGACTAATTTTTACTTTTCACTTTCCACTTTCCACTTTTATTCTTTCTCTCTTCCAACATTTATATTATTAAACATTTATTATTATTTGAGGTTCTTATTAGTACTTCTTACCTACTACTATGTAGCTCCCTCGTCCGTCCAAGCTTCTTAATAAGTCAATCCTCCCAATTTCGAATGGCTAGGAGTATAATAAAGATCCCCAATCAAAATAGATTCTTATCTTATCTATAAGTCTTGACTCTTGACTCTTGACTCTTCACATCAGCTCATTCCCCAATAATCGCATTATATCATTGCATTTCCAGCTTACAGGTTATACATCATATCCAATTACATCATGTTCCCTCTCTTACATATAAACAATCCAAGTCCAATTAAAGATGCTCTAGTTATGAACGTATGATTCTAGACTCGGGAGCACTTGTTTACTAGTGGCGTGTTTTGCCTATGACGAACCTTGGTGGGGTGATAGCTTTCGATCCGATACTACCGCTCCTGCGGAATGGGAAGGAATTAATACCATTAAGTTCCATAGTTGGAATTATAAAGTGCTTGAAGTTTCACTCTTCAACTTCTCCAGTTCATCTTTTTTATCATCGTCTATCAACCTTTCTTCTCTTTCAAAGTCTAAGTACCAATATCTCTTCATACTTTCCTAAGATATCAAAGTGTTTCCTCATCTCAACCCCCTCACATCAATATGGCGGACATTAGAACAGATGCCCTGAAGTCCCCAATCGATGTTGCAGAATATCTCTTCACAAGATTGCAGCAAGTCGGTGTACAATCGATACATGGTGTACCAGGAGATTATAATTTAGTTGCTCTTGACTACATTCCAAAGGTAGGATTGAAATGGGTTGGAAATTGCAATGAGTTGAACGCAGGTATTTTACCTATTGGATTGTTGCTTATGTCTGTCTGCTGACAAATAATGTCTAGGGTATGCCGCCGACGGATATGCTCGAGTAAAGGGTATCTCAGCTATTGTGACTACCTTCGGTGTTGGGGAGCTTTCGGCAATAAACGCTATTGCGGGTTCATTCTCTGAAAGAGTTCCAGTTGTGCATATTGTTGGGTAATAAGATATCAATTCCTCTCAAAACTTCTTACAATGTAGTCATCAATTACTAACTGGTTGACACTGTAGAACCCCATCGACAATATCGCAAAAGGATGGCATGCTTTTACATCATACACTTGGAAATGGAAACTTCAATGTTTTTGCAGATATGTTCAAGGAAATTTCTGGCACAATGGCTAAGCTCAGCGATCCTCACGAAGCTGCTACCCTAATCGATCATGCAATTCAACAATGTTGGGTTCAAAGTCGACCTGTCTATATTGCACTCCCAACAGACATTGTCCAGAAAAAGATTGAAGGGGAGCGCCTCAAAACACCAATTGATCTCTCTTTACCACCGAATAATGCGGATAAGGAAGACTATGTTGTTGACGTGGTCCTCAAGTATCTTGAGGCCGCTAAGAACCCAATAATCTTGGTTGATGCATGTGCGATTCGACACAGAGTTATCGAAGAAGTTCATGATTTGATCGCTAAAACTAACTTGCCCGTTTTTGTTACACCAATGGGGAAAGGGGCTGTTGACGAGACCATTGAGAATTACGGTGGTGTATACGCGGGTAGTGGCAGCCAACCGGATGTTCAGCAACGTGTTGAGTCTTCGGATCTTATTTTAACGATTGGTGCTATCAAGGTAAGAATTGCTTTCTTTTCAAATTGAATCTCAAGAACTACACGGGAAAAGTTGCCTAATGTGTTTGTCCCACGGTCAATTAAGCAACCCGCGGTCTTAAACCCGCCCAAACACATGTTCATGGCCTTTCCAACCCCAACAATATATTAACTTTACTGTGTTTTATCTTGCCTTTTAACTTTACAAATATTAACGAAAACAGAGTGATTTCAACACTGCAGGATTCTCCTACAAGACCTCACAGCTTAATACCATCGACTTTCATAGCACGCACATTGTTGTTCGATACTCCGAATACCCAGGCGTGCACATGCGAGGGGTTTTACGAAAAGTCATCCAAAAAATTGACTTAAAGAAACTTTCAGCTATCGCAGGACCAAAGATGGAGAACAAAGTCAAGGAGAACGAGGATGGTTCGGACACCATAACCCAGGCATGGTTCTGGCCTAGGGCGGGTGAGTTCATGAAAGAGAATGATATCGTCATTACGGAAACTGGAACTGCAAACTTCGGTATATGGGAAACCAAATTTCCAAAGGATGTTACAGCTCTCAGTCAGGTGCTATGGGGTAGCATCGGTTATTCGGTTGGAGCTTGCCAAGGAGCTGCACTAGCTGCCAGAGATTCTGGGTCTGATCGAAGAACGATTTTGTTTGTTGGAGATGGATCCTTCCAACTTACGGCCCAGGAAGTGAGCACAATGATCCGTCATGGTTTGAAACCCATCATGTAAGCTAGCCTCGTGTTGTTGTTGAAATTCTATACTAACCCTTGCTTAGTTTTGTCATCTGTAATGATGGCTACACAATTGAGCGATTTATCCACGGCATGGACGCAGTCTACAATGATATTGCACCATGGTCCAACAAAGATCTTGTAAAGGTCTTCGGAGGCCAAGAAGGCAAATATAAGACCTTCCAGATCAAAACGAAAGCCCAAGTACATGAGTTGTTCGAAAACAAGGAGTTCAATGACGCGAACTATCTTCAATTTGTAGAACTCTACATTCCAAGGGAAGATGCTCCCAGAGCCTTAGTTTTGACGGCCGAGGCGAGTGCGAAGAATAATGCAAAGCAATGAATAGTGAGGTGTTGCAATAGGAATGGTCTCGGTTTCTAGGGGCGTTGTCTATTTCCGAGCTGGCTTGGGTAGTGAGTAAAAGTATTTAATGATTGAATGAAAATTCCTCTTCTGAAAACAACTGAAGGTCATGACCACGACTTGATGAAGTGCAAGCAACAATAAAGCAAAATGCCAAATCTCCTAAGATGCGAGAAGTATAGATCAATATGTGATATATAATTCATGACAAATTGACAACGTAGTTTTATCTTTAACTATTCCCATACTGAATGTTATGCTAGCTATAAACATCCAGACCATTAGAAGAAACTTCACGATTAACCATTACTAGACATTTGAAGACTCATTTCATCAAGATTAAGATTCCATTCAAATTTATTACCCATCTACAGTAGTTCACTTGAAGGCCATCGAACGCCGAACATTCCCAATCAACACTTACACTTACCCAATCGGGTCAAGTACCGGTATCTTACATAAGCCATGACTTTACAAAACCGAGTCGAGAAATCAGCATCATGGTTTGCAGCGCAAACGAAACGAATCAACGAATCGATAGATGCAGGATCATAGCTGCAATAATCACATGTAGAACGCGTTTTGATTGTTGTAGAGAAGGAAATATTACCATCTAGGGTTTGCAAGGGTAGAGCAGAAGAGGAAGAGATAGAAAAATGACGGATGCGGCGGCCAGCAACAAGAGGAAAGAGAGCGGTGGGAGGCATGGTGATAGTAGAGGTATGAAGAGAGCTAAGGTATGTTTTTCAGTGGTTTAATTGTTACGGTTGGATTGATTTGATGGGAGAGTTGTTGCTTGGGGTTTCTTGACATTACTTGGTTCTCAACTTTGCTTTATTTGAGTTGCATGTTCATCCTTAGTAGGATGTGTGATTGACTGGCTCTGTTCAGGAAGGCTTATTACCAAGGGGAAGGATGGCGGTGGAGGTGATAGAGGCGATGGTCAGGATTCTGGATGGATGTTTTGCAAAGCATTTCTTAATGGTCGTACCGAGGACTCTAAGATCCTGAGTGGTGTCTCTTTCAATGGCTAGAAAATATTGTTTCCTGTATCGACGTTAGCAGTGGCTTTCGATGAGAACGTTGCTCTTTATATTCCTTTAAAAGTCATTGTCATAGTGTTTTCACGTGATATGCTGTGTAGTGTCACTGTTAACATGCTAATATCTTGTGCAGGGTGGCACCAATGGAAAATGGAAAACTCCACATCAACAAACGAAAATGGCTTCCATTGTACCCCGAGGTGGAAGGATAGAACCGGGTGACCAGGGAATATTTGCAACTTGTATCAAAGGCAAGGAAGGAAAGGCAACGGAAGAGTTAAAAGGTTTATTTGATGAGGTCAGCCTCTTCTTGTTATTAAATAACATGAACTTCACGCTGAATATTGATTAGTGCGCCGAAAAATTCTACAACATTTCAGTGAAATCAAGCAGCAAAAATGATGATGATGATGACGATGCTGGCGATTCAGTTGATGATATAGAAGCATCCATTCGGGAGGAAGTTGCCGCTCAAAAAGACGAAAAGTTATTTTCTGCTGTATATCTCGATATTCAATGCGTCTTGTTCTTCAAAACTCGAGCACCAATCGACCCAGTAGATTTTGTTCACAGGATATGCGAAGCAACATTATCAAGCGGTGTAAGAAAGTTAAAATATGTTAACCGTCTTACGCCAGTATCAATCATTGGCAAGGCGAACGAAAAGGGTATTGAAGAGATTGGACAAGCTGTATTGAGTACTCATTTCCAGCTTGCTGGACAAGCCTCAAGTGCAGAGGCTGCTGCATCTTCGGTATGTTTTCTTTTTTTCGGCGCGTATGATGGCCACGACATTGAAGTTCTAGCCTCATTGTTAAATTTGGTTGAGTTAAACTTCTGAGCTGATGCATATTAACTGAGTTCTAGTACGCAATTCGACCCACGATACGCAACCACAATACGCTCAAACGGGACGCGGTGATCAAACAGGTTGCATCTCTTGTAGGCGAGAATCACAAGGTAGATCTCACTAAGCCAGACAAAGTTATAATAATCGAAATCTACCAGGTATGCCAAAACAACAACAGTGCATGCATTGAAAGAATACACTAACTCACATTGGCTAGTCTATCTGTGGTATAAGTGTCGTAGGGGAGGACTGGGAAAAGCTTAAACGATATAATCTATACGAACTCCACCAGACGAAGTCAAAGTCCGGAGCACTAGAAGATGTCAACTCAAAGGCTATGCCCGATACCGTAACTCCAAACGAGAATCGGGAACCTGAAAACGCAACCGGCAATTAGCTGTTTTGGATGACTAGCATCGTTTTAGTAACATTTATATATCTAAATCTCCGCTAGAGAAAACGTAATGCCCCTTTGACAGCTGTGGCGCAGATCCAGAAGACATCGAGAAATTCATGCATCACCTTGCTGGGGTTTAGACCAGCTTACACAGCGATTATGATGGCACCTAACTTCTAGACTTGCTACGGGTATTTGACAGAAACTCTAAGCATAGCGCGAAAGCTTGACCGCTACATGACAGCTCTCGGGAATACGTCCACGGATGCTGCAATAGAACGGAAAACGTGCGTTGTAGAGAAATAGCCTATTTGAGCGGCTAATATCTATAATCAATCCGTGATACTATAGATATGATATGATATGATATGATTTGATGATATGATATGGTATGGTATGATATGATGATACCAATGCAAATTACCAGCCACCTCCAACCTCCAACAAAGAAAAATTTCAACAGATGTGACGTATGTAGGTTTGCTATTTTGGTTTCTTCACACTATCACTGTCACTGTCATTGTCACTGTCATTGTCATTGTCACTGTCACAGTCGCGGTATAAGTATCCATCCATTGTATTCATCAATCCATTGTACCATACTGTCAACGACATCGTACATCATACATCGAACATCATACATCGAACATCGTACATCGAACATCATACATCATACACCCGACATGCAAATTCGCTACAAGGCGCCCAATTGGGGACGAGCACTCGGGCCAGCAAAAACCATCATTTTTTCAATGCGCGACTAACCGGATCGGCAGAAAATAGGCGAACAGATTCTATGTATCTATGTATGGGGGAGAAAAGAGGATTGCAATTATTAATTTTTTTTATTTTTTTTTTTATTTTTTTTTGGGGGGGGGGGGGGGGGGTTTGGAGAGACTGGATATCCGAGGAGATCTGTGGAGGGGGGGGATTAAATACCTCGGGGGAAAGTATCCGATGCATGCATGCATGCATGTATGTATTGTATGATTTGTATGATTTGTATTTGTATGGTTTGTATGATTTGTATGATGATGATGATGATGATCCATCTGTAGTACATCGGACCAATATCTATCTATCATGGGCTGAATACATATTATACTTATTTATGTAAGTAAGTAAGTAAATATGTAAGTCGAATCGAGATCAACTCATGCAAAGATAATATTTTTTTTTTTTTAATTTTTTTAATTTTTTTTTAAAAAAAAAGAAAGAAAGAAAGCTACGGAGAATAAAATATACGACGATTTGGGAGCCTTACCGTCGGGACGTTTCACACATTTTTGGGGGGTGAGGGGATGAGGGGGGGGGGATCATTCGATAACATCTGTATGTAATTTTTATGCTATTGCATTGATTGATTAAAATATGAGAATAAAAAGAGAAAAGGGAAAAGGGAAAAGGGAAAGTGTTTTAATACAGAACAGTTTTTCTTCTCTTCTGGGACATCCTAGCTGCTTTGTTGTCTGTCAAACGCTGAAAAATGTATTCCTATATCAATAGACTTGATCATTATATTGAGGGTTTTGCTGTACAGTAAGATGAGATGTAAGATGTAAGATGTAAGATGTAAGATGCAGCAACATGTCAGATGCAAGATGTACACCGAGAGTTGAAGATGTGAAGATGTGAAGATGTGAAGATGTGATGAACTTTCCATTAAACATTATACATACATTACATATTATATATTACACATTACACATTACACATTACACAAGTAGGAATTACACATGTAGGAACTACACATCTAGGAATTACCTAGATACGTATGCAAATAATACAGCACGGGAATACCGATACAAAATATGCAAGAATTCTCAAAGTAGAAACTAACATTTGACATATTGTACCTGGACAATAGAGTTCCCACCATTCCCATTAGACGATTGAAGTGGGGGGGGGGGGGGGAGGGAGGGGGGGAATCCAAGTAATTTTAAGCTTACAGGCAAATCCAATCCAATCCAATCTTATCCAATCTCATCCAATCTCATCCCAATACAAGAAAATAAGCATCTTTGAGGCGCGCTTCTCATCTTCATGTTCACCTTCATCTTTATTTTCATCTTTATTTTCATCTTTATTGTTGATTACTATTTTACTATTATCTATTCATAATTTGTGTTATTTTATTTTATGTTATTTTATTTTATTTTAACTTGATCCAGCTTCATCCCAACTCCTCCCCCCTTCTCATTCATTCATTCATTCATTGATTCATTCATTCATTTACTTAATAACAAATCAAACGCTATATATATAAGAATCTATCTGGCCATAAACCAGTGATGACCTAGTCTCATTTAATAATACCCGCGAATAATTTATGCATACACCGGCTCACTCGCTTGTCTATACTTTGTTTGATCCAGTAGATAAATTCTTATACTGTACTGTACTGTACTGATACCAAACTGTTGCGAGTAAATATATATACGTACGTACGTATACATACATGTCAGTGGGAAATCCATATGTGCCCACATACATATATATCGCATCGCATAACATAACATAACATAACATAACAATTCACGTATATCTACCGAGTACTTTTAAGTACTTTACTTAATCCGATCTTCATCTCCCCAAATCAACGCATAAAATAAACTATCTTCTCCCATCGAAGAAAACAAAAAAAAAACAAAACAAAACAAAACAAAACAAAAAAGCTTTGATTTTCTTCCAATTTCGAGTTTCTGTCGTCTACACCCTGGGATTTTCTAAGTATCCTCGCTTGCATTTTCCCAAACAGAAAAGTCTGATACACAGTTACGTACTGCATTGTATGCTCCATCCATCTCCATTCATCCACCTTTCATCCAATATCAAGGGTTTCTTGCTTAAGGAGGTGGCTGCCTCGCAGGCACCCACCTAGACATACATACATACAATACATACATACATACAATACCACGTCAATATTCAAGGTCTCAATCCACAGAAAAAAGTTCCTCGGGACTTTCACATTTGCTCTATCTCCACACATGCACGAGATACAACAAGAGGTTCAAGATAAGCTTCAAGATTCAATATCGCCAAGGAATGCATAAAGGGCCCGCTAGTGTTATCCAGGATTGATCGGTTTTGGAAGAAGAGGGACCGCCTTTCAAACACCAATTAGATTCTATCCTTCAGCCACAGTTCGATAATAGGTATACAGAACAAGTCCGCCTGCAACAGTATCACCGAATATCTAAGTCAACTCTACGGCATATCACTTTCGCATCTTCCCGTTCTCGAATTGGGGACCCTCGTCAGAGAAAATCGTTGTCGGACGAGAAAGGGTCAACCCTTGATACTCCACCTTAAGCTAGGGATCGACCTAGTCCTAGTTGTGTTCCTGACCTGGTTAGATTTGCCCTACAGCATCACAATCAAACCTAATTTAGACAACCCATCCAAACACGATCAATTCAAAATAAACAAACAAGCCCACCCGGTTGTACCCAAATACCACCTCACAGCATGGCATCTTCTAAGACGGCCGTGCCGGGCAAGTCCTTCAAGACATCACTCATGTACTCGGTGCCGGTACGACGTCTCAAGGATATACTTAGCCATGTGGTACCGGATCTCAAATTCGGAAGTTTCGAGGAATTGCCATCGACCCAGCTACCCAGACTATACACTCTCAACATGTCGGACGACAATAAGCTTCTGCTTTCCTTTGCGCCTAGTTTGGCCGTCAGACTCTTGAGACATGAGACCACGCTTCAGTATTCCGAGGCAACATTGGTCCATTTTCTCGAGACGTCGAACAGGAAGAGCGATGGCTTAGATCATAGTATGGATCTAGGTGGCGACGAGGGAACAGTGAACATGAGAGAAGTGGTACCGAAAATGCTAAAGCATTCGTCTAACAATCGAGAGATGGCATACCCATACACAATATTCGAGCATACGGCAGGAAAAACACTATCATCACTGTCGGCATACCTCAGTGAACCCGAGCGTCGCCTCATCGACAAACAGGTCGGTTCATTGACGAGAAACCTAGCTTCCTTAACGTCACCCACCGGCACATTCGGCACAGCAGCTCGAGTGCTACCAGATCCATTCAAACAATCTCCACCTTCTGCTCCAGTAGGTGAAGGCTCGCCAACATGGGCAGAAGCTTTTCATAATCTGCTCGAATCCGTCCTGAGGGACGGAGAAGATATGGCGGTTTTATTACCATATGATGTAGTGCGATCGCACTACCAACGACTATCATGGCGTTTAGACGCAGTAACACTACCAAGACTGGTGCTACTAGATTTAGGAGAAAGAAACGTAATGGCTGAGAAGAACGGACAGAAAGAAGGAAGCTCATCGATACCAAGCCAAAGCGTCAAAGTGACCGGGCTCCGAAATTGGAGCCAGGGAATGTTCGGCGATCCCTTGATCTCGAGTGTTTTTGAGAATCCCAGTGAAGGCTTCTTGGAAGGGTGGAGAGCTGCCGACGATAATGATCTCATTGAAGATACGGGGAACGCGGACATTAGATTATTGCTCTATCGATGCTACCGGGCTGTGCTAGGCATAGTAACAGAACACTACCGACCGCAGCCCGATAGCAGTCGAAGGGAGCTAGAAAACAGGAGGAATCTGACCAATGCATTGGCGGACTTGGAGAAAGTCGATATCGCCGTACACGACGCTTTGAAGCGATCGAGAAGCGAGAGTTTATCGGTGTCTCCCCGGGAGGCCGAGGGTTGCAAGAGACAGAAAATGTACCATGATGAAAAAATGAAGCTTACTAGCGTTCTTAACTTGTAATTAATAATACCCAAATATCCAAGCAACGATTCTTCAAGGATATTTTTTTTTTAACATATGTATGTATATATTTCTAGCCATTTATTCTGGCTTCTTCGATCCCGTTTCTTCTGCGTCGTCTTCGTCGCGAGGTAATTTCATTCCTAGCATACCCAAAAGATTGCCCCCAGGCCCGGCCATCCCTCCTTGACTCTTAAAGCTTTCCAATAGATTTTTAGCTAAATTGAAATCGATATGCAATTCCTCGTCGCTTTCTTCTTCCTCCTCCTCTTCTTCTTCCAGAGATTCATCTTTTTCGACATTGTTTTTACCTTTGTCTACCGTAGTTTTCTTTCCTTTCAAAGCGGCAATTTTGCTAGGCGTTGGATCCAGATTCAGAGCACCTGCCTCATTTAATTCCGCCTCCATTCTCTTCATCACTTTTTTGATTTCTTCCATCTCATTATCCTTGTCTGCATCATCGTCATCGTCATCGTCACTGTCGATTTCTTCGATTGTGCGAGATTTGGAGGAATTTACAGGTGCTCTGGTTTCATCTATGTCATCTGATGGCATACCCATCATCTCTCTCATCATCTTTGCGAATTCAACCTCGTCGAAACTGACATCTCTATCTTCTTCGCTGTCTTCGTCATCTTCATCTTCATCATCTTCATCTTCATCATCTTCGTCTTCATCATCGTCGTAATCCATATCATCCAGTTCAGCCCCATCGGCACCTGCATCCTCATCGTTAAGAAAAGCTTCGAATCGCTCCACCATCTTTTTGAGATCCGCCTCGGTCTTTGCGTCGCCGAATCCTGACGGTGGTTCTGGACCGAAAGATCCGGGAGGGCCTGCTGTTCTCTTTTCTTTATTTTTACCATCTAGTTCTCTTTCAAAGTCTTCAAAATTGATGTCGAGCCATTTTTCATCATCCTCCCTCCTTACATCTTTCCATGTTGATATTTCATCATCGCCAGGGAGAGAAAGGTTAGCTTCATCGCCCAAGTCCTCTAAGAGGATGTTAATTTCTCGGACGGATCGGTTGTCGCCGTTTTTTGGATCTGTTACTAACATTTCAAATCCCGAGGTAACCTTCATTCCTATTTCCAGTTGTGCAGATGAATTAGAGTTTGCACTATTATTAGAACGCACTAGAATATCCTTCCATGCAGCAGGCGCCGAGAATTGCTGAGACTTTAGCTGGGCATAAAGAACTTTAGTGAATCGTGTGGAGACAGTAACCAAATCTTCTGGAGGAAATACAAGGTTCGACGAGACTGCTTGAAGGGGCTTCAATGCAATTGGATCCCGAAGATAGAATGCTTCAACAGCTGGTGCGATTGATGTAGGTCGAGTGTGTAAAATGTATGCAAGTTTTCTTGGTATAGTGATGCAAGCATGATGGAGCGAGGCCACAATTTGCGCCGGATAATTTCGAAGTCGATAAAACGCTTCCGCCTCGATCAGCGGTGAGTGTATGAGGTTGCTTGGAGTTAAAATTATAGTTGTGTGAGCTTCTTCTAGAGTAAGTGGACGAGATACTGGAGCAGTAGTGTTTGTCGAGGAATCAGTAACTGCAGTCAAAGGTATTATATGAAGAGCATTGTTATGAATCCATACCTATAAGGCGTCAGAACATCAAATTCCGCGGATACTTCTAAGAACCTACCCGGTTGTCTGCAATTTCGGGATTAAGCCATCTTGGGAGAGCGTTTGCAGCTTCAATCAGTAGGAATTCGCCATCGGAATCAACAACTTTAATCCATAGTTTTGGAAATCGACTGCTTAATTCTTTGAGTATATACACAATGAGCCATTCGTCTTCAACGGAATCTCCATAATTCGTAAGTCCATGTAGGTACATCGAGCCTATTGTAACATAAGCATTTGATTCGTAGGATATCTTCATAAGTATCATACCCTTTCCGGTCTCTACCTCTATCTTGAACCCATCGCGCTGCCATATATAATCCTTCAGAAGATCCTTTACAAGTTTCAAAGATTCTTTCCGCACATCCTCTAACCTAGCAAGTAAGTCTTTTTGTGATTTCAATCCTGCATCAATAATGAAAAGCGAGTATTCGACACAATCCTCAGGAAGTCGCTTTGGAAACCCATTAAAGTCTTCACCAAATCCACCAAATTCATTCTCCATTCCATCCATGTTGAAGAGCGCAAGATAAACAATAGTTGATCAGATGTATCCCGCTCTATTGTTGAAGTTTGTTCTCATTTGAAAGATAGAGAGAGGCCAAGTAATTAAATACCTACACAGCCTTGGAAGGCTGATATCAAATGCGACGGTTGGATCAAGAATTGGTTGGATTCACTAGAGTGGATGTACCGAAGCAGGGGGTATCTTTTATTTTGATTTCACTTCACTTCCCATACCCGACACTAACCTGCATTGGGAAAGAACGTAAACAAATCAACCTTGGAAGATAATCGCGTTAACGACCGATAACCAAAATATCAAAATATTCTTCTTCAACGCGTCTGAAAAATATCAATCCCAAGTTTTATTTTTGTGCAATTGCTACTTTGATAAGATACCACTTTGGTTTTGGAGTTCATGGCTTTTATACCAAGTTTCGCATTTCCATTGCATTGAATACTAACTTTTTTTCTTCCCTATTAAATCGAGCCTAAGAGCTCATATACAATTCTCGAGATGGTACAAGCTGGGATAGCAGGGCTCGATACGCCGCGGACAGTCAACGGCGATGGAACTTACCTGGGCACTCATGTGCTTGATTTCGATATATCGCAAGAACAATCCTTCCAATCTCCCTCCAAAGACAATAACCTCTTGTCACAAATGCAAAATGGTCGACGTGGTATCAACCTCCGAACTCCAAGGAGTCGTGCCGCGCTAGGCGACAGACGAAACGTGCCGGCAGGACTTGGGGCGGGAGAGTTCACTCCTTTACTGAAGAGCGCTACGAGGAACAGTGCTCGAATGAATGGGAGAGAGAATGTTGCTTCAACCCCGGCATTTCTACGCCAGGGAGGATTGAATAACATCCCCGAAGGATTTTCACCTTTGCCAGCTGGATCGACGTATGGGGACGACTCTACAAGAACTGGCTCATATACAGCTGGTACACCAATGCCGAATATCGATAGTAGCATGGCTGAGACACCTATGGCTCTTCTATCGAGACGGAACGAAGGACCTGGCGTTTTACAAGATGGCAATCAATTATCTTTACGTGAACAAGAAAATGTCATTGATAAGATTGAGAAAGAGAACTTTGGCTTGAAGCTCAAAATTCACTTCCTAGAGGAAGCCTTGAGGAAAGCGGGGCCCGGGTTTAGCGAAGCTGCCTTGAAAGAGAATACGGAACTTAAGGTCGACAAAGTTACAATGCAAAGGGAACTCCAGCGATTTCGAAAGACGTTAACTGCTGCCGAAAAGGATGTCGATCAATACCGCCAGCAAATTCTGGACATGCAAGATAAATTCAAACGAAAACATGCTAATGCTGGGCAACAGGAGGAACTGGACAATTTGCGCCAAGTATTGGAAGAGAAAGAAGCTGAACTTAACCGAGTGCGGAGCCAGGAAGACAAATATGAAGAATACGAGGACAAGATTCACGATCTGGAATCGGATTCGAGGGAGAAGGATCGTATTATCAATGATCGAGAAGACGACATCGACAACCTCAAGGATGATCTTGAGAAACGCGCGGAGACGATTGCAGATTTGGAAGCAGCTTTGAAAAAATCGCAGCGCCGGGCTGTGGAGCTGGAAGAAAAGGACCAGTCCAGTGAAGAACTCAAGGAAGCTGAATCGCTGATTGAAGAGTTGGAGCGCGATGTAGAACGCTTAAAAAGTGAGCTCGGGGATGCGAAGGAAGGTTGTGAGGATGCGATTAGGGAGAAGGAGCGTGCCGAAGCTAATCTCGAAGAGCTTCAAGACGAGATGGCGAATAAGTCTATCACTACAAGAGGCTTAAATCGACAGGTCGAAGAGAAGGCCAACCGATTACAGGATGAACTAGAAGATCTTCGGGAGCGACACCAGAACCTAGAGCAACAGCACAGCGACAAAACAAGGGAGATCAGAAAATTGCAGGACAAATTGGAAGAACTTGCCCGTGACAATGAAGTAAGCGAGCAGAAGATCCAGAACAAGCTTGATATTCTTCAAAATGAACATGAGAAAACGGTTCGCGAATGCAACACACTTGTCAAAAAACTCGAAACCTTCAGAAAGGATGATCAGCAAAGACATGATGAGAGGGACTTACTCCAGAACCGTCATGATGCTCTTACATCTGAATCTGCTAGTCTCCAAGCCGAATTAGCCAAAGCCAAAGATTTGATTGAGGAATTGGAGGACAAATTGGAGCACGAGAAGACTTTGGCACTCGCTAGCGAACGAGATGTTCGAAACGAATATATGGAGGAAATTGGCCGCTTAGGCGACGAAGTTGAAGATCTTAAAGCGGAAATTAAGGAGAAAGAGCGCCTGTATGATGATGATATCGAAAAGTGGGAGAGTGAAAAGCGCAACTTGGAGATTCAACGTACTCAGGCTGAGGAACAAGCAGCAGGCCTTCAAAAAACCATCGACCAATTGCAACAAGCTGAAGGATCTCTATCTGGACGAGAATCGAGACTTAAGGAAGCCATGCGTAGCGAGAAGGAAAGACATGAAAGCCAAGAAGCGTTACTAACCCGTCAGATTAACGAATTAAACGAGGATATTCAAACTCGTCAAAATGCTCTTGAGGACTCTAGATCTGAACTCGCCGGCATTCGCGAGGAACTTAGACTCAGTCACCGAGAGCAAAAATCAATGGCCGAGAAGATTGAAGGTCTTGAGGACGAGGTTGAAATCCTGCAGACAAGTCTCGATGAAGAGAGTGATCAAGCGAACCAGGATGTTAATGCGGCCAAACACGAATCAGAAAGCCTAAGACGACAGTTGCAAGCACTAAAGCATGATCTCGCTCAAGCAGAGGCAGCTGCCGCAAGCGCGAGAACCGAGCTCGAGGCATTCCACAGTGACTTCCAAGCAGACCAAGGCTCGACGGAGAGTCTTAACAAGTTGCTGAAAGCCCACGAAGCTCAATTGTTGAAGGTTCGACAAGACAAACAAAACCTACAGGACCAAATGGGAAAGGTCAATATCGAACTTCATTCACTCCGATCGTCAAATGCTGAACTCAAAGCCGAACGAGATGAACTTTCTAGTCAGTTAAAATCGTTGCAGCAGCGAGAAGATGATACTTTCCGTCTGGATCAGGAGAGGGTTGATCTCCGAACAGCCAAGATGAAACTCGACCACGAAGTGCGCCGACTTCGAGAGGAGAACAAGAATGCTATAGAGGAGCAAAAAGTCATCGAGAAGGAACTCCAACAAGAAGTTGAGAGAGCTAGCACAGAAGAAGCCCGGCTCAATTCGGAAATTCAAGACCTGCATCGAATACTCAGAGGCTCATCCGAAAAGAGAGAATTGTCTACGGCCAAGAAGACCATCCATAACTTGGAAGAGCGCATCCTAGAACTGGAAAGTCAACAATTATCAGGCGACCAGCAAGATGAACCCACCCATGAGTTATCTGAACTTCGACAGAATCTCTCCGCCGCACGTAAGAAGGAAGCCGAGTACATTCAACGTGAAGCTACTCACAAGGACAACGCCAAAAGCCTCAAGAGACAAATTGCTGAATTGGAACGCCAAGTACACGAAACCCAGATGACTCGTTTTGCGGGGTCATCTCCACAATCTTCTTTCCTTAGCCCTGGTCAGAAATCCGAGGTTGTCGAGCTTCGACATCAGCTTGCAGATGCACACCAGTCTCTTAAAGAGCTTCGCTCCAGAATGAAGGACTCTGACAGAGAGGCAGCTCGCAAGCTTAGTGCTGCAAATATCAATGCTGAACATCAAGCACGGCACTGGGAGTCGGAGAAAGACCATCTCGAAAGTCAATTACTTGAAGTGCGTCTTTCAAAAGATGAGCTTGCGGCCAGAAATGCTTCATTCGAAGCCGCCATCAACAGACTCAGCGATAAGATCGATCGCCTACAGAAGGCACTTATGGCTGAACGTGCAAACAGTGGTGAAGGTCGTACCATAGCTCTTGAGCGCCGAGACCTTCATACAATGCTCCGAGAAACTCAGATCCAACGCGAATCCCTCGAGGTTCTCATCAAAGAACGTGAGAATGCCATTGAGTCCATCAGTGCGAAAGAAAACGAACTTCGAACTAAACTTCGCCGTGCTCGTGATGAACGCGCCTTCGAGCGTTCAAAGGCCCTCTCTGCCCAAGAGCAATTGGAATTGCTCGAAGAAGAATATGTCAGAGCTAAGGGCGAGTGGGAGGCTGAGAAGCAAGCACTTAGTCGTGGTGTGAGATTCCCAAATATGTCAATCTCTTTCAACGATGAGAATGAAGCCGCAGCACTCAAGAAGGAGAAAGAGGAACTTCAAAAGAAACACGCAAAGGAACTGAGAGGACTTTGTATGCAGATCGAGTGGATGAAAGCGAGATGCCGAAGGGAAGAGAACCTCAGAGAGGATGCTGCTTTTGCGAAGAAATTCATGGTTGCCCAGATTGGTCTTTATGATGCTTGGTACGTTATTCCTCCTTCCCCCATTGTACTGTCTACACACCTGCCCCAAGACACCCACTAACATAACTTCCCTTAAAGCAACCAAGCAGATCTCCGACTGCTCCGTTCAATGGGCCTCACACCTGAGCGAGCCCCTGTAGTAAAGAAACCCACGATCCGCACCGTGGCGCTCATGATCATGGCTAGTGTACGCATGAAGAAAGGCGCTGAGGAGTGGAAGAAGAGTCGAAAGATCCATGAGCGTATCGTGGGAAAATTAGAAGGTATGAGGAGAGGTGCTAGTGGTAGTTCTAGTTCGAAGAAAGAGATCAATGCCAAGGAGGTGAGGGAGGCTTCGACACCCACGAAAGCATTCTTGGATGGGAGATCGGAGGGTAGGAAGAGTAGTTTGAGGAGTGTGGTGAGGCAGATCCAAAAGGATAAGGATGCTGCTGAGATGGATTTCACGTTTTAGGAAATGGAATAGGATGGAATGAATGAGTGGGTGGTGTTTGGGTATTGATTGACATTAGCATTTTGCATTTTTGTTTCGGTAGTGTTTCTTCTCGTTTTTTGTGGATAGGGTAGGATAACGATATGTTGGATTGTTATGTTCAATATTAAGGAACGAAGCAGAATGAACAAATCAAGCATTCGATTTGGAGTTTGGGATTGGGGTAGGATATGCCATGCTATGGATTGGTCGACTAAGAACATTTTTTACTATCAAGTAGTCGGGAACAAACCAAAAGAAATTATTATCATCTGGTATCGAAATATAGCCTTTCTTCATATAAAGAACAATTGATCGTGTTCTATTGTATAGGTCTATCCATATATCATAACTGCCTTGTGCCTGCCTTCTCATAATCTCGTTCTTCTATCAATGTTTGCGCGCGCGCGTGTATATGCGAGGTAATCATCTAATTCTTCTCCTCAATACTTCGTTTTTTACCTATCAAAGAATATGAAGCCCCAAGGTTAGCTATCTCATCCTTGTCAACGCTTGCAAGTAACACGCATCAAACAATCAAAATCAAAATCAAATCAATCGTAAACTTTGAATCGGGGTGTGTTTTCGTTTTCGCTGGGTAACAAGGGTAAATCTAACTCTTAACCAAAAGACTCGATCCAGTCATCTCCTCGGGCTGCTTCAAACCCATAACTTCCAAGATCGTAGGTGCAACATCACCGAGAACACCTTCATCTGTTTGCTTAAGGGAGTATCCCTTGGGGGCGTTGGCCATGATGAAGGGAACTTTGTTGGTTGTGTGGGAAGTCTTGGGCTTGCCGTCGGCAAATTTCATTTCCTCGGCGTTGCTAATACGAAGGTCAGTATTAAAATAGAGGAATAATGGATATGTAAATGCAATAACATACCCGTGATCGGAAGTGATGAAAAGAACATATCCTTCCTTCTTGCAAGTCTCGTAGATCTCGCCAATAGCCTTATCGGTGGCAGCGACACCGATGACAGCAGCTTCATATACACCAGTGTGACCAACCATATCAGGGGGTGCAAAGTTGTTCATGATGAATTCAAATTTTCCTTCTGAGATACGCTTGCTCATTTGCTTGGCAACACCTGCAGCGCTCATTTCAGGGGCTTTGTCGTATGTTGCGACACTCTTGTTGGAAGGAACCAAATCTTGAGACTCATCTCTAACTTCAAGAGGGAACACCTTTTCGACACCACCGTTGAAGAAGAATGTGACGTGGGCGTATTTCTCGGTCTCTGCGACGTGGACTTGGTTTACACCTTGGGCGCCGAGGGTTTCGGCGAGGACGTTGCCCATGTGTTGGGGCTTGAATGCGATTTCGAATGGATAATCGAGTTTGTACTGGGTCATGGTGGTGAGTGTAATGTTTTTGGGGTATGGAAAATCTGGTTTTGGTGATCGGTCAACATCTCCGAGAAGTTGGGTGATCTCTCGAACGCGGTCGGATCGGTAGTTGAAGAAGAATACTTGGTCATTGTCTTGGATACGAGCGTCCTTGCCTCCAATGATGATAGGCTTCAAGAACTCGTCGTTCTCGCCCTTTTCATATCTCTCCTTAATGGTCTTGACTGGGTCGCTGCTCTCTTCACCTTCACCAACACACAAGCCGTTCAATCCAACTTCAATTCGGTCCCATCTCTTGTCACGGTCCATAGCGTAGTATCTACCAACAACGGTTGCGACTTGACCGATTCCAATCTCCTTAATCTTCTCGAGAAGGCTTTCCATGTAACCAGCACCGGATTTAGGGTCGGTATCACGTCCATCACCGAAGAAGTGGATGTAGACATTTGGGATTTCCATTTCCTTGGCTACTTTCAGAAGGGCGTAGAGGTGGTCTTGTTTGGCGTGCTACCACTCAAAATCAGTATCAAGTGCACCAATCCACACCAGAAAAACTCACCACACCACCATCTGAGATCAAACCGCACAAATGGAGACGTCCGTTGCCCTCCTTAGCAGCCTTGAATGTCTTTGTGATGACCTCGTTCTTGTTCAATTCCCCTTTCTTGATAGTTTGATCAATTCGAACCACATCCTGCCACACAACTCGTCCAGCACCAATATTCAAATGTCCGACTTCCGAATTGCCCATTAGACCCTCTGGAAGTCCAACAGCCAAGGAAGAAGCCTCAAGCTTGGTATACCCCTCTGCGTTCTTCGCAAAGGCATCCATTACGGGTGTTTCCGCATTGGTGATCGCATCTCCATCTTTAGGGGAATCTTTGCCTGGAATTCCCCATCCATCAATGACAACTACGCCAAATCATCACAATTAGCCATGAAATCTCAAGATACACAAGGACATAAAATAGCGCAAGTATATAATCTGGCTTCTTATGGATGGGTATAGGGGGTAATGATTTCTCCGTATTGAGTCGGACAGTTGGAACAGAAGACTGAGCCATTGGTGAAAGAGAATCACTATGTACAGTCTAAAGTGATGGATACATGAAGGAGACGATTGGAGATAGGTGGAATCTTTGTAGACGTACTCAGGACAGCTTTGTTCTCGACTTGGACCATTTTGGCGAGTATTTCGTTTCGAGTCTGGTCACAGGCCTATATCAGCTCTCACCTCTCAGCTTTCAGGTGCCACTAAAGTAACAAAGAATGGTAGGTAAGTTGAGGAGACAAGAGAGTTGTTAACTTACTAGAAAATGGTGTAAATAAAATTTCTATGGTATGTACAAGAATCTAAACAATTCTTAATGACTTGAGAAAAAACCAAGAGAAATTATTGAAGTTTGTTGAGAATTATTAGATAGAGCTTTGGTAGTGGGGTGTCTGTTTTTTTTCTACTGCCCCTCCAGACCGAAACCGCCGCGATAAGAGCGAACTTTCCAAGGTTGCCTTTTCTTAGCAGCCACAACGACAAGACTAATGCGTACCTCCCCACAACCAATCAATATTTCGATGATAATACATATTTGAGGATCTTAATCCTTGATTCGACTTGTCCATATTTGAACTCCGGTCGATAAAAGAAAGGGACCACCTCCGATCAATCCGACAAAGCTCAAGATGACGACCTCATCATCTCGATCAGCGACCCCAAAGATGTCTTCAACGATGGTCCTCCCCGAAGGTCTTACCGCAGATTCGATTGATACGATTCCTGTTCTCTGCGATACTCTTTCACGACTTCAAAACCTGTCTCCAAACAACCCATCTGCAGCATCTCCACCTGGCGCGACCCCTTCCTTCAATGCTGCAAATGGTACTGGGCCCTTAAATATCAAAGATATCTTCACAGCGACTGATCCTATCAAACATAAATTACAAAAAGCAAGAGCAAGTGTGAAAGGAATGCCGGATCTGCACAGGACTATTGAAGATCAAGAAGAAGAAATAAAAGAATATGAGGATAAAATCAGCCAGCAAAAGGAGGTATTACGATTGTTGATGAATGTGGGATTGGATATGAAGAAAGAGAGACAAGAGAGGGGAGGCATTGATAAGATGGAAACTTGAGAGAGAGCGAATGGATTTGAAACAGATAACTTATATGAAAGCTGGCATCAACAGGATTCATGGGGCTAATGGACTCTTAAAAGAACATATCTGCAAGATGGCATGGACGCACCTTGTGAGCTACTCGATTGAACTAACTTCACGGTTCAATTGGAGGAACGCAATATTGTCACATGCGAAAATATAGACTGCTCGACGGGTTGTTTATATTACTACCAACTTCAATTTGAGCGCGTATTAATTACATGCTGAACAACTTCTCCGCCGGTAGGACACCAAGCATAGCTGGCTCGTCCAAAAATTACTAGCTATTAGAGTATACTATATTTAATGGATATCACTTTTTCGTAATTTTAACCTTCCTCAAGATGTCATCGAGTCCGACCCCTGGTCCTCCTGGCACAACAGTCGCCCATATATCCTCTTGCAGTCTTTGCTCTTCAGGTAGAATACTCCAGTTGGGGCTATGGTCTGCTTTCAACCACTTGAAATCATCAACCTGATCCCATTGGTTCTGGACAGACTCTCCGGAAATGGTCTAAGAAACCGTGTTAGCTCTTGGGAAACAACACTATTTGTATTTTAGACTTACATGATAATCTGGGATAGGAGCAAATCTGACATTACTGCAATCCTCAATAATTGGCCGACTGGCACAATGTAAATAGATATCTACGTTTTTGCAATCGTGCATTCTAACTTGTCGTGATGTTACAACAATGATACTATCTTGAACATTCGTGATATGAGCAGCCCCAGCGACATGTCCAGCTACAATCAATGAGTGCTTGATATCCTTCAGAGCAAGTCCTGCGAAAGGCGCACCATTAGCCGTAGGCACTGACATATCGAGAATACATTTGTTGAGTTTCGTGACAGCTCCTGATGCAGTTGCCCGAGAAGCAGACGATGGAAGAATAATGTGAAGTCCTGAGTGATCCGTAATATTGATAGTGTTTGCTTGTGAAAAACTTGGCTTTCGTATTGGACCACTTGCATTGGTCATTTCCTGATTATAGTTCTTAGAAAACGAGGGCAAATCTCCAATGGTATCTCTGGCACTGTCCTCTCCTGGCGGGGTTATCAAATTAGCAGGTGTGGTGACCATTGATGACTCAGTTGAAGATGTCAAGGTCGATTTAGAATCAACATTAAGGAGTTTTGCAGCAAGCTCGGCTGCATCATTGATAGATACGGCTGATCCATTTTTGTTTGTAGTCTTAAAACGAAACCTAGCTCTTGGTGCAATTTTAGACCTTGTCCCTTCAAGATTTTCGGAGAGAGCTTTAACTGCCTGTTCATTTTGTTAACGTAGTGACATCAAACTCAAGAAGGCGATATCACCTGAGAATATGTTCGCCGGTCATAGGCTGGAATATAATCCGTGGCATCTGCAACTTCATTGGATAGTGTTGTAATACTGGCAAGACAGTGGTCTATGGCATCCTGCCTTTCACTGAGAGAGTAGTTCCCCAGCTGACTTATCCGCTCTTGTATCTCTAACACAATGTCAAATAACCCATAAGATTGTTAGTCTTAATGGCGTGACTTACCAGTGACTGATTCTTGGAAGTATCGATAAAATCGTTCCTTTAAATCCGACGGAGATCCTGATGTCTCGCTGAACGGTGCACGGGGTGTTATTGTTCTCTCCATTTTGTATTAATGTATTAATGTCAATAGATAAAAGACGCAGGCTCTGCTTTCCACCTTTAGTATTCTTGAAAAGAACAAGTCACAAAATTGAAGTGGTGAATTGTTACACAAAAGTCAACAAAAGCGCAAAATGGATGTATACAAATAAATTCTGGCAAAAGTCTTATGACATGAAATGGGGCTTTAAAGCACACCACCTTTTTTTTTTCAAAATTGAGTTCACGAAGGTCCACAACTTAATAATTTAAAGACAAAATAAATCTTGAACAGTAAAGAGGAAATAATGAGTGAGTATTTGAGTACTTTATATTCAAGTAGAAAAGCTCACTATAAGTTGAACGCAAATCATCAAGGGAAGGCGGCATCGTCATTCAGGTTGCGGGGTCATTGTAACATAGTGTGTCTTTAACCACTTGTAGGTGTTTCTTTAAAACAAAAAAGCGAGTACATCCCATTAGCCAATCAAGATAGGTCTATTAAAGGGCAAAACATCTAGACGTTGATTAAGTATGTAGACAACCAGATGAATCAGATTACAGCGCAAAATCTATGTAGACTTTAATAGTGATGATGCTACCAGCTCAGAGTTCTTGCTTGAGAAATCCTGAAGAATAATGGGTTACCAGAATACGCTTATTTCCGTTCTATAAAATTACCACTCTTAGTATTCCTCCTTGACACAAAGAAGCATCCGTAATACCCATGACAATTGCTTGTTGTGAGATCTAACTTCTCTGTTCTGCGAGTCGAAGGAGCAGCGTCTAGCAACAGTGTCCAGCAGCAGCGTCCAATCGCAGGGTCGTCTCTGAGTGAGACAAATACTTAGGCAAGATTTCATGAGCCCCGAATCACGCGAGATATCGATTTCGTCAGTGTCTCCATATATTGATAACTTCATCATGAGGAATAATGCACAACTTTTACGGTAAACGATTCGCAAGTCCAGAACATATGTACATTGTCGTCCCAACCTCTCCACGTAATATCAATACAATGGCCTTTATGATTTCGCTGGTACGTCGATACCATATCTTTCCTTGATTCTCTCTCTTCTCCTCTCATCGTAACCAGGGCCGTATATACCTAAGTAAGAATGTGTTAGTGTAACAGCCCTCGCCAATAATTAGAGTATTTACATACCTCTCCCTTCTCCCAATTCTGATATGGTCTGTTCGATAGGTATCCGTCGGTTCTTCCTGAGATGCTCCTTTCGCTCGAACTCATCAAGCGTACTGTCCTTCTTGAAACCTTGCAAGGCGCCACCAGTATAATCGAATACACTAAGTACAACGGCTGTTAAAGCACCAAATCCGAGAACTGCGGGAGTTGTGCCAACTGTAATTGAATAAGTATGCGTCGAGATAAATTTGGTATGAGGGCTACTCACATCTTAATCCCAAAACTGATCCCGCTAAGAAGCCACCAATTGCTGTATTATAGCTGTCGTCCTTTTCTCGTAGATTGGCTGAAGCAAATCTTGAAAATTCGTATGTTCCTCCCATAGCAGCTAGGATATGTTAACGAAATTGCGGCAACGTCTGCAATTGAGAGCAAGTATACCAAATATGAGAGTTGTGCTTCCTGTCCTGGTGAAAACCCCCAAAGCTCCGACGTTCCTCTTGGTCAAACTGTTTTGAATGGCAGATATCAATGCACCGGCCGAGCCAGTTATCATTGTACCATTGAGAGCCGCCTTCACTGCGTCCTTAGGATGATATTGTTCATTGCTTGGTGCCATCTTAGGCAATGCGGTGGGTTTCAAATATCTGGTATAGTTTGTCGCAAGGTTGCTTTGGATGTTCAATGTGATTAATACATATCTATCAATGGATATTTATTTGGCTTGAGGTTAATCGATGGAGAGCTTAAGCGGGATATGCCATCCAATCACAAGGCAAGAGCCTTACCGCCTTGCCGCGATAAGATTGGGCTGAGCATTACTAACTTTTTGGTGGGTGAATTTGAACTTTACTATCCATGTTATTGCCGGCGTCTCCATCAGAGTCCTTCTTCACATTCACATTCACATCTACATTTCAACATCACTCCTTCAACGAAAAATTTATGACATTCACCTATCAACTTATTCAACTATTGGATATGAAATAATAGGAAGTTTGTATAAAATAACAGATTTCATTTCTTTTCAATTAAATTTAGATTTGTTTTTAGTACAGCTTCTACCTTCTTTGTGTACCTCACTGTAGGTGCCTCCAGGGCTGGTTACATCAATCTGTTAGCCTGGAACTACTCCACGATCAAAAAGAAGTTACATCACATTGTTTTTATTCAGCGAAGCTCGTTCCCTTTCACCTTTCAATAACTATTTTCAGGAAATCAAAAAATCAATCAATTTTATTCAGAATTTATCATCCTCTCTTGTGAAAGTGGAACATTGGATTCAACACTAAAGTGAAGTTATTTGATGCCGCGGGGTATTAGGCGCGCAATACATCGATTCGGTATCTCTGATTAATAAGTTGAAGTAAAGCTACAGAGACTAGAAGCCTGCTATGCATAAAAATGGATTGAGCCCCGGCCCAGGTTAGTTCTGTGACGGCTTCTTTATTTGACTCTAAACACCTCGAGATCTCGCGCATTTGATGAATCAAGCTGAAAATTTGTACTTATTTAGGGAAGACGGCACCTAGATTGATCCGCGATCTCGTTGACTACGATGTTAGATACAACACAACCGGCAAAAACCTGCTTATTGATCCGCCTGTACAATTCAAGGCAGTTGGCCATCCCCCGCGAACTGGTCCTTTAGACTGCCGCCATCATCTTTGCAGAAAGGATTCTCAATCAACATACCCGAGGCCAAATGAAAAGCCAGATAATGCAACAAAATATGAAATAGCCTCGTACTGCTCCAAGTGCCGCCATCACTTTCTGGTCAGTGTAGATTTCCGCGATTGGAAGGATGGCCAAACTCCTTGCAATGTGGAGGATCCCATAAACCCCCTTCATCATTTTCGAGTAGTCGAGTCGAAAAAGTCGAAGGGTACGGACGATAAGTACAATGCATTTATCGAAACGCACCGGTTCATATGTACAGGGCAGATATGTCCTGTCACCGTCGAAGTCAAAGTGTCGCCGCCTAGACTCCCCAATAATTTGCTCGCACTCATTACTGATCGTCGAACCGTGGCTGCTCGCGGACAGAGGATAATAAAGGCTGAACCAGATAGATTCTCCGGATATAGGACACTATTGCCAATCCAGGTGTTAAGCAATCTTCGCACATATTTGCAGGATGCAAGGACTACAGTGGAAAGGAAGAGGATTGATGCTAGAAACAAAAAGTTTATACTTGGACTTGCGGACGATTGTAATGAGCTTGTCGAGTACCTGGATTTCATGCCTTCTATGGAGGAGTCGGTACAAGCAGGAGTAAGTACTAGATATTATATATGGGGACTTCGGTGGCTGACTCTTTCTTTGTAGGACGAACCTACTTTATTCTGGAATCTACCTGTAGTTAATGATAGAAACCGTAACTTCATTGATGATGCGCAATTTGAGCTTGCTCAGCAGATATTTGACCGACCAGACGATGAGCGTAGGGAAGCCAATCAATTTGTCTCTTATTCTCCTACCCCCGCACTTATTGATATTAGACGCAGCCTTGGCTGTAACGATTACCCCAGAAAGTCTAGGAATAATTCTGAGAACCACGAGGCGGTTGAACACCCTCACTTCGCAAGCCTAGGAGCTTTGGATCTTTTCGCGGATACACTAATAGCGTGGGCCTATGATCGACAATGTGAATGTGATCCCGACAATAAACCATATTATCTAGACTGTTTACGGGATATTGCTACTGGACGCAACAGCGCCGATCTACAGACAAAGGTTGCTGTAATAGTCTCTACTGGCGAAGTCAGCTTGAATGAGATAAATCAAGCTTATCTATTTTTTCGGCTCAACAGAGGTGATACCGAGGGAGATGATCACATCATTGGTGTTTACAAGTCTAGAATTGACGCTGCCCCACGCCAAAAAGACGAAGCTCGCGAGTGCCTTTTAACAATAGCTAAGGATAGGGGCAGTAAAGCTATTGAAGCTGTAGCTAACGACCGATCTATGACTTTTGAGGAAGCACTTGAGTACTTGAATGTATCTTCAGACACTGCATCTGACAGCATCGAGGCTTCAGCTGTTGCGATGGTAAGATTCCCTTAATGCGATTTGACTTAGCAGAGAAGATGTCTGATATTTGTATAGTCATTTGAGGGAGACAAATCGAAAGTCGGAAGGGCTTTGAGAGCAATTGCTAATAAGCGTGGTAACGATTACACACTCCAACGTGCAGCTACAAATATGGAATCAGGAACGGCTGAGTCGAATCTTGATGTTGGCGAAGCTTACAATCGCCTTCAGATTAATGATAGGACAGCTCCTGACGATACGGTACTGGCTTATTATCAAAGTCTATCAAATGGTGCTCCCGCTGGGTCTTCCGATAGTTACACTGAAGCGTTCAGAGTAATAGCCCATGATCGTCAAAGCAGTTATTTGCTGAGAAAGCTTGACGATCCACTTGCTGATGTGCAAGCGGAGCGATCGACTGATAGCCAGCCTGTTGGACTCGATAACATCGGAAATACTTGCTACTTGAATAGTCTGCTTCAATATTATTACACCGTAAAGGCTGTTCGGGAAGTGGTCATGAATTTTGAGAATAATCGTATGTCTCTCGGTGATGAGGATATCAAGAAAAAGCGTGTTGGGGGTCGAGCTGTTGGCAAGGGAGAAATCATCAAGGCTCAGAAATGTGAGTATATTCTTGCTAATAAAATACATTCCTTCACTTACATTTTTAGTCGTGGATGAATTACATGGTCTGTTTGAAAATCTTAAGACTGCATCAACGAGGTCTATTAAGCCGACAAGAGAGTTGGCCGAATTAACCATTTTCAGTTCAGCTGCAGAGGCGAATTTTCGTCGAGCATCAATCAGCAGTCCCAGTGGTCCGCCTAATCTTACAGCTTTCTCACACTATCCAGTTTTTGGACCAGAAGGCCCCCCAGTGTTGCCTTATTTCCCCCCTCCTCCAACTTGTCCGGATGACGATATTGAAATGGTAGACCGGCCCGGGGAGAGAGACACTGAACAGGGTGATGACAGTAGTGAAGGGACGCTAGTAGATATGGACCTAGCGCCTGATACGAGTGTAGTGGTAGATAAGGAACAGGATGCCAAGGTAGAAGATACGAGCGGGGCATTTGATGATGCTGTTATGGTTAATGGCGATGATGTGTCTCCCACTTCGGAATCAATTCTAGCTGCTCCCGATAAGCCACCTCCAATTCCTCCACGAAATAAAGCGGGTCTCTCCATTCAGACTAATGAACATAAAGACGTTATTACAGATGACGATTTGTGGAAATTTGGATCTCAACAAGACGTCACAGAAGTCATTGGAAACGTGATGTTCCGGCTACAATGTGCCATTAAGCCAACAAGTATTGATCCTATTTCTGGAGAGCAAATCGATAGCGTCAGGGATACATTTTATGGCGCGAATGCCTCATATATCCGGAAATCTCAGAAGTTAGAAAGAAAGATTGAGCCATGGGCAAATCTCATCGTTTTTCCGGATGAAAATAAATCTAGAGACATATACGAGGCATTGGATGTGGTTTTCGATGAACAACAGGTTTCTATCGATGGAGCGGATCAGCCACAATATGCGTCCATTACCAAATTACCTCCTATCTTGCAGATACAAATCCAGCGCACACGCTACGATAACGTTAAGCATACCGCGTACAAGAATAGAAATGCAGTAGTATTCCCAGAAACGATATATCTCGATAGATATATGGATTCCGAGGATACAGAGTCAACTCTGATGCGTTGTCGTCAAAATTCCTGGAAGTGGAAGGCCCAGATACATGCTCTAGAAGAGAGACAAAAGGTCCTTGGCGAAGAAGGCAAAGCTGCAGGAGAGCTTACTGTTTCCAATGCATTAACTGCAGCAGCCGAAATCACCAAGGGGTTGCAAGAAATGGACGATATGGATATTGATCCCAATCTACCTGGACTGATCGAGGAACGTCTCAATCAAATAAATCAAGAGATAGAAAGCAACAACGAACAAATCCATCAACTCAAACAAAAAAGAGACGAACAATTCACCAACATGAGACAGTACGAATACAAACTCCAAACAGTATTCATTCATCGAGGAGAAGCTGGTGGGGGCCATTATTGGATCTACATCTATGATTTTGAAAATGACCTATGGAGAGAATATAATGACGAATATGTCACTGAAGTGAAAGATCGTCGGAAGATATTTGAACATGCAGGAGGATTGGGTGGAACACCATATTATCTCGGCTACGTACGTAGTGCGGATGTGACAAGCTTGGTTGGAGCTGTTCATAGAGAGGTAAAGGAAGTTGATATGCCAGATGCGACTATTACAAATTCGTGGGCCAATCAACTGGAGGATGATGTAGCAATCGATGAGGAAAAATCAAGTGCGAGGCATGTCGAACATGTCGAACCAAGAGCTATCTTGCCAAAGGCGGACTGGGAAAGTAAATCTGGAGCTGGAGCTCAGTGGCTTGATGATCAACAACAGGCACTTTCACGCAAACATGGCTGGTGAGGAATGAATAGGGATGGCTTGGTTGTAGGTGAATGATGATTTTTAGCATCCATGATATATTGGTTGTGTCCTTTATGCAACATCGTTTTGTTGTTGAAGCGAAAAGGAAGGAAATTATGGATCGATAAATATATGGATGATATGAATGGCTTACGAAAGAATGCGCATGTTTCAAATTGCATTTGGAGTGTGCGAGCATAGCAATTTGGTGTATTGAGATTTAGCAAATAAACGAGATACCATTTGTGTTACGAAAATGTGATCGTATGATCTATCTGCTTTTTGTAACCTACTTGACGAATTTCCTCTTCGAATTTTTTCTTCTCCTCCAGACACTTGATGATTTACTTATTTGGGTATTTGCACTCGATTTAACAGCATTAGATTAATACTGTCGTCTCCCTCTTCCTTAAAATAATATTGGGAAGCTCCCAGCAAGTCGAAGCAAAAAAAAGCATTCATTCGCCACCCCCACCTTACGTCCCCAGCTACCTCACCCCTGTACTCAACCCCGCATTTACATTTTTGAGCTCCGACTTGATAAAACAGCTCACTCAACTCGTACTAAACAAAGAAAATATTGGATCACAGTGCAACAACTTCATCACGTTTTGCATTTAAAACTCGTGCTCACTTTCTATGATGATATAAAAAGTGAGAAATCAAGCTGTCAGGCAGATAAATGAACAACAGGATCTGATTTTGTATCTAAGTAAATCAGCTAACTACCCCCTCATTGATAAGCTCACGTTATCAATATCTATCAAACCTCAGATCAAACTTCAAACTCGAGACTATTCATCCACCGCACGGAAGTCGTCCAAGCTAACATTTTCTCTTCAAAAAATCATCTAAATATACTAATCAAACGAAACCGCCATTCATTTCATCAAACTGTCACCATTTCTCCCATTCTTCAATCGAGCACTCGCAGCCATGGCTTGGGCATGTTCCGGCCATTCGAATGCCGAGTTGGTAGCGAATATGTGGCAGGCGGATTTGATTCGTAGTGAGAGGGTTAGGAATGCTATGCTTGCTGTATGATAATCCTATCAGTTAATCTACTTCCGCAATTTTGTGTCGCTCTTTCTCTCATTCATTATGTTATGGATGAACAGGTATAGAATAGACCTGTAGATGCTAATATGATATGGTACTCCAAATCGCAGATCGATAGAGCGCATTACACACCCTCTTCAAATCACGCTTACCAAGATAGTCCCCAATCCATCGGCTACGGCGCCACCATCTCAGCACCACACATGCACGCCTCAGCCTGCGAATCCCTCCTCCCGTTCCTCGGGCGAGGAAAAAGAGTCCTAGACGTCGGAAGCGGAAGTGGTTATCTAACCGCCGTATTGGCCGAACTATGTTTCGACGGGGAAGCAGGCGAGAGTGGGGAAGTAGGGAAAGTCGTCGGATTGGAACATATTCGGGAGTTGAGGGATTTGGGGGAAAATAATATGAGGAAGAGTGAGAAGGGGAGGCGGTGGTTGCAGGAGGGGAATGTGGGGTTTGTGGTGGGGGATGGGAGGAGGGGGTGGAGAGAGGATGGGAGAGAGTTGGAGTGTTGGGATGCTATTCATGTGGGGGCTGCGGCGATGGAGTTACATGAAGCGCTGGTTGCGCAGTTGAAGAGACCTGGAAGGTGAGTGTTAATTCTTTTTCTCTTCTTGCAGTCAGATATTTGATTTATATGGCGAAAGAAAGTATCGGGTAATAATCAATTTAATAGAATGTTCATACCAGTCGAACATCCATTAGGACACGGCCAACATATTTGGGTAGTAGACAAGGATACGGATGGAAATGTATCCAAGGAAATGCTATATGGAGTGAGATATGTACCATTAACCGATGCGCCAGGAAGAGGATATTCTTTTGAATGATCGAATGAATGAATGAATGAATGAATGAATGAATGAATGAATGAATGAACGAATTGTGTCGATCGATCGGGGGTGATTGGTTCAAAAGGGTTATGGATATCGATCATATTTTTACTTCTTACAAAACCCGGTTTTTAATGATAATATTCATCTAACTCATATATATCTAATGAAAATAATGCATGGCGATTTCCCAGATCATCTTAAGAACTCTTCGTTTCAAACATAAACATCGATGAAGCCACACCCTCAATAACTCCCCTTCCCTCACGTCACTAGAACGGAACCCATCCATACTCAATCCCAATCCCAATCCCACATACTTTCCCCCCCCCCCGCCTCGGCTAACTTTCTTTCCTTCTTTCCTTCTTTCCCCTCCCCTGTCTCAACACCAAACTTACTTTACCCACCCATACCAATGTCCGTGCCACGAAGCCAGTCTGTGCCCAACGATCGACACACCACACCGTGCACACCATACTATATCCCGTCTTCTTACCTTACCTTACCTTACCTTATGCTGCCCCGTCCTGTTCTGCCCTGCCCTGCCCTGCCCTAGGCAAGGAAGATGCCTCAATAACACATGTACGTGCGCAAAAAAAAAAAAAAAAAACATAGAATTTCCCATGTTCGAAACATGGGATTCTTGAGAGATGGATGAGGTTGACGTGATTCGGGCTGGATTTTTTTTTTTTGCTTTCAAGTTTCTACTTTGTTACTTGGTTACTTGGTTTTCTTGGTCGCTGCGGGAACTTCCTTTTGATTGCGTGATTGATTGGGTTTTAGTGAGGCATTCGAGGGGTAATTGGGCTTTTTTTTTATTTTGCTGGGAAGGGGAAGGAGGGGGTGGAATAGGGTGGTAGGGTGGAATAGAAGAAGTATGTATATCAATGAAAGAGGTGCATTTGTCACATCTACATATGCGTTCGCGTCTATTCTCACCCTCTGAATTTCTAACCGTCCAGTGAATTCAATTGAATATTTTTTTTTTTTTTTTTTTTTTTTTTCGGTCGCTCGAAACTGCGTTGACATCATCATTTTCCTAAAAGTTAAGGCATCCATTATCCATCCACCCCACCTAGGTATTTTCTTCTCACTTCAGATCCATATGTGAACTCGGAAATTGAATCGAAATCACACGGTAATTTAACATTTATTATTCTCTTATCACACATGCGCACGTTGCCTATTGTAACTATATCCCTTTTTATCCCGTCCCGTCCTGGGTCATCTCACAAAACATGTGATAAAAATACGAATACGAATCATGTGATCTAGACAAGGATAAAGCTTTGGACATAATTATAGAATGTTTTTGATTTTCTTACTAATTGGAGATTGGCTCTCCAATGGTTCCATTTTTCAACATTCGGTCGGATCGGGTTATGATGTATGTTCCTGACCGGGGTTATGTCATACCCCTTCACTCGAGATTATTTTTGTCGAGATCTTTTTTTTTTTTTTTGAGTTTTTCCAAGATCTAGATATGGATATAGATATGGATTATCCACGATGATCATAAAATTGAGAGAGGTCTTCACGATCTCGAATTTCCTGGGTATTGCGGTATTTACCTATTTGAGGTTAATCAATCATTGGGCTGTCAAGTCAAGTTTCCACCATAATGGGATTTACCGCGGCGCTTGTGGCTCTCCACCTCCACATAATTTTTGAAGATTTGGTCTGATATTTGATAAGTTAGTGGCGCTCGGCAATCTCGTTGAACCAACATGATGGATGGATGAATGGATGGATGAATGGATGGATGGATGGATGGATGGATGGAGGAAGATAAGATAAGAATAGAAAGTCTCGAGGTTTTTATCCTCCGAATCGACTGAATTGTTTGATTGTTTGATTGATCAATTAATCAATTGATCAATTAGGAGAATCTACGAGTACCTATTACTTTTTACACATAATTCCCCCAAAAGATCTGAGGAAATCATAGATATTTGAATCATTGTTAATCAAAAAAAAAACTTGAATGCAGTATGATAGGGTAGGCATCCGGATCTAAGGATAAGAAAGCATTTGGGTACTCTCGAATTCGTATTCGAGTTAAAGGTATCCATAGACGCATAACCTAGGTAGATGAGATCCGAGTAACTCAAATAGGTATAGCTACTCCTCATCTAGTCCCATTATTCCGAAAGGTACTTTACAGCTTTCCCATCCAAGGGCATGCCGGTACCTCCATTCACTGCTCAATTTTTTCCTTACAACTTGACAAGAAGGTTCATTGCATTGGTACTCAACTTGACTTGAGGTCAGTATCCTGTAATTCTCTTCATAGTTTTTCAAGTCATTTCCTAACAATTACTATAGCAGAAATCACAATTGACCATACACACACACACACACACACACACACACACACACACACACATATATATATATATATATATATACCACTCACTTAGTCCACGATGCCTCCTATCAGGACTGATCCGCTGCTTAAACAGTCAAAGGACTGGAGCGCGAACCAGGAGCGGGCATATATAGCTGCTTCTAGAAGAAGCGACCGGAGCATGGAGGCTCGCCTTGTATCCGCCAATAAAGCATCAGAAGTTCATCAGAAAAGAACAGGTCGATACTTCAAAATCACTCCAGAAATCGTACAGAATGAAGAAATGTACGAAGAAATCGACAATCGACCTTCCTTGAACTCAAACTTAATCTTGAAACTCAGTAATGGTATTCTTGATAAGGATACATTGTCTCACTTTTTGAATAATAGCCATCAAAAATTGATCGAGCTTTTGGCCACCAACCACGATTTGAGAAGAATCTTCGACCAAATTCTTCAAGCCTCTTATGCATTATCACCATCTAACGAGCAGCTCCCTAGCCCTCCAGGTGAAGAATTTCTAAATCCGCCTTCTAATATGAAAGGTGTCATTGGTGGGGCTCAAGTCACAGCACCATCGATGCAGAGATCAACATCATTTGTATCAAGATCGATGTCAAGTCAATCTTCTTCTAACTTTTCTCCACTTGGCCAAATGCCAGGATCGTTGATCAATCAGATTCGAGTTCAAGGAGCTCCAATGCAAAGGGCATATACTACTCAAAATCTACCAAGTGCCACAAACATGAAAGGTCACATGATGCGGAAATCGATGTCCATGCCATCGAACCAAAAGCAAATGCCATTGACAAACCAAAATCAGACGTTGTCAATGGCTATGACAACCCAAGACCAGATGTTGCCAATGGCTATGACAAACCAAAACCAGATGTTGCCAATGGCTATGACAAACCAAAACCAGATGTTGCCAATGGCAATGACAACCCAAAACCAGATGTTGCCAATGGCAATGACAACCCAAAACGAGATGTTGTTAACGGCAATGCATGCTTCCGTTCCAAGTACGAACTCAAGTTCTATCCGCCAATCACCATATACAACTTGTAAGGAAAATCATAAGAGAAATCGGCATTCTACTTCCAACATCGCCCGAGCAGATCATTCAGTGATCAATAATGCGGCACCACATGAATCCAGAAGATCAACCATGCCTATGACCAACAATAGCTTTGTATCACAACCTCAAATGTCTATGACTCCCGTTGCATCCTCCCACGGTTCAATGGGCGAAGGAAACTCCATCTCTTCATCCAATCCATTGCCTCCAAACAATACAGAGCAAAATCAGGGATTAGGAGCATCTTTCTGCTTTGGCAACTTGAACTCGACTCTCGCGCCATCTGCTCTCTCCAGCCAACTTCACCAGCCTGGGAATCAAATTTCACAGTCATCAATAAACCCATACGATCCTCCTCAAAGCAGTCAAGGCAACAGAGCTGCACATGACGAAGCTTTTCAGCAATTGTTTCGTCATGACCTCATCGATGAGTTTGATATGTATAATGGATTCTAAAACTTGAATCTTGGCTAGAGTTGAGAATGGTCTTTTCCCTTTTCTGTTTTTTTTTGGATGGCAAAGAAATGGTGTTTTTGAGTTGTCTTGGGGGATAAATAAAAAGAACTTAGAAAATGTAATAATTTTTGTTTCTTCTTCTAATATTGGGGTGGGGAAGAGGGGGGAGAGTCGTTTTATAGTTGTTGTTGTTGTTGTTGTTGTTGTTGTTGTTGTTGGTGTCTTTTTTGGGGTGGGGGGTGGAGTATCTGGCTCTCTCATTATTGATAAAACAAAACTTCCAAAATGTAATAGTTTTTGTTTCTTCTAATATTGGGGTGAGGAAGAGGGGGGAAAGTCGTTTTATGCTTGTTGTTGTTGTTGTTGTTGTTGTTGTTGTTGTTGTCGTTGTTGTCGTTGTTGTCGTTGTTGTTGTTGTTGTTGTTGTTGTTGTTGTTGTTGTTGGTGGTGTTGTTGTTGGTGTTGTTGGTGTCTTTTTTGGGGTGGGGGATGGAGTATCTTGCTCTCTCATTATTGATAAAACAAAACTTCCAAAATGTAATAGTTTTTGTTTCTTCTAATATTGGGGTGAGGAAGAGGGGGAAAAGTCGTTTTATGCTTGTTGTTGTTGTTGTTGTTGTTGTTGTTTTTTGGGGGGGGGATGGAGTATCTGGCTCTCTCATTATTGGGAGGGAGGGGGGGGGTCCGGGGTAGGAATGGTGTTTCAAGGTTGTTTGTTGGGAGGGTATCTATTATTGGGAGGGAGGAGGAAAATGGTGTTTTAAGGTTGTTTGTTGGGAGGGTATTTATTATTGGGAGGTAGGGGGTGGGGCGGGGTGGGAATGGTGTTTCAAGGTTGTTTGTCGGGAAGGTATCTATTATTGGGAGGTAGGGGGTGGGGCGGGGTGGGAATGGTGTTTCAAGGTTGTTTGTCGGGAAGGTATCTATTATTGGGAGGAGGAGGAAAATGGCGTTCCAAGGTTATTTTCTGGGGGGAAGGGAAGGGAGTTCTTGATTCTCCTATTATTGGGATAGCGGGGGAATCAATGGAAGCGCGTTTGGGGGGGAGGAGGGTTCTTCGCCGTTTTGGGAGGGAATAGCGAATAGCGAATAGCGGGTAAATGTATTTTTATCAAACAAAAAAAAATTAATTTTTAATTATTAATTATTAATTTTTAATTTTTTTAAAAAAAAACATATATGAAAGAAATCCTTGTGAGACTTTTGTGAGTGAGTGAGAGACTGAGGGGGTAATAAGTGTCTCTTGAGGATATAAAAGGAAGGAAGTGGTAAGTTATGAATGAATGAATAAATGAATGAATGAATGTGGACGTTTTTCAAAAGATAGTTTTTTATGCGCGGCTGGCTGGCTCCTTCTGGTTTATCTACCTATGTAGGTATGGATATATCTTTTATGAGTATGTTTGATTGATTGATTGATTGATGATTAACTGTAGCACTTTTCTTTCTCTCAGAGGTGGTTGGTTTATTGTTGGTATTGTTGTAAGATTGTATTTATGGATGAATAAAAATGAATGAATGAATGAATGGATATCTTTCCATTTGAAATCGATACGAGCTGTGCAAGTTTTGGATGGAGGTTTGGATTTAGATGGTATGTAATTATATATCTATGTATATATAGAATGTATGATGAATGTCTATATTTGATATACACAATCGAGGTGGATTGATAGAAATGATATGTAAAATATTCACAGTTGAAATGAATATTTAAATATATATTGGTTGGAAAATAATTGAATATTTACTTTTATCTTAAATAGATATTTGAAAATAGGTTAGATGGTATTTATATATGATTCTTTATCTTTATCTCTATATTAATTAATTAATTAATCTTGATATTAATCGTATCTGTTGTATTGACGCTTTTCGAAGATGGAAATGTAGTAGCGTGGATCGAGATGGAATTCAAGATGGAGGTTGTGGGGGAATGAATGTGAGAGGGGATTGGGATTGGGATCGGGATGGATATGATGGGATGAGATGAGATGAAATAGGATGGGGTTGATGAAGCGAGAAAATAAGGAGAAGATGAGTGAGAGGGATTGGAGTGAATGAGAGATGGAAGTAAGGAGTCGGGAGTCGGGAGTCGGGATGAGAAGAGAAGGGATAAGAAGAGAAGGGATAAGAAGAGAAGGGATAAGAAGAGAAGGGATAAGAAGAGAAGGGATAAGAAGAGAAGGGATAAGAAGAGATGGGATATGTTGTTCATAAAGGGGAGTGAGTGAGATAAAGGGGGAAGAGGTGGGTGACTTGTTGATGGTTTTACAGTGAATGGGGTGGGCTAGGATAGGGTTGGAAATCGGATAGAGGAGTATATGTATATGAGTGATACTGACACGGTATGTTGATTGCTAGGATGCGTAAGAAACGAATCGAGGTAAGAAAGCAACAAAGACGAAAAAATAAAGTTAATCAGGAACCACAATGTGCATCCGAGTAATCGAATCATATGATCAAATATATTCCATTCGAGTTTCAGTCTCCAAGATCCAAAGCTAGCATTCATCCATCTAGCCATATACTAATGCTCTCGGCGACAGTAGCTTCAATTCAAGAATCGAGCTTTCTTTCTACGTTGATGAATCTATCTGTCCATGTAATGCTAGGTTATATAATACAATTCGCCAAGTTGTATATCCTCACCATATCATTCTTACATATTGTAACGCACCACACCACACCACGCTACACTACACTACATACCACGACCTAAACGCCATCCCAATGCGTACGTATACGTATATACATAACCGATTAATGCACTTCACTTATCGTTTCTTCCAACTCTAATATGCGCTTGCGTAGCGGAGCGTACAATAGCACACATGCAAACATCTGCATGTTTTCCCTCCAGTATCACATCAGATCCTATAACTTAACATAACACCATACCCGTCTAAAAATTCCACAAACACCACTCCCTCTTTGGAGGAATCAACGGCATCGCCCCCCCAGGAAAAGCACCCGTTCCTCTCGCCTGAAAATAAGTCTCCACCGTCTTCTCATCATGTGTAACATTTTCCAACTCGGTAGTTTTATTAGTAGCCGGTGGACCATTTGGAAACCAAATTTTAGCCCATTTGCCATTACTGATTGTTCCTGGTTCGCCATCTTGGTATCGTACTGATCGGCCGTTGAATGAGGTTATGTTTCCGTTGTGATCTTTTTGGATGTAGGTGTGTATGGAAGGATGTTCGAGGGAATTGGGGTTGTTTGGTGGTTGGAAGTTGGGACTGAATGGTTTTGCGGTGCTTCCGTTTGCCATGTTGAGAGTTTGAGAGGGAGGGTTAGAAAACATGGATGGTTTGGTATTGTTGGATGCTTGTGGCTGCGCGGCTGAACCAAATGGGTTGGGTTGGGATTTGGGAGCCCCAAAAACATTATTATGTGCAGGAGAAGGAGCACCAAATGCGTTAGATCCGGTGTTAGGGGCATTGAATGGATTTGGTTGTGAGCTTTGTTGAACAAAAGATGGCGTAGAACCTAACGGATTAGCATTTTGCGCAAGAGGATTAAATTGCGTTTGTTGCTGCACTGCTGGTGGAAGTGGATTCGCTACAGGAGGCGCACCGAAAGCGCCAAAAGTATTCGTGTTTGACTGGGCAGATGAGAATGAGTTGTTTTGACCAGCAAAGGCTGAAAATCCAGACGGTGCAGAGCTGGTTTGAGTTGAAGCAGCAGCAAAGGGATTCGGCCTTTGTCCTAAAGCTGATGGCTGTCCAAATCCTCCTGTGCCACCTCCAAGTTGAGAAGGTTGCCCAAATGGTGTGGGTTTCTGACCCATACTTGACGGTTGACCGAACCCAACGCTTGGTCCTAGCTGTGATGGTGCTCCGAAAGCTTGAGAGGGCCTACCAAATGCATTGGAGCTTTGACTTTGGGGCTGGCCGAATGCTGAGGGAGTCTGACTAGAAGGTTGTCCAAATGTAGATGTCATTGGTTGACTGGGCGCACCAAAAGCATTATTACTGGTAGCAGCAGCTTGAGACGTAGAATTGCTTCCTCGTTGCACCCATGAATTTTGGTCCGAGGTAATGCTCTCTTTACAAACATCGATCCTATTTGGATGGCTATTCCCAGCGTTAATGATAAAATTCACCGCTCCATCCAAATCCTGTAATGCTGTCTGTATCTGCCTTTCTGAATCGTCCCATAACTTGACTGCTTCTTGAACCTATAAACCATCAGCATCAGACAATATGTATTGGCGCAATATAACATACGGCTTGCTGAGGGTTGCCCCCAGCTACAGCCATATAATGAAGTAATCGCATTTCTTCGAAGCTCTGCTCACGAATCGGGCCTCCAAACAACTGCTCCGGCGCCTGCTTGCCAGGCCCATACGAGGAAAGTATCCATTGCGGCCGTTCTGTCGTAAGATCCGTCACAATCGCATCTTTATCTAAATTGTATGGTAAAGCTTGAGTTTGCTGCGCCTGAGTCCCTACTCAATAAGGTCAGCCAAATTTTTAGAGCTAAGAAATGTTTGGAGCTCACTTTGTTGGTAATTGTTACTTCGCGAACCGGAGTTGTATTGATTATCGGGTTGGGATTGAAGGGCAGAGAAACGATTGTTGTAGTCGTTTCTATCATTTCTATTATCGGTAGAATGTTGAAACCTGCATCTGTCTGTCAAAACATTAGCAAGCGCACTCAAATACGGATGATGGTAAGAAACGCACCCCCATTTCTGCAGTTCCCCTGCTGCCAAAATTTGCATATCTGCGGAGGCATCGTAGGCGTTGTCGAATTCTTTTTAGTGACCAAATCGCATCTCGAACGAGGTTTTTTTCTTTTTGTAAAGATAAACCCTTGCAGGTCTAAGCAGCTAACGACTACAATTGTGAAATGATTTATTCACGATTGTATTCCATTTAAGAGCTTCATATCTTCACTTTCGTGTCCCGTAAAAGCGACTTCGAAAGTTAGTTTTAAATACTATGATGTAGTTGAAGGTGGTTAGCTTGAACACGGTGATCGCGTTAAAAGGTGGAATGGAATGGCTTGTCGCGTAGTTCTAAGTGAAAGTATGATATGTCTCAATGAATGAATTTAAGAACCTCATCTTGAATATAAATAATTACAGTCTATTTTTCAAGTATATTTACTTTATTATCTCGTTACCCCAAAAGAAATTCCGCTAGTTAGTTGGTATCTTCGCAATTTATATGTACAGATCTTATCACCCTTTTTCTATACATCGATTCTCGGTCCTAAACCCTCCTTTAAAGCTGCAGACAATCTTTCCCAATCGAGACCTCCAATAGGTCGACCATTAGCACCTTTCAGCGACAATGTTTCTGAAAACTTTCCGGTTCCAATTCTTCGCATCATGACTGTGTCCTTTCCCTTTCTGATTCCTTTCCCCTCCCCACGTAGTAAAAACTCCTCGAACCAAGCCTCCTCCTCTTGAGAGAATGGAAGGTTTATAAGCTCCACACTTCGATCAGCCACGGTCTCTGGCGATGAATTGTTCAAAACAACTGCAATAAGCAGCTCAAGCATATGTCGTCGCGCATAATCCGATTGTCCTCGAGAGAAATAAAAAGCTTCCGTTACATTTGTTCTTGCGATGGCTGAGAACAAACTCTCAGTTGCGCTCGAGCCCGTTAAAGTAGGGCGTACAGTATGATAGTATGCCAAAGGGATAGCAAGATCATTTTTTGAGTGTCGCACTAGGGTTTCTAAGATTTCGTCTGCGAAAGTCGGTAGTAGAGATGGGTGTGTTAGGTATTGAAGTGCTGACTACGAACAGTTAGTTTCTTGTTCCGCAACTCAACACTACATGGAGTGATGAACTAACTTCGAAATCTAATCGATCCATGTGCCAAAGACCTTTCATGTAAATTTGATATTTCTGGGGGAGGAATGACTTTCGCTCGAATCTAGTTGAGTAGTCTCTCCGACCGGTCGGAGCATCGAAATCGAGTAGTAAATAGTATAAAATCGATAATTTGTGGTGATCTTCACTGGCTGTTTCTATGATTACCTTATGTAAAGTGCGTAAATCGGTATTGGATTTCGGAGGATAGTATTTGACAGCTGGTATGAATGTATCAGTATGTGAATCAGAGGGATGTCTTCCACTCAGGGAAACGTACGCCTTCTGATGTTGAAAGTTTTCATCAAGATATCTACGAACAATCCTTCCAGAGTCTTACGATTGGCTTCAATGCTTCTAATGGCGATCTCATTATACGAACAGTCTGAGTCAAAGTCAAAGACATCATCAAATTTTGAAAAGTTGAACATTCTGAAGACCAAGTGTACCTAGGTATGTTCTTAGGTATGTTCTTAGGTGGTACTGACTATCCGTGTTTGAGGAAATGCTGTATTTACTATGAAATCGCGATGCAACGGAATTATAGATAAGGATGCTTATCTTAGCGCCTTTTTATTGTTTGTAAACAAACTCCCCTCTCATTGTTTATCAAAATCAACAAAAACATCAACATCGACACTTCGCACCAAATTGAGAGAACTAACATTAGACGCGTATTTCAGTCGTAAGTCATACATTGGATGTAAATTTACAATACCTCGATGCTAATCTAGAATTCTAGCCACCTTAGCCACGGCGACAACCATTTTCCTCGTCAGTGCGGAAAATATTATAATAAAAGGACGGATCTCAATATGGCATCGGAAGAAACTCCTGTGCGTCCCTCTCGAAGAGTAGCGTCTCGACGCAAGGTTGTAGTGGAGTCATCAGACGAAGATGAAGAAATGCAGGTAAAGGTTGAGGAGGACGATGAGGAAGATTTTACCCCAGCACCAAAACGAAGTCCACGAAAAGCTCCCCAATCAAGACGAAAAACAACCAATTCAATTACAGCTACTCCACGCACCGGAGGCCGAGCGAAAAAGAGTCTGGAATCCGAGAATATTGAACCTTCTGAAATTTTTGATCCCGAGCAAACAGCGCAAACAGTGACTCCTGCACCAGAGACTCCCATCAAAAAGGCATCTCCAAGGAAAAGAAAGAGTGCGCCTTCTAGGGCATCACGTAGCTCTATGACACCAGATCTTCAGCCATCTTTGCCTACACCAAAGCCATCGCAGTCACCTGAGTCATCAGAACTACATAGCACGGTGCTCGCTGATATCACAGAAAGGCCTAGCACCTCGGATGACCAAGATACCACCATCAAACCTATAAGAGCCATGGATACGATTCTAGAAAAGCCTATGGATATTGTTTTAAAGTCAAGAACAATGGCAGCACCGGTTGTTGAGGACACCGGCCCTAAAGCTCGACTTGTTATCACTTATTTGATACTTACAAATTTCAAGAGTTACGCTGGTCGTCAGGAAGTTGGGCCATTCCATGCATCGTTCTCCTCCGTTGTGGGACCGAACGGCTCTGGAAAATCCAATGTTATCGATTCTCTACTTTTCGTTTTCGGATTCAGGGCTAGCAAAATGCGACAAGGAAAGATATCCGCTTTAATTCACAATTCGGCTGCTCATCCAAACTTAGACCACTGTGAAGTTGCAGTACATTTCCAGGAAGTTATGGACCAGCCAAATGGTACACACGAAGTCATACCTGACTCTGATTTGGTTATATCGCGCAGGGCGTTCAAGAACAATGCCAGCAAGTATTACATAAATGGTAAGGAGTCGAACTTTACCATCGTTACGACCCTACTACGAGATAGAGGCGTAGACTTAGACCACAAAAGATTTTTGATCCTGCAAGGAGAAGTTGAGTCGATTGCGCAGATGAAGCCGAAAGCCGCAAACGAACACGATGATGGACTCCTGGAATACCTAGAAGATATCATTGGTACCTCGAAATACAAAACGCCCATTGAAGAGTCTGCAGCAGAAGTGGAGACTTTAAATGAAGTGTGCGTTGAGAAGAGTGGCCGTGTTCAACATGTTGAGAAAGAAAAGAATAGCTTGGAAGACAAAAAGGATAAGGCGCTCGCTTATATCAGAGATGAGAATGACTTGACTATGAAGCAGTCTGCACTATATCAAGTTTACATTGACGAGTGTGGCGACAATTTAGCTGTCACAGAAGAGGCAATTGCCCAGATGCAGTCACAGCTCGACGCGGAGTTGGAGAAGCATCAAGGCAATGAGGCAGGGATCAAACAACTCGAGAAACAGTACAAGAAAGGCCAAAAGGAGTACGAGTCAGTCGAAAAGGATACACAAGCAATCTTGAAGGAAATGGCAAATCTCGACCAAGAGAGAGTGAAGCTTGAGGAGAAGAGAAAGTTCTTGACAGGGAAACAAAAGAAATTGGAAAAGACAATCAGCACCTCGGAAGCCGCCATTTCTGATGCTCAATCTACAATCGAGAGATGTGGTGAAGATGTTGAATCTTCTGCGACTGAGATAGCCAACATGGAACAGAAAATGGCTGCCGAGGAACAGGAGCTTGCCAACATCAGGGACAATCTCAAGGGGAAAACACAAGTATTTTCTGACCAGATTGCTGCAAAACAGAAGTCGTTAGAACCTTGGAACGAGAAAATCAATCAAAAGCAATCTGCAATTGCCGTAGCAGAAAGTGAGCTTGCAATTCTACACGAAAAGGCGAATGCAGGTGCTGTGGCACTCGAGGAACTTGAAACAAAGATTCAAAGCATAGAGGAAGGGCGAGAACTTAAGCTTGCTGAACTAGACCAATGCAAAACCGAGCGATCGAAACTGGAAAAAGAGGCCGCCCGTTTACAAGCTGAGTTGACCCAATTATCTGACATGGAGCCGGAAATACGCTCCCGAGTATCGAGAGCTCGTCAGAAAGCAGATGAAGCTCGCGCTAGTCTTTCAAATACCCAGACCCAAGGCAATGTATTGACCGGTCTTATGCGACTCAAAGAGACTGGTCGAATTGATGGCTTCCATGGTCGACTTGGGAACCTAGGAACGATTGATAAGCAATTTGACATTGCCATATCTACTGCATGTGGGGCGCTTGACAATTTCGTTACAGATACGGTCGAGGCAGGACAACAGTGTATTGAGTATTTACGCAAAACCAATCTTGGACGAGGTAACTTCATGTGTTTGGACAAACTGGGCAATAGAGACTTGTCACCTATCGAAACCCCTGAGAATGTTCCTCGTCTCTTTGATCTAATCAAAGCCAAGGATGACAGGTTTAGACCCGCATTCTTTCACTCCCTACAAAACACTCTCGTCGCAAAAGATCTTGCGCAGGCTAACCGTATCGCCTATGGAGCAAAAAGATGGCGTGTTGTAACCTTAGACGGACAACTTATCGACAAATCAGGTACAATGTCTGGAGGTGGCAATACGGTGAAGAAAGGACTGATGTCCTCCAAGCTTGTGGCTGAAGTTTCGAAAGAGCAAGTAGCAAAGCTGGAAGTGGACAGGGATGACCTCGAACAAAATTTCCAGAAGTTTCAAGACCGCCAAAAGGATTTAGAAACAAGGGTGAAAGATCTCAACAATCGAATCCCACTGCTCGACACCAAGATGCAAAAGCTCAGTCTTGAAATCGAGAGTTCAGCACGAAACATGACGGATGCACAACGGCGAATCAAGGAATTGAGCAAAGAGCATCAACCTTCCCAGACAGATGACGGTCGCGTCACAACACTCAAGAAGGATATCGCTAAACTCCATAAGGAAATCGAAAAACTTCACGCTGAGACCGCCAGTGTTGAAGAAGAGATCAAGGCTCTTCAAGATAAGATCATGCAAGTTGGTGGTGAAAAGCTTCGCGCCCAGCGTTCAAAGGTTGATGCTCTCAAGGAGGAGATTGATTCTCTAAGTCAAGCTATGTCAACTGCAGAAGTCACAAAAGCCAAGGCGGAAAAACAACTGACTAAGCACGAGAAAGATCATGCGAAAGCTACGAAGGAAATAGAAGCTTCTATTGCCGATCTAGAAGCACTGGAAGAAGAGATCCAAAATCAAGGCTCTAACTCGGAAGGGTCTCAAGCCAAAGTTGAAGAGGCCCAAGAGGCATTACGAGAGAAGAAGAAAGAGCTCGGTGCACTTAAGGCTGAACTTGATGAAAAGACAGCGGAGCTCAACGAGATTCGTGCAATTGAAATTGAGATGAAAAACAAGTTAGAAGAAAATCAAAAAGTATTAGTTGAGAACCAGAAGAGGTTAAGATACTGGCAAGAAAAGCTGGGCAAGCTTGCACTTCAAAATGTCAGCGATCTTGGCGACGAAGCTGTCCCGGAAGAACTTCCTACTTTCACCAAAGACGAACTTGCAGATATGAGTAAGGAGACGCTTAAGGGTGAAATTGCTATCCTGGAAGAGAAAACTCAAAACGTGAATGTCGAACTTGGGGTTCTTGCAGAATATCGACGAAGAGTTGAAGAGCATGCTGCAAGAAACCAAGACCTGCAAAGTGCGGTAGCTCAACGCGATACAGCGAAGAAGCGTTGTGATGATCTACGTCGCCTTCGTCTTGAAGGCTTTATGGAAGGATTTAGCACAATTTCTCTTCGTCTCAAAGAGATGTACCAGATGATTACAATGGGTGGAAATGCTGAACTGGAACTGGTCGATTCTCTAGATCCATTTTCCGAAGGAATCTTGTTCAGTGTTATGCCGCCTAAGAAATCCTGGAAGAACATCTCGAATTTGAGTGGTGGAGAGAAAACTCTAAGTAGTTTGGCATTGGTGTTTGCTTTACATCACTACAAACCAACACCCTTGTATGTGATGGACGAAATTGATGCTGCCTTAGATTTCAGAAATGTAAGTAAATTCCGACCACTTTCACACTATTTCACCCCACTAACAAATTTAGGTGTCCATCGTAGCATCTTATATCAAAGAGCGTACCAAAAACGCACAGTTTATTGTCATCTCACTTCGAAACAACATGTTCGAACTCGCAAGCAGATTGGTTGGTGTATACAAGGTCAATCATATGACGAAGAGTGTAACGATAGAGAATCGGGATTACATTACAGGTCGAGCATAATGTGGTATATGTTTAATGTGTGTTTTGTTTTGGGATTGGATCATGGCGACTAGGATGTGGAATTTTTATACTGATGTATCACGATTATTAATGAGATCATGATTTTTTGTCCTTCGCCTTGATTGATACTATCTACCGAATCTGATCTCCGGGGCTGCGCTGTGCTTACCCAAAGGGGTTCACCTTGTACTCCCAAAACAAGAGGGTTAGTTGCTTAAGATCACAACGGCAAAAATACAAGTTAATGTACTTTGAGACCAAAAATGAACATCAATCTCACGTCATTCATGTCTATTATTTCACGCTACTAAACATCAACCATCTTAAGCTATGGTCGAGTACCTAAATTCGAAAATGCGATCTTCCTCCTAATCTGTTGCTGCAGAGCAGACTATCCTTCAGTTCTTGGCTTTAGCTTGACGGAATTCATTCAATGCTAGCCTCCGATATCTCTTCTATTAAGCTTGAAATCTACTGAGGAGATGAGCGGGGGTGAGTGAATAAATAATTCTAATTCACCCATTTTCTACCACCTCCTCCTTTTCTTTCTTTATCTATTCCTCCTTCCATTTGCACTTCTCTTTCTTAAACGCCTACTCGAAACTCTGCTATCTTTTTCTACTCATCAAAAAGACAACAAAATCAAGAATGATGTCTGCATCTCCCAAGAAACCAGAATTTGTTATTGTCCCTGGAGCTTGGCATGGCCCTGAATCAGTATGTATTTCACAATCATCACGTTGATATATATCCTTCTCCCGTTTAAACATCATCAAGGTCACGGAGAAACTAGCATGAAGATTATTGCTTGAGCAAGCTCATCGCCAGGAACTATTAAATTAACATTCACTCCTCCCATAGTGGAAGCCCACAACCAATCTTCTCGAGGCAGCTGGTTACAAAGTCCACGTAATCAACCTAGCATCTGTGGGTGCATCAACCCCGCTAGAGGATTTCGAGCCCGATCTTAATGTTATCAGGTATATGCATGCATACAACAATCTCATTGATCATTTCAATACCTCCCTCCATCCATCCATTCATTAATTTCCCCCCCCCCCCCCACACACCACACCACCAAACTAACACCACCCCGAGAACCAAAATTAACAGCCTCCTTGCAACCCAAACCCCTCTAATCCTAACCCTCCACTCCTATGGCGGTCTCGTCGGTTCCTCCGCCCTGCACCCCTACATATCCACCCTCCCCTCCCACACCACCCCCAGTCACCCCCACGGTCTAATCCTCAACATCATCTACATATCCGCGTTCGTTCTCCCTACTTGCAGCACCCTCATGACAGCACTAAACCACACACCCCCCCCTTGGTTTTCCCTCTCTTCCTCCCCCTCCGAGTCTTTCACTCCCACCACCGTATCTCCACTCACCCCCTCCACAATCTTCTACAATGACATACCTCCCGAGGAAGCGGACTACTATAGTTCACTCCTAAAACCGCACTCTTATCGTACGCTCTTTAGCGAGGCGAGTTGTGAACCTTGGAGGTTCATTCCGTGTACTTATGTTATTTGTGAGGGGGACTTGGCGATTCCGGTGGAGGCGCAGTGGGGGATGGTGGAGAGGGCGAGGGAGAGCGGGGGACAGGGGGATGTTTTTGGGAGGGTGGAGGTTACGGGGGCGGGACATAGCCCTTTTATTAGTCGGGCGGAGTGGTTGGTGGGAATTTTGATTGATGTTGCTGGGAGAAGGAAGTGATGGATGGGTTTACTTGGTGTGGTTTGGATGTTGGGAAGATGGATTTGATTGATGGCGGGTATCTTTTTGTTCTTGGAGATATGTAAGATCACCACTGATACCACACCAACCAAATTAGTATATTACGGACTTCCCATTAATCGTTTCCATTCATTCATTCATTCTGTTGCATTGCATTGCATTGCATTCCATTCAATTATCGATATTGGTATTAGTATAATATCAAAACACACCAGGTATTATGCACCAGCAATCAAACCCCTATCTACTTTATACGCATCCCAATTTCCAATGACTAATCAATCCATCCATCCATCTGTATAAACAAAAGAAAAGAAAAGGAAATGCAGAGAAAGGAAACAATTCCATCATCCTCAAACAAAAGTACTCTCAAATAATGTCATATCCAAAAAACAATCCATTCCTAAACGAAAAGAAAAGGAGGAAACAAAACAAAACAAAACAAAACAACATAATAAACGAATCTCGTCTTGTCTGATATTGAATCTTGCAACGCTAACGCTGATGCTGATGCTGATGCGGAAAAATAAGACGCGCTATGTCAAATATCTATGTATGTACGTATAATCCCGACGGTCGACATAATATCTTGCACCCGTCCATCCATCCATCCATCCAATAAACCAATAAACCAACTATTCGCTGTATGTCTGTATGTATTCCATCTTCCCTATACCATGATCGCTTCCAACCATCCTCCCCTCCCACCAAAAGAATATTCAAACTGTGATCTTCCTCTGCGTTCTCCATCCCATCCCGTCCCATACCATCCCGAGTCTATGTGCGTTGTGTAGTAGTGTAGGTATAACAATCAAAAAGTCATGAAAAGCTTCGGATATCCACATTCCCAACTCGTTCTTTCCCTCTTCCTCTTCTCTACCCATTTCCAATACTACCTACCACAGTCTCCCAATATAAAACACCCCATCCCATGTAATAAAACATATCAATAAAAATTTCACAGTCTCTTCCCACTCCATCACATCTATACCACGGAATTGAATTATCCCAACCAATCTAACTAAGCACCCGTAACTTCATTCTCCTTCAAATCCCACTCGCCCAACTGAAGGGAATGCAGAACCTTCTTTCCGTCATCCGTCAAATCAGGTTTTCCAAGCGGGGTAACCGACCCTGTGAAGAACCTTGGTTGCCATTCTACACCTTGATCCTGTCTCTGTTTGGCCTTTTCTCTTTGTCTCTCCTCCAATTCTTGCTTCAGAGTTGTCGCGCGCGAGAATTGGCGGGAATGAATTGCCTCTGTGACGCCGGACCAGAACTTCAAAGATTCATTAGGGAGTTGTTTTTCTGTCGGTGGGATGATCTTGGGTGCAACTTGGAGGGGTGTAAGGTCAATTAAGAGGATTTGAGTATCCTGATATGTATGTTAGTATTTTCCCATTAAAATAGGACTCGAAAAACATACAAACTTAGGTCCGAGAGATATATATAACTTGTCCTTCCAATTTCCAGATACCTTGGCCAATATATCCTTGTCCGAGACATCTCGGATTCGAGTCTTATTATCGTTGTCTGGGTCATAGCGGAACACAATTCCCTCAACTTTATTTTGCGTTTTCCCCAACCAACCCTCTTCAACATAATGCAAAATAGTTTTTAACCTCGTTTGTGTACATGTAATGAAGCACTGGTCTCCTACAGTAACGCTGAGGGTTCCCCGTAGAAGTCCTCCAAGATGAGCAGCCGGATGAGTGAGCTGATATTGTTCATTATCCCTCTTCTTGAGGTTTATAAAGATACCCAAATTATGCTCTCCAGGTGTAACCTTAATACTAGTGCCCGTAAACTTTGCAGAGATTTGATCGAATCCTCTAGCAGAAAGACCTTTCTCTGGACAATCCACATAGAAAGCTGAAACGGGTGGATGATGCGAAGTCTGCTCAGTCAAGTATGATACTCGGACTTTCTTCCCCGGTTCCGATTCGGCGATCGCAGTATTTGACGCATTCTGAGATGTCATAAGGGTTCCTTTCTTCGACGATGGAACAGGTGTCAATTTACTGATAGCTGGCATCGAATCCTCAACCTCCCAGTTACACTACCCCCGAGTCAGTATTCCGTTTTCAGACTATGATCTATCTATCTTACCCTGAAAAATTCACCCAGTGTAGAGTTGTATGGTTTGCAAGGCTTGCCCTTTACATATTTCAGATCCTTAGTGAACCAAAACCTCATCACTTCCAGCATTCGATCTAATGGTTCGTCCGAGTCTCCTATAGCAACAAATGTGTTCGGTTGGTCGAGATAATTCCAATATTCGAGATTGGGTGTTGGTTCTAATAATTGAGCGGGCAAACTGAATCGAACCGAAGCAATATCTGCCACTCCGATAAACCTATAGAGAATAAAGAATACAAGTCAGTCATAGTTCATTGCATTATGATCCTTTCTCTCGTCATGTGTACATGTTGGTTTTGCTTGAAGTCCGAGGGCATTGTCGCTGTTGGAAAGCGGTGTACGCCTCCTAAACCTCTGGCGATTATCCTGAAAGATATGAATCTACTTACTTTCGCAAGATCCCCAAGAACATCTTAAGTTTGGAACCATCGTCGGGTGGTTTCTCCGCTGCGACGGCGGGATTTGCAGAGGTGTCTGAATTGGTAGAAGGGGCAGTGGAAGTAGCAGGCGAAGGATCAAAAGCCGAAGATCCAGATGAAGCAGATGCCATATTGAAAGGTTAAATTTGAACAGTATTAATAGTTTTTTATGTGGTAGGAAGTCCAAAGAGATTAAGTAGTAAGGTATTGTGGTTCAAGGTACTGTACTAAAAGTTGTTGTACAGAATGTGGACGCCTAGGAATCGGTTTTGAAGATGGTCAAGGCTTATTATTGTACGGGAGTGACGTTTGGGCGATGAAATACGATAAGGATGATAGGGGAAAAAACTGCCGGTGAGGACTCGTCAACTACCAGCAAACAGCACCTTCTTGTCGGATCAAAAATATATATATATGATAAATAATTAATTTCCATTCCAAGTTGTTTATTTATTAAAAAGTAGATCAAAGTAATCATAATAGCATCTAAAGCATCAAAAAGAACACATAATACGATGCAAATGATATCTTGGCGGAATTAATTGCGGTTCACGGTTTCAATGTCTCGAAACATTTTATTGCACATATCAAACACAAAGGCCTTCGCTTATGATATAAATTCTGTACGCCATGACTCCTATTTTATTTCTATTCCAAAACTAACCTTGGGGGGAAAAAATACATAATGATCATCTGTGTTCACTGTTTGACAAGGTGACCGATGAATCATGTACCTGTTCTTCGAAGGATCTAAGGGTCCTTGGTGTATTTCGTAGGGCGAACAGTTCATCTGACTTCCGAGTCCTCTTGTTCTTGTGACTTGGTAGAACCTATATGATCATATTTTGATAGAGAATAGAAACGGGAACGATAAACTGGCATCCCTTCCTTCTTTGGAACTCGACCCGAATATCTTCGAAGACCTTCATATTTCACGCTGACCATTCCTATCCTCTCGAATCTTTAGAATTATTCAGTAGATATGGAATATAGATCACAACATTGAGCATAGATGTTGACAAAGCGTCAGAACGATGATTTCGCATCCCTTCCTTCTTGAGAACTCGACTCGAATATCTTCTAATATCTCCATATTTCACTCTAACCATCTCGATTCTCTCAAGTACTTAAAACTCTTTAGTCTTGTCTCACAATCCAGACCATAACATCTACGCATAGATGTTAACAAAGTGCTCCTCAACATTCCATCCTATCCACTCCGTTCTAACAGCTAACACGACAACCCCAAAAACAAACTTATGAATCCACAACATACCCCGATTATAGTTAAGCCGTCCTCCTTTCATTTCTCACAATGAACCTACAGAGACTGAATTTGATGCTGCTGTAGAAGCTGCCGTAGAAGCTGCTTATGGTGATGGATTTGAGTCGGTTGATCCCCTCGAATCTCTTGATTATGATGATTATGATGATTATGATGATTATGAAGAAGTCCTCTCATCAACATATCCCTCTATCTACCTCGCAATCACATCATCGTTCGTGCTCGTCCTCGACACTTATATACACCTTCCTTCATATTGCTGGACATGAAACCCCCTATTATAGCATATGCAGAGAATAAAATGCCATTGACCGAAAAAATCGGCATCTAACCCATCCATAATACACACCTCACTGTAAGCGCTCTACTCCCAAACCCCAAGGAAATCCCGTGTCTAAACAGTCTCCTCTACCTACCGAAATATATATGGTTAAACCGCAATCTCCAAAGTCCAAACCCCAGAAGTGACGAAGGACATCGAAGGCCAGTTCCAATGCCATAACTATCTATCTACCATCTCAATAAAAATCATGGCGATATCGAATGGTCATGGTAGTATAAAGAAGTTCAATTAGAAGGAGATTGTTATGATGTTGTCGATACCGACTTTTTGAGGGTCAATTTTTGAAGACTCCAATCTCCTGATTTGTCACCATCGACGCGGTTAACGATATAACGGTACTGCCTGCCTGCGGGTAGTATTGTGGTCGCAGAGAGATGTTAGATTCAGATTGAGGTCGGGCTAGTTTGGTTGTATGTATGCTCTGGCAGATATTTGGATTATTATTTATATTGATGCCCTCTCTGTTCCTTCTCGAGTACGTACCCAATATTGGAACTTGCCAGTCTCTCATACAAAAGCCGTAAAGTAAATCAGTGTAGGATAAGCTCGATTCAATTGTATTAACCTCACATAAATAAATCATTCATCCGCCTCGGATAAATATTCCACGTACTCGCCCCGTCTCATACGCCGTAGACGCGCTCATAACCGCTACACCCATACGATACATACGATACATACGATACATACGATACATACTATAGTACAACTCAATTTTACGAAAACAGGCAGAACTCATCTGAGACACCTGAGGACGAGCTCTTGGGGGTAAGGAAATTAGAGTTTCGTTTCAGATCCATGATTGGTGGATGGATCATGGATCATGGCCGCGGCCATGCTCCAACGAACCGAGCACATTTCTAAACAAATGTTTTGGGAGTTAGGGCGGAGGTGAATATAGAGATAGCATAGCATAGCATAGACGGAGCAGGGCCTAGTGGTAAAGAAGAGAAAGAAAGGAATCGTTCCAAAACTCTTATCCACTTTGTAGAGTATTGCTGGAAACTAACTAGTTTGCACAATCAAAATATACCCACCACCGCTATTATGCTCAGCCCACGAAAACAAAGTATATACATCACATAGATAAATAGATAGATGTACCTGCATAGCGATATTTATAAACAGGATCAACTAACCAACCCCATTTACATTGATAATCAACGCTTACGACCATACCAACCAACCAGTACAAGCAAGCCTACAAGCCCCCCTCCAGCAGCCCTCAATTCGTATATGCAGATAGGGATATCAGTATGTATATCCATATCCATATACATATCCATTAGAACCAAAGCACCATCAAACCAAGCAAATGACAACCGCGCATTCCCCAATTCGCTACCGGTCTATACATACGGAGTCCAAACTCGCACCACCTTCCGGCGCGATCCCAGAATCCGGGGCTGAACAGGGCATGGTAGGGCAGGATAGGATAGAATAGAATCGAAATAGAAGAACGCTACGCACGCATGGGATATTATGTATGTATGTATGTATGTATGTATGTATGTATGTATGTATGTATGTATGTATGTATGTATGTGTAGAACGAAATGAAATGAAGCCATTCGCACCCACACCATCCTGATCGGACAACCACCCCCAAATGAATAAAACGAACGTGTTACATTAACGTATTACGTGGAGGCTTAGATAGACCCGATCCGACCAACAAGTTAACAACATCCATTCGGCCTTTCGAGCCAGCGCTTGCCGGCAATGAGAACCTTGGGAGATACATTGGTTCGTTCCAATACACCCTTGAATTCATAATATCATATGATCAGCTGTTCCGTTGTTCATGTAAAAATTTTTTTATAAACCCAGAGTTTTCTTTTTTTTTTGGTGAATTTGTGTAGCCGCCTAGCCGTACCAACCGTAATAACTGTAATGACGTCATATTTAGCCTAGCACCAATGCACAAGTGCAACTTCTAGAAAAATGTATGGAATCCCGTATTAATTCAAGAAACTGAGTATCCCCTAAACCTAATTGAGAATAAAAATTTCTGTATCCCGCTGTCTACTATACTAGATCAAGCAATAGATCTACAAAATCAAATCAAAGCTTTGATATTTCTTAACGAATTAACGAAAATACTGGAAATATCAGGTATTCTACTCTCAATTGGGTTTAGGGCATACTCAGTTTATCGAGGTTCATACGGTACAATGGAATATTGATGATCATCTCCTGGAACTGATGCAATATAACACAATATCAGTGGAGTAAAAGAGGTAGATCTTTAGAATCTTAATACAAATTGGTTTCTATAAAAAGAAAATGATGAAAAAAAAACAGGGTCCTTCGGAGTTGGTAGGAATTGTTAATAATGCTTGCTTAGGGTTGGGTACATAGTACTTTTAACGATAGATATATGTTGATGATGAATACCTAAGTAGTTGATAGTGATAATACTATTGCGCCGCGGCGGGATTATCAGGAATATCAGGACTATCAAGAGGAACGGAAAAATGTTTTGATGGCGTGGCAAATGTGACATGGCAATGCATCTCCGTATTAACCCAACGGGTTAACGATTATAATAATTTTAATTCTTTTTAATTCTTTTCTTTTCTTTTCTTTTCAAATTCTTTTTCTTTGATATGAGCCCGAGATTGTGATCCTCATAGAAATGCCGATGCCTAATACAATCTTTGACAGGCGTTGAAAAAAAGTCCCCACATCGATCGACAAGAAAAGAACCCATGTTCATTAGGGCGGCATGCCTGTGGCTGGAATCTTTCAAGTAAACATAAAGAGTATCAACACCTTACCGGTGTAGATGACGTTGACCTTTAAGTTTGAGCTTCATATTTGCATATGCATATTGTTGCTACAGTTAGTAGAAGCAATTTCTCGACCTTTGACACCCGATGCTGACCTTACTTTGTGCAACTCACCCGGAGCAATCCATCATGTCTGCTTGCAGATAGGAGGTGAATGAAAGGGAGTCGGGTAGGAGTTTGGTCTCCCTTGAATCTTTATATCTTTACCATTGCAGGAATGTCTAGCCAGGGCAATACTATAAGCTGTGTTACCCCTAGCTCAAATCTACCCCGGATTACCAGACAATCATACCATATCTTCTGGATAAACATACTATGTAAGTAAACGTGTGTAGAATGTAGTAGAACCACAAAAGGAAAACCATATTTTCCTGCGCTCCACCATCCCGTGAGCTCAAAGATTGCGAATTTCCTCGGGAATTCAGAAAATACTTTGAGCACGTAGCTCCGTAGCAAGACGACTACGTAAACCTTCTGTGGTGAAACGTCCGATGTCTGAAGCGGGTAAGTAAATTTGATTTGATGGAGACTCATAAAGACGGCACGTATAACGCCACAGTGGCTAAGCATATGTGGCTGAGCGTAATAATCTCAGTGTCCCGATTGGTCAAATAGTTTATGGAGAAGTCTAGTGAATCTAGGATTATGCTGTAACAAAGAGTTCCGACCGGAAGAGAACTTCCTTCCTTAGCATGTTCAACAACTGCGGGATATCATATTGACAGAAAATTAAAAGAAGTGGCGCTTTTTCATTGTGGCGCCCGTTCATAGGGTTCATGAACGTTGTGGCTCAGCCGTATGTGGCATATCTTTTTTTTTTTTTTTTTAGAGCAGACTCCAAAGTAGGTTATCAACGTTGATAGAGTGGATAGAAGCTCGGTGTGTTTCAATTGACTGATTTAAGGGAAAAATTGTTTACTATGAGGGAAAAACAAGAAGACCTAATTCTCGATTTGTCTAGCTCTAGCTGGGAAATGAGAGTTAGCACCCAAATGTTTCGTTTGCAACAAGCTTGACGAACAACTGGTTGAGGACACCCTAGTGCTAAATCTCCTCCACAAAATGAGATTAAAAGGGATCAATGATGCTTAGCATATGATTATATCATTAAAGAAACTTCCATGCAGACAACTGCCTGCTTCTCATGACAGTCACACAGTATATAATGATGTGAATATTTGTACAACTTACAAACAACTAGTTAATAAGATGAAATAAGGGGCAATGGATTGGGGGAAGAGGGAGGGGCTGGATGTGAAAATCTTCTAGGTTTTTCTATGAAAAAAGCCAAGATCTTTCAAGACGTGATCATGATCGGAAAATGTGCGCTATGTGGAGAGGAGGAGAGAATGAATTGGTAAACCTCCGCGTCAAATAAAAAGATCCTCCGGCTGGTATCATTTCCAATACGGAGATGATGTCCAATTGCGTTAGCTTCCATTAAAATTCGATACTTAATATGGATGGGTATCAAAATGGTAAGTCGCGTTAAGTGAGATTGAATTAAATATTTCCCGCCATTCGCAGTGCAATCCTACTTCATTTTCGTCATAATAGCTTTCAGTTATCAATAAGTTACCAATTCAATGAACCAATCATTAACTGGAGAAGGTAAGTAACGTGAGCAAAGCAAGCATGGCTTCTGCATTAAGTCGAACAAGTCAAATTCTTAGTCTTTGAAGTTGTGGAGTTCAAGAAGTAAGAGTCCCACTCTCAGATTCGCGGGGGGGGTCCTGTTGCCTTCAAATGTTGTTGATCATTTCTTTCTTTGAACAAAGGTGTGGCTGTTGACCCGAAAGTACTCGCTGCTTTGACTCTCGAATATAGAACTAGTATACGGAAGTATGGTTCGTTTCTCTTTATTGTGGTGAACGACCCCCCATGTTTCTCTTGTTTTCCCTTGTTATCATGTGTATTGATTGTCCCAGTAAAATAAAAAAAATAACAGTATAGGGTTAGTATTTAGATACCCAAGTAGAAGGTAGAAAATACAATTAGAATCACGGTATAATACAATTAGAATCATGGTATAATACGTGGGTATGATAAGAAAGAATGAACTAATGATAATAATGAATGCATGGGATGATATGGGATGGGATAGGATGGGATGGGAATCATAGGATAGACGGATGTCAACGAAATGTTATGGATTACTTCCGTACACTTGATTGTATAACAGGACAGCTGGATATGGGAGAAGAATCTAACTAACTACTATTGTATAGATACAAAGTAGACTGACTAAAACCTACATAGTAGTAAACTTGAAGGCTTTAGATCTTTTTTTCTCATAAATTATTTTGAATTTTGATCCCCATCCCCACAGAATGATTATCATTCTTCTGAGTACGCCCGGGGGTGCTCTCCATCCTCTTGAACTCTCCCTCATTTTTTTTTTTCTCTTGGGTCAATCTTGAACTATTTTGGTTAGCTTTTTCTTTTTTTTTTTTTTTTTAATTCTCATCCTATATTCAATATTGAAAATAATTGAAAATAACTACCCAGTTGATAAAAAAATTAAAATATTCTAATAAATGCCGTAAACTTCTTAAAGAAAAATTATTTTTATGATTATTTCTTTTAAGAAAGGCCTTGGAGTAATTCATTCATCTGGTCAAAACATTTGGTATTAGGGTTCTTGATCATAGATTTATAAGAAATAAGAATTATAAGAATTATAATAAGCCATAACCCATAAGCCATAACCCATAACCCATAACCTATAACCCATATACATCGCATCCATAATCATCCATACCCACCCATTCATCCATCCATCCATCCATCCATCCATCCATCCATACCTAAAAAAGTTATTATCTAGCCTCCTAGCTTTTTCATATTCATATTGGATTCACTTGTAATAATACGTTGACTACTACTACTGCTACTACTATTACTACTACTACTATTACTACTACTACTACTATTACTACTACTCCTACTACCTACAACTACTACTATTACTTATTTACTTTATTAGTCCATTACTACTTGTTACTTCTCCCTCATTCATCCCCCCAGTCCGTCACCCATTCTCTTTACTACCATTATTTATTTATTCAATGTTATTACTTTTTTAGAAGTGATAAAATAATCCTAAACCAATTCAATTAAGTTCAATTCAATTCAATCCAACATTGAGTCCACAAACAAATCTCATACATAACCAACTCTTACTCACCAGAGACCAACCATTTACCTTACTTACCTTTACGTTTACTACATACTACATCACATACTACATCACATACTAAAATCACATACTTACATCACATACTACATCACATACTACATCACATACTACATCACATACTTACATCACATTCATAACTCATAACCTATTCATTGTTTTGCAAACCTCACTAGAAAATCTTGGGAGAAATTTGAAATACAACAAATAAGAGCACGAATTCTCAAATTCCCATCAAAAGCTCGCTCGCTACTCGGTCTTAACAAAATCCCATATGCGTACCCCTCCACTTTCTGCATCAGCTTCAGCTCAACTCATTAAAATCTACTACCACATCAACAGCAATCTTACCTCTCAGCTACGTTTACGAACCCTCAAGTTTTGATTTTTTTTATTATTATTGTCCAGAACCGAATGAAATATCTGCAATAATTTATTATATCAAGCTTTCCAGATGTTTCGAAATCGGTGAGTTAAAAATGTTGATTTTCACTTCCTAGAGGACTGGCGCATTCTGTTTTGTTCAATCGAACCATTATGAACGCGCCCCGCCTCCTTTCATAAGCTTCGCATTTACAACAACAACAACAACAACAACAACCTCATAAACAAATCTAATCAAGTTTATTGTTTCTAGGATATCATCCCAAAAACCTGGCGATGAATTCATCGCCAACTTCCGTCAAACTTTCCCCGAAGTTGCGACAGCTACATCCACTGCTGGTGGTGGAAATAAATCGACTCAGGCAGCGGCGCCTATTGATGGGGCCCAACTCCCGGATAGGTAAGGTTTTCTTATATACCTTCATTGAGTTTTATTCGATCTCGATCTAAGCGATTGATTGCTTGATATCCAAAAACCACTCTCATAGTATCTCATATAACTTTTTCTGAATCAAAGTACAAATTATGTATGCTAACATCTTTGCCAATACAGACATCATAGCTTAGGAGGCGAAGAAATAAAAGATTTAGACCCTACCCCAAGAGCGCAACATGAGCCATGGCGATTCACACCTTCACTTCTCGATCCGAATTCATTCGCATTTTCAACATTTGCAAACCAGCCCCCAGGATATTATACACCAACACCTGGAGGTTCGAACACTTCATGGCACCATCAAGCCGGAGACCTTCATACTCCTGGTATTGGAATAGGTATGCCATTGGGAACCCCTCTTTCTTTACCCGCTCCTGGTGATGCCATGCATACGAATACTATGATGGATATGAATTTTGATCAACACATGCCTTCACACTTCCAAAATTTCAACCCATTTGCACATTCCCACCATCAACAAGAACTTCACCAACCACAGCAGACGTCTTATGCGCCATCTTCTTTTGTACACCAGGATACAGGGTACGAAACAATGGACCATGATGGATCTCCTATGGACGATGAAGAAGGGCCCCTTGGCTCTATGGATCGGCCCCAATTAACAAGTTTTCAACCCGCTTCGTATAACCTGGCTAAGCCTGAGCCGTTGCCTTCCTCAGCCGAGAAATTCCGCTTTCACGTTGTTCTTAACGCACCCACCGCCATGATTAAAACTGCCGACGAAATTCCGGTTACTTATCTCAACAAAGGCCAAGCTTACTCTGTCACCGTGGTAGATACAGGCTTAAATCAACCGCTTAAACCAGGCGCTCGGTACCGAACTTTTGTTCGCATTTCCTTCGAAGATGAGCAGCAAAGGTTAAGACCTGCTTCGTGCTGGCAATTATGGAAAGAGGGGAGAGGTACCAATGAATCGCATCAACGTGGTGGAAAGCTTCAAGCTGTTGAGTATGTTGAATCGAGTCAGTCTGGCGACAGCGATGATAAGAGGACCCGCGTCGAACTCGATACAGCGTCATTTGATGGCTTCTCAGTAATCTGGACTCCAGGTCCTAACGGCTCTCCCGAATGCACCATCGCGGTTCGCTTCAACTTTCTTTCTACGGATTTTAGCCATTCCAAGGGTGTCAAGGGTATTCCAGTTCGCTTCTGTGCAAAAACTGAGACTTTGCCTTCTGGTTCTCCTCAACAAGCCTCTCAATTCTCCGAGGTAGCTTTTTGCAAAGTGAAACTTTTCAGAGATCATGGCGCGGAACGAAAGTTGTCAAATGACATCGCGCACGTGAAGAAAAGCATTGATAAGTTGAAGCAGCAGATAAATCAAGCGGAGACTGGTATGAAGGATTTTGGAAAACGAAAGAGAGCAGGGCCCACGAAAATAGACCCTAGTCAACAACGCCCTGGAAAGGTTCAGAAGCATAAGCGAACATGGTCAATGTCTTCTGCATCTTCTGCTGGTGGAAGAGCACCAGTGGAAGAGGATCTACACTCCAAACTTCAATCTTATCAAGACATGTTTACAAGTACACGAGCCGTCAGTATACTCTTTCTCCGTGGGTCAGAGCAGGACGATCCAGATCTCCACCCAGTCGCTTTAGCTGGAGAGCCTCTTGATCTGACCAAAGTTAATTCTCGAGATAATGCTTTATGGCAAGCGAGGAGTGCACGTAGTTCGACCGTCAGCTCAGTTCTTTCCCCATCTCCAAGCTCTATCTCACTACACTCGCAAGCCGGCATATCCGAAGCATCAGCTCAATGGAACGAATTTCACTCCCTGACCCAGGCAGATCTTCATACTTCAAATCCACAGCACCTTGCCAGTCCACCTGATCAGCTTACTAAAGTTCCCAAGAATGACGATGCTGGCAGTCTAAGTGGCTGGATCGAGGCATTGGGTGTGGATCATTCTTATAACCCACCAGTTGTTGAAAGATCAATCAAACCTGTTGCTTGTTTCTATGTTCTTCGTCGCAACAACTCCACACAACCAGTTAAGCATGAGTACCACCGGGCTGTGTACTTGATGCAACGAACTCTCAAAGACTTTGCCAATAGCATTGCTGCGAAGTGGAATATCGACCCCACAAAAGTTTTGCGCACGATACGTGTCCTTGAGCGTGGTTTGCAGGTTGAGATGGATGATGATGTTATTCGTGAATTACCTGAAGGGCAAGATTTTGTGTTGGAAATAGCAGAAGTTCAAGATTTACAACCGCCACATGTCAAAAGTGAGTGGGAGATGGCGGTGGATAGTGATAGCGCCGGCGCGACTCAGAACGTTATCCATGGTGAAGGATACGAGCTCAGGCTAACTTATTAATCCCCTATTTAATTTCCTTTTAATACTTGTTTTATTATACCCATAGACCTCGTGAATGGTCATGTAATTGTTATGGATCTGCTACCGGTCTAGGATCGGTAGTAGACTGGGTGGCAGGGCGTCAAATGTCGTTTTCTAAGATACCAAGTTCCTTTCATGGAATGTCTTATTCCATATCACACGGTTTCGAGACATTCATCTGTTGGGGAGAGAATCATATACATTATTAAAGTCAAGAGAAAGACCCGGAAACTGCTCTTGCTTACACACGGATTTGGGTGGAAATATGGATTGGGAGATATAAGCGTTTCTTTTGTGCGGAATATACGCCCCGCTTCGCGCTGAGCTTTATTCCTTTATGAATCTAGAGTCATCATGTAATTTCCTTCTTGATGCAACTGACTTTGTACTTGAGATCGCGATTCAGATGACTCTTTTTCCTTCATCAATCTCGGATATTTTTGAAATGGTACACAAAGAAGGGCCGCAATGGCAGTGGCATTGGCGCACTTTACTTAGGACAAGTTTCAAACATTATGATGTTATTTTATGTTACACACACTACAATACATACATAACACAATAACAAAAATGGTTCTATCTAAACATACATTTAATTTCTCATTCAGTGAAATCTAGAACAAAGTGGAATGATTTTCTAAATACTACATAACATATCCGACAAGTCCAAAGCAAACTAGTGACAATAACATCAAAACTCAAAAAGCTTTTTTTCTTTTCTCACGCCAGTACGTACTAGCAAATAGCAACTAGACTAAAGCTTCATTTCGATTTTCATTTTCAAATTCGCTAACCATGCACACCAGTCATGTAAGCAGGGAGACAGATCCCTTCATTTACCGACAAAAGTCGATTGATCTACTGTAGGGTTACGCGTGCCAGCCACACCAGTGATATTAAACAATGTAGATCACTCACATACTTGGTGCAAGAGCTGCGAGAACCCGGCAGCCGATAACCGACAGGTTGATTGATTAGCATGGAAAACCACGCAAACCGCAGATGTGGCAGATGATGAGCCACAGAGATCGATGGTCTTGCGTCGCTGTGTAGCTGGAGATCTTTAATTTACAAGTAACTTAAGTATTACTCACTCGCCACAGCTAGGGAATTATTCGCCACTGTAGTGGGGGAGGCTGGCGTGTTTGGGATGGATGGGATGGAATGGGATGAGATGAGATGGGAATTAAAGGAGTAATTAGGGAAACTAAAAGCCACCGTCCACGGTCTACTAGGCAATGAAATGAAAGAATGAATGAAGTTGAACGAACGGGATTGGCGGAATTGCATTGTGTGAGCCACAATTGATCTAGAGTGGTTCGGATGGGTTTGCGTATAGCGTACGATGGTTGTTTAGCTTGGGCTTGGGCTTGGACTTGGGCTTTGATTTTCATTTTGATTCTGATTTGTGGCTTCCCGTTTGAAGTTGGTTGTTGTGTTAATCCCACTCTCGCTGCTGGCTATGAGTGATTTTGAGGACATGGTGAATGGATGGGATAGTGTTGTTTTGTATACCATAAGTGAAAATGAGACTGATTCGTATGTAAGTATCCATTCATCTATCCACACTATCTCCATCCCCTCCGCTCCATATCCGGTAATATAACTAAACACACATTACTATAAATACGAGATCATATCTGTGGCTCAACATTACCTAGCCCGAGAAGACCGGCCTAAATAAGGAAGGATAACGGTTTGACCACTCATATATTCATTCATTCATTCCATCAATCGAAAAATTTCCCACTAGCCACTAGCCACTTCACTTCACTAGCATCCTAGCACACTTGCTGCTTTTACCCCAAGCAAAAAACAGAAAGATGTGCCGATCCCCTACCCTCGCTACCCGTATCCCAGAGTGCGTGCGTAAATGCATGTATGTATAGATCAGCCTAGGTATGCATGCATGCATGCAAGCTGCAGGAGATGGCATGCTCTAGAACAGTGGCTTGGTATTCTAGGACGGGCTGACGGTCGCGGCGAATATCGTGGATGGGGCGTAAGATGGTGTGGATGGTGTGGATGGATGGATAGCTCTGATAGCTCGAGCCACAGTATGCGTGGTGTGTAGCCACAGTGTGGCCGAGGGGGAGAGGGAAAGGGGTGATGATCGGCGGGGTGACGAAATCTGAGGTTTGAGACGAGGTAGGGCTATGATCGACAAATTGAGGAATGGGTAGATTCACGGGATTTATTGATCTTGTGAATTGTGTGTTGAGTGTTGAGTGTGAGGATGAGGATGAGGATGATGGAGCTGGGAGGGAGTGAGGGGAGCTCGAGGTGAGGTATGTATCGTGATTCCTTTCTGTATCGATTATCATCTTTACGTGGGTATGGATCAAGACAACAGTGATATGATTCAGATGTGCATACCAAGATGCCATACACAGATCATATCAGAAGGTATATTCAGCACTAAAATGAATAATACATATACCATAGGATATCAAATCCCCAAGTAAAAAGAGAAAAACGAACCCCCCCCCCCCTTACCTCCAAACAAAATCCCCTCCAAGAAGAAATCCCACTCGGAATAAACCCTTCAAAATTGCCAATCGCGCCTTACGCACCACTAAGCACCAAGACCATCTAACTTTCCCCTAGCAAACGCAATATCTCTATCACATGCATATGCAATGCGAATCTCGTACTATATGAGGGGTAACTTTGTGGCTGAGTTTGATTTGGAAGTTTTTGGAGTTGGAATTAGCGAGATGTTTGGATTTTTGTTCCTGCCCCTCACTTTTCGTGTATATGTCTCACGTGTTGAGATCGGCGGCTAGATATAGTGCGTGCTTAGTTTGGTTGGTGAATTAGTGTTTGAGGGATGGCAGGCTTGAAGCTTGATTTGACGTACAGGTAGATACGGGACGAGATGGGAGTAGAGGGGAGTAGAGGGGATGGGTTGGGTTGGGTTGGGGTTGGGATAGTAGTGGTATATGATAGGAAAGGGAAAGAAGAAGTCAGAGCTCACTAAAGCTAATGTGAAGTAAACTTTAATATTAAATCAAATGTTCAGCTCCTACATATTTCTCATTTTACTCTCGATGAGCCTTCAAGTCTAGAATCTCGGCACTTGAAGAAAGTACGATTGCAACCAGTTCATCACGATGAGGAATTCAGAGAACAGAAGTGGCAGACAAGAAAACCCTTATTCCAATATGCGATCAATTTCTAGCCTATAATAATAATAATAAAAAGAGAGTATACCAACAGACTAACAAACACACATGCACACTCATAATACTCCAAAGCCTAATAATGCTCGCTAACCCTGACCTTGATAACCAATCAGATCCATCCAATCCAACTCCTATAATGCAAAATGCAAACGCAAATGCAAATGCCTCGTTTCATGCATAATCGACTCGAGAGAACAAGGGCATGCACACACATACAAACACTTCAAAAGAACACCATTCATACGATCCCAAGAAGAGAGAGAAAATAATCTTAAACCAACAAAGCAACACCCTCATATGCCCTCTCCACAGTCTTAATACCCAAACCCGGAACACCTCTAAGTTGCTGCAATGTCCTAATATAACCCCCATCATCCTCATTTTGCAACTCCAAGAATTCAACTACATCTCTAGCTTTCTTGGCCCCTACTCCGCAGAGTCCTTTGATCAGAGCAACGTCTCGAGAGTTGACGATATCTAATAGGTGTCTTGTGCGCGGAGTTTGAGGCGCTTCATCAATAGCTGGTGTGTCATCCGTGAATACACGTAGTTTAGCTACTGGTTTGGATTTAGATTTTTTGGGTTTGGGAACTCGGTAGGAGAAGTTTTCATCATCATCTTCAGAGTTGTCTTCCTCATGATTCACAAATGATGCATCGTGTTCATCATAATTCTGCTCTGCACCCTTTTGTGATCTAGGCCGAGATTCATCATCTTGTTGAAATGAACTTGCTGGTGTCGGTAATTGTAAGAAAGGAGCGGTGGGCTTTCGTCTTTCTGTTTCTGTTGCTGGTGTTGAAGCCTTGGTTGCTACACTGGTATTCTTTGCTTGGATCTTGCTTTTGAGGTTCTCAATCTTCTTCAATAGCTTCTCCTGACCGGGAAAGAAAGGTAACGCCATCCTGTATTGAGTTAGTATTCATGTAAAAGATCGGAGTGTATTGATATACTTACTCATACATTTTCAAGGCACTGGTATGTTCACCTCGCTCTTTATGTTGCCTTGCCATAAGTAGGAATCTCAAACCTTCCGCTCGAGCGTCCTCTGCTGCCCCTTCATCAATCTTCTTTTCCAAAGCTTCCAATCTTCTCTGGACGGCCTCACTAATCTCAACAGGAGCCGAGTGTGATGGCTGCTCCAAAGCACGGCTTGCGAGAATTTCCGAGACTTTACGCTCAACCATTTCCTCAATCTTTGCTGCGGAAATATCTGCCGCAGTGGCTCTATTGCTCAAGGGTGTTGGCCTAGAAAGCTTCGTTGGTCGGGAACTGGCTATTCCGTCTGATGGTCTTTTCTTGTTCGAATCGGACCTTCGAAGTGTTTGAGCATTGCTCATTGGCCTGCTTGCTGTTGTTTTGCTCTTGTCTACGTATACGGAGAAAGCTTTCGGGGGCTTGTCGCTTTTTTGGGCTGGGTCCTTTGCAATACTGTTGTGAGAATTTGTAATCGGTCTCAATGGCTGTCGTTGCATGGTTCCAGCGACCGATCCGGTCTTTCTGGGTGGTTGAGTGAATACGATCTCGTTCTCGATCTCCCTAACTTCTATACGCTTGGCTCTAGAACTTACGTTCAATGAAGACAAGGTATCTAGATGGTAAGAACGTAAAGGTGCAAGATTCAGAACCATGAGGGTAATTCCATTGTTCTGACCCAGGCTTAGAATGCGAGTCATCTTGGACTCTCTGTACGGAATTCTCTTGTCTCCTCTACCAATAGCATCGATACATTGACTGAGCACAAACAAGCTCTTGTTAATGCTTGCGGACTCTATCATCCTCTCCTTGCCATTATCTGTTCTTCGATTATCTTCCGAGCCTGCCAAGTCGATTGCCGATGCAGTGCTAATCAAAATTGCATCGCCAGTGACCTGAGCTACCTTGACCATCAAGATGGCATGGCTTCGGCTACTCTGCGCATTGAGCTTAGTTCCTGCCGTGCTTCGGTTGTTGTTCGCTTCTATATATAGCTTCTCAAAATCTTTGAGATCATCGCAAGATCGTTCTGAAAGTCCCACCACTATTGTCTTCCCATCCTTCTCTCGAAGAGGTAGACCTGCAAGGGATCGCTTCTCGGGTGGCTCGAATAAGTCAAAAACTTTGTCATTGTAAATTTCGTAATAGGCCAAAGTAACCGTGACAGATGTTTCACCGCCGGAATCCTTCGCCACCTTACGACCTCTTCGATATATCCCGCTTAACAATCTAGGAATGATGCCGCGATCCGCCAATTTTGTGCCACCGCGCATTGTATATGTCTTCCCGGTGCCAGTGACACCATATGCGAATAGTGTCACGTCCAGCCCTTGGAATAGGGATTTCAGTGTGGGTGCTACCTCATTCGTGAATAACTCCTCCTGCGACGTTCCCATATCGTAGACTCCATTAAATGTAAAGCTAAACTCTTCCGCCTCGTTTTTAGGATTGGGTATTCGAACAACATTTAAAGCTTTGCTTTCTTGACTCTTTTCCGCGCGTACAATTGTATCCTTATCCAATTCCTTCGGGAGAAGAGGGCGTATTCTCGCAACGACTTGCGAAAAGTTAGCTCGTGTTGATATTTGTAAAGTGATACTAACCTCTGACAGACATATTGAAGATGGAAATATAAACAACCACGTAAACAATCAACCGATCAGAAGAATAGAATTAACTATTAGATAAATTATCTAAAAAAGCAAAGAATTTCTGACGCAATATAACTACTTCACCAGCTCCCTCAAGGAGTATTTTCTGTCCACCTTTTGAAGTCTTGGTTGATTGAAATTTTAGAGTTGTTCGAATTAGCTGATGGTGAGAGCTTACAACAAAATTTCCAAGCACAGGTACAGTAATGGTTGCCACAGCGACAATAGCCACGTTACGAAAACGTCTCAATATGAATCGAATTATATTTTCCTTAAGATTTCATGAGTTGTATTCAATATCGTCATCGAGTAATAGTAAAATACTTGAGCTACTTGCTAGGCTTTTTTTTTAGTTATCGTAGCTTGCAGCCGTATAGAGCACGACTTGATCATCTATATCACCTTAGAACTTATATTTCCTCCACATTGAACATACCATGAGACTGTAAGAGTTGTAGTTTTCACGAAAGACTTGAAGGAGGCACATGCCATAGTATGGAGCTCTTGTATTGAAGATGAATTTCAACATTGATATATGTATATGAGATTGCAGTATGGTTGCGCAACCGTAGCCAGATCCAATTCCCAGGTACTTCATCGTAAATCCGTCCATTAAGTACATTCGAAGGTCAAGATATTGTGGGACAATGTGAAAGGTGCTTTTGAATGAAGCCTTTCTTTTCAAATGATATCAAGAGCGCCATATATAAAGGCCATAACTCTCATAAATGTGCGCGCACAAGACAGAAAGAACCAAACGCACGGAAAGCAGAGAGTTCAAGTTAAAACTGTAGGCAACTGCTTTTCGGATGGAATGAGAGCCAAGTGACATGAGGGAATTCGTCTCAGAGCCCAATTTAATATCCGGTGAAGAGAAGGTAACGAGAGTACTTATCTTTATTCTGGACATTCAGCAGCATCGACTGTGCGGCACACCCACCAAGGCCTTTGACCAAATCCAGTCGACGTATTATGAGTGGAGTGGCAATAAATTGACAACAGTTATTATTTTATAGCTTCATACTGCAGAGCAGCAATAAAAAAACGATATACCCGAGCTTCCCAAAAGCGCCACCCATGAAAACCTTCCGCCGTGTACGCCAGATCAAGTAGCAATTCATCCAGTCATATTCAGTTTGTTCGCATCATTGTTATGGATAGCATCAAAGTGTAGTTCCTAATGCGACAAATGATTTGCCATTACTCATCTCCTCGGTTTGCCCCAAAATTGATCTTTGAGCTCATCTTTAAAGTATTGGATAAACCGGCTGTTTTGCGGGGGGATCTCGAAGGGATTTTTGCCTTGACGAGTGTCATGAAGTTTCTTATGGACGTTTCGAACGATACGGTGAAATGTAGGACTTCCTAAAAGCTGGGAGTGTGTAAGCATTGGTGTAATAAATGGAGAGGTGAAGTTACGAACTCGTGCAACAGCCCATGCCTGAAATCGGTTTGTTAGTAATTGGCAGACAACCTGAGAGAAAGAGGATTTACCTCGAAAAGTTGAAGGCCAATTCGTCGAAACATTGTTATCAACAACCTCACTCCCGGTTGTGATATTCGGAATGAAGAAGGAAGAGCAGAGGACCAAATTAGTGAAAATATTTTTAATTGAAATTTCTAGATACGGAAGGTTTTAGAAACCCAAAGTGCAACTATATCCATCCAAGAGTTGGCTACAACCTCAAAATTCCTTATATACTCAAAACGTCTGCATTTCCCTCCAAACTTTTCAATACTGGGAGGATGTATATGATTGCTAGCCAATAAGCCCACAATTTCCAGGTTTGCTTATCAGCCGAAACACCCCTAGAAACTACAACTCGTATTGCAACAAGTAACCCTAAAGCTAGTGGAAGCAAACACGCCAAAAACTTAAGTCGCCAAAAAAATGGACAAGCAATTGACCATATTGCAACAGGAATAGCTACAGTCCATCTGGCAGTTTCATCTCCAAGCACAAGAGGTGCTGTCTTTCTGTCTCGAGTGCGATCGCCTTCCTGGTCTTTCAGGTCTTGAATTTGCATTGTTGTGAAAATAATAGCACCAGTCATGCAGCTCCATACATATCCTGTCCGGCTGATCATCTGGGTAGAATCACTACTTTGGATATTTAGTGCTACACGCAGCGCTCCACAACCGTAAAGGATATATGCGATGCTAATTATAAAATTCCGCGTCACGAAATCTTCGTCCGACCCTCCAAGATCATTATACATCCATGTCAGGGCCAATAGAAGAACAGTTTCTTCGTATGATCCAAGATAGAAGTATGTCACCCCCAAGACCAAGGGAATGCTCAGAAGTAACAAACGCCTTGTTTGGGAAGCACTGATACGTCCAGAGGCTAGTGGCCTGAATGGTTTATTCAGCAAATCTTCTGTGATCGATTCGGGTAGCCGTTGATTGGCAAGGTCAAACACAAACGTGTTTAACCATGTCCATAGAATTATCCTTGGGATCCTGGCAAATATTCGAATGAGGCCTAAGTTTGGATCCGAATTGGTTGCCATTAAAGGCCCTGACAAGGCACCGAATACCCCAAACAATGTTTGTGGAAGAATAAATGTTTTGTGATCACTGCGAGTGAAGAGCCATAAGGTTTTCAAAAAGTATGCCAAAGACTGAAGCATTTTGAATGTCAGGTTTCTAGCACACTTTATCTACAACTTCAGTTACTAAGTTTCGGGATTTGCTGCAATCAAACGACCTACCTTAATTAATGAGGGGATGGGTGTAGAGGTCTTCATTGTTTCCGTCCAATCACTCCGCATAATATTTGGATCTAATTGCTCGAGGAGTCGGTGTGCCATGTCGATACTGCTTGTTGAGAGTTATACCCCGCACGCTGAGATTTGCTACAAAATGGAAAATGCCTACCTACCAGAAGTTATTCCAGATATTTATGCCTCCTCTTACATCAAACACGGAAATCAATGGCTTTCCGTTTCTTGGAAGTAAAAGCACGTGTAATTAGTCGTAATCTCGTGTAAAATTGAATATATCCTGTTGTCCTTATATAAAACAGATCTCTTGGAAGTTAAAAGCACGTGTGATTAATCGTAATATTGTGTTTAAAATGGAATATTTCCTTCTGTCCTTATATAAAATGGATTGAATTTAAACAATAATTTTTCTCAGCAATTGTGTATGTAGTTTTACTCTATTCTTAAATAACCAGCTCCTAGCTGGTTATTAGTACTAAGACTAATATGATCGATTGGCTTGATGAACAATTCTATTTCGAATTCGACTTGGCTCACCGGTGCAATGGCTGTCGGTATCACCGGTCTTCTTCCAATACCACCTTCCACGCATTATTAATATCCTCCAGTCGTGGATTGGATGAAATCTCTCCTTGACCCTCTTCTTTCCCAAACAACTGGTTTGTGGATTTCATGGATTCCAAGAATTCCGAATTCACTCTCTTGCAGCTCCCAGCTGCCCGTTATATGCAATATGCACGCAAATGCAAGTTCTTCCGAGTTGAGTTGTACAACGGATTCTTATAGTGGAGAAGGTGCATGTTGCAATCCATATCAGAAAGTACTCCTCAACCATATATTCTATTCAATCTTAAAAAATTTATATCTTGCTTATTGTAGTTCTGGATGATTCAGTATCTGGATATATTTCTATGAAAGCTTATTGACCATTTTGGACAAGATGGAGCAAACGCTATATGCATCTGCCGTTTTGGCGATGATGCTGGGCACCATTTGGGTAGTTATCGTCCAAAATTCCGATGATTGTTTATAAATAGGCTAAAACATGTCTAGGTACTTGTTTTGAGTATTTATCGATTATACTTCCACCCACTTGCGAAGTATCCGGGGCCTTTTCTAGCCAAGATATCTGACTGGTAAGTTTTGTTCGTCTCCAGATTTGCGGTTTCCAACAATTGTTATAGGTACAATGTATACCACTGTTTCATTGGGGACCGACATTTGGAATTTCATAGAATACATCAGAAATATGGACAGTTCGTACGGTACGGTCCGAACCGCATCTCAATCAATAGCGCCACAGCCCTCAAAACAATCTATAATCCTAGAGCCAATTGTCAGAAATCTTCACTATTTGAGGTTTTCCCAAAATTCTTCGGTGGCTGGAGTACACAGGCAACCATCGATACTGTAAAACACCATCATCGCCCAAAAAGACGAGTGCTTTCGCTGGCGCTCCATGGAAAAGAACGGGAGAACATCGAACAGTCCGTAACCACAGAGATGGACAAACTCTGCTCAATACTTGCCAGCCCCGATTGGTCAAATGCTTTCGACATGGCAACGATGACGAATTATCTATCTTTTGACGTTATGGGTAATGTCTGCTTCGGAAGAACCTTTAATATGATTAATGACTCGGAAAATCGCTACATTCTTTCAATGATCTCCGATGGTGCGCAGTGTCTCAATACAGTAAGTTATTCAAATCAATGGCACAAAGAAAGTCAATAACAAACCGTGTAGCTGGGGCATATGCAACAACTTTTGAAGACCAATATTCATAAGCTATTGTTTCGTAAGCTTTTGAGTGGCCTGAGACGATATCGAGAATATAGCGAGGTGCAATGTGCTCGGAATATCAAGGATCCGTCTAGCGGAGGAGGAATTTTTCAGGCACTTCTAGATGCGAAAAACCCCACGGATAACACACAGCCATTATTTCGACCCAGGGAATTGGCAAGCGAAAGCAGCCTTCTTATCATTGCTGGGTCAGATACTACATCAACGTGCATGGCCGCCACATTATTTTACCTTCTCCACAATCCAGAGATTCTGCAACGCGCTCAAAAAGAAGTTATCGCCGTGTTCCCCACTTTAGACGATGTTAGGCACTCAAATGGTCTCCAAAAATGTCGTTACTTGCGGGCTTGCATAGACGAATCACTTCGCATGTCGCCACCGGTTGGTGGTTTAATGGCTCGCGAGACTTTGATTGGTGGCATGACAGTTGACGGGGAAGTTTTTCCCTCCGGAGTAGAACTAGGAACTCCTCACTATACACTCCACCACAACGAACTCTACTACCCACAACCATTTAAGTACGATCCAGAACGTTGGTTAGTTAAAGATTTGGAGGCTCCAGATTCTAAGGATTCTACTACCGTTGCATTGGCAAAGTCGGCGTTCTGCGCATTCAGTCTTGGTCCGAGGGATTGCATTGGTAAGTCATTTGCTTACCATGAATTAATGAACGCATTAGCGAGATTCCTATGGCAATTCGATATGCGCCTAAAACAGGGCAACACTACTGGAGAAGGTCGTATTGGTCTTGGACGAGACCGACATAGAAAGGAAGAGTTCCAATTGTATGATACATTTGCGAGCAAATGTAACGGTCCGATGGTAGAGTTTCGTAACCGGATTAGAGTGCTTTAGCAAAAAAAGACGGACGGTATAGTGGATCAGATGAAAAGGGTAAAGGCTAAAAACTAGGCTGAATTGGGCATTATATGATTCTTGATTTTGGCATACTTTTGCCTAAAGCAATAATTATATAATCGTACCAAATAGATCTAATCTAATAATACGAAGTATAAAAGTTGAGGTTGAAGTTGAGTTTTAACTATACTAGATTTAGCCAGTCTAGCCTGTTTAAGAAAATTCCAACAGTGTCCTTCCTATGATAAACCGCCGGACGTCCTACGGTTCTAACCTCGATCGGGCTAGAATCCTCCGTGGTGGATCACTCACTACTCTATTAATGTATCTTAGAGAACGCATATAGACAATATAAATCCTGTCACTGCATATTATGACGAATGTACTACGTGAAGGATGATGGGATCATCCCATCTGTCAGTGCCAGACTGTCAACAGGCGGAAAATGTCCGAGATGGCGATGGCCAGTACAGGAATCTACATGGATATCGCAAATGCTATGAGAGATTTTGAATCCTTCCAGTAACCATAGCCTAATTGATCCCTGGCCGAGGGACTTCTCGGAATCTGACAAGTACTTAAGGTTGATCCGTGGTATCCGACCCTGGCATTATCGAAGATGACAGCGCAACGCCGCATGTGATCATGGCACGAACCGCTCATAAAAATTGCAGTTTGTGAGAAGAAACCCCAGTAGGTGCCAGCTTTTCTGGATTTATGAGCAAACTCATAGATATCATTGAGGAATATTCACTTCAACTCTCACCCTCCGATCGATGAGGTATGCATCTATGCGGTTTTCACAGTGGGAAGAAGGACTACAACATGGATTAATTGCAGGTGCAAGGGTAGTGAGTTCGTATCACACTCAACCGCTGTAGTGATAAGCCCTTACGTGTGTTCCCTCCAGCCAAAGGACAAATCAAAATCGCTATATTTCCTTGTGCTGAACAAGGTGCAGCTTTCCAAATGTCCTAGTTAGAACTTTTACGTAGCGATAGAATCATTGAAACGCTCTCTGACGTTCCCAGCCAATAAAGTTGCTCATGAAGCTTTTGATGTCACATTGAGCATTTGGAGATAAGACTGGGTCAAATTTGATATTGTAGCATCGGAGCAAGAGAAAGGGGACTGTCGAGCTTTGGGTTTTCATACAAACTCGCAATGATTGTAGTACTTGAACCCGTCGATTGAGAAGTGTATCTCTCCATCAAATTGTTTATTGCAGATTCAATGCTTGCGTTTTCTTGCGCTACACAAAATTGACGTAGAACCTATCTTCGTTTTTGGGAATACCAGTCCTTGATGGAGCGGCAAGTTTCTGTATCTACAAGTGGGGGGAGTAAGACAGGTCAATATGCAATCCTAGCAGTTGCGATCTTTTCTTTGGTCATAGCAGTGCTATTCGTTGGAATTAGATGCTTTATTAGACTGCGTCTTACCTCCTCATTTTGGTGGGATGATGCCTTCATTCTAATGGCAACAGTGAGTCGGTACTGGTATTCCAACAGTTGTATGGTTGTTTAACCAAAGGTCTAGGCTTTTTCTATAGCAGGCACTGCATTCAACATTCTCAGTGTTAAGTATGGTTCTGGACAACATACAAGATATCTCCGGAACCCGGAAGCACAGGTTCCCAAAATCATAATGTGGAACACGGCCTATCAAATCGACAATGTTATATCAGTCAATCTAGTGAAGGTATCCATTCTGCTGTTCATTTTACGCATCCAGAACAACAAGAAACTTGCATGGTTATTATGGATAGTCATGATTGTTATGTCGATTGTCAACATAGTCACAGTTGCAGCTCTGTCGTCACAATGCCGACCATTAAAGAAGTTGTGGATTCCTACTACTCCCGGGACGTGTTTCTACAAGGGCGAACTAAGTAACTTTGGCTATGCCCAAGGCGTTATCAACGTCCTTACAGATTGTTTCTGTACTGCCATGCCTTTTGTTATCATGTGGAAAGTCCAAATGCCAACTAGAACTAAGTTTGTGATCTGCGCCCTGATGAGTTTGGGACTCATGGCCACAGTCTCATCTATTGTTCGAGTGTCTCTTCTTAACACACTCGAGGCGGAAGATTATAGTCGTACGTGAAAAGCATATCCCCTCCCTTGACTGGAAGACAAACTCACCAACTTACCAACATTTTCAGACGATATCCTGGGTATTCTATTATCAGCCATCCTCGATCAGAATCTCGGTATCATCGCTGCATGCATCCCAACTTTCCGCCCACTTTTTAAGTCCTTTGCGGCGACCTATAAATCTTCCCGTAGCGGCGAACCCAAGTCCGGGAATAGAAACTTGGGTAGCTATGGCCGCTCCAATAGAACACCATCGAAATCTTTAGGAAGTCATGCACAGGGAAAACTCACGACTAGTGATGCGGAATTTGGCTCAAAGACATTCCCACCGAGAAGCTCTAATGATAGTGATTTTCCCTTGCATGTTGTAGGAACCAGTAAACAGCAAGGAATTATGCTTGAGAGACGATTTGATGTGGAATATGGAACTGCAAAATGAGTAAAAAACACATGGGATACCTTGTTTTGGTTGCATTAACTTTACTGTAACATGTACAATAATACAAAAATGATATTTGAGCGATTCATGTGGCGTGATTGCGGGTAGAACCACCGATAGCAAGGTTGATACTTATTCTGCGGACCTAATGTGCCTACATAGGTAAGAGTGCGGGGCCGATACCAACAAAGATTCCTGTTCTAGAAGCTCACATGCACCCGCCAAATCCTGGGTGAAGAGCATCATGGGCATCATGCAAGAAACCCGAAAGTTCGTATATCTTATGCACTTCAATCCGTTCTCGGGCTTGACCGACACAAGGAAAAATAGTAGCAAAATCGATAAGAACTTTTCAGGGTAAAAAGAAATTCGCAAACGCTCATATTCTATCTCTACATCTTCAATTATAATAATGGCTCAACAGATTAACATCAATAACATTCCCCCTTGGCCAGCCAATGTGCCTACTGCAGAACTCAGCAAAGTTTCACTTGCAAAGTTACTAAAGAATGATAAGGAAGAATCGGCGACTCTATTTGCCTCGTGCAAAACCTCGGGCTTCTTCCTATTAGATCTTCGTGGATGCGAAGATGGCGATGATTTGCTGGAAGATACAGAGAAAGTATTCGGACTTGCAGCGGAAGCGTGTGAGTTACCACTAGAGGAAAAGATGCGGTATGCGTTGGCGCCAGGAACAGCATTTGGGTAAGTGACGTGTGCTTTCTAATAACTAAAGAGATCCTATTTGCTACCGATAAAGAAGACGGGAGATCCACTTTGATGATATGACTAAATGACTTTTAGATACAAGGCCATCGGAATTTCAAAAGTCGATACCAAGGGAACCCCCGATCGTTGCGAATTTTGGGGACTATCAAAGGATGAGATATTCTCACAGACCGCTACACCTAGGGCCATGCCACCCATTGTAACATCCAACGCCCCATTTCTGCAGAAATTCGCTCGCCATGCACACTCAATCGGTCTTTACATATTAACTCATTTGGAGAATCATCTCCGATTGCCAGAGGGAGCTTTGACATCGCTGCACCGTTTGGGGGCGCTTTCAGCTGATCAAATACGTCTCCTGAAGATGTCACCCCAACCTAATGTTGACCGAGGCATTAGTTTGCTTCCACATACTGACTTCGGTTCCATCACGTTGCTTTGGAATGTTGTGGGCGGTTTGCAAATCCTACCTCCAGAGGCAGGAACCTGCGACGCAGAGGGCAATTCAGATCGTTGGCAGTTTGTACAACCTCAGCCAGGTTGTGTAATCGTAAATCTGGGAGATGCAATAGTGAGTTTTACTGGTGGAGTTCTGAGAAGTAATTTGCATCGCGTTACTACTCCACCTGAAACTCAAGCAGATTTGGAGAGATATAGTGTTGTGTATTTCTTGCGACCTGAAGATGATGTTGTAATGAGAACCTTGAGAAATGGACATGCTGATAGAGCTTCGAATGGGGAGACCGGCCAAAATGAGGGTACGCGACAATATACTATCAAAGAATGGGTTGCAATGAAGTCCGAATCTTTTCAGAAGGCGTTGGTCCCAATGCAAAGTAGTGGTGGGGAAATTCCGCTGGAGGCGTAAGATAGATCCGTTGCATTCAGCGTAGTTCTCTAAACCAGATAGATTTGCTTTACAATCATAGCTTTAAAGTTTTGCCAGATCCCGTATGAACAGTGCTTCTCCCGTAGCAAATATACGCCCCTCTCCATCCTCAACACTCGCCATGATCCAAACCCTCCTTCCAACCGGCTCTTTCTCAATCCAGCCACGACATAATACAATGCCCGGTGTAGGTAGCAGTTTATGGAATTTCACATTCAATTCCACCGTAAATATGCCTCTTCCATAAATGTTTGCGGCGCATTGTCCAGTCACTTCGTCAATCAATATCCCAATAAACCCGCCGTGACTGTATCCCGAATGTCCATTTACCCCATCACCTAGGGAAAACATCATACGCGATTCATTTCCTAATGGTGATCTTGCATCGAGACTTCCTTTGTGGAACGATAAAACTGCTCGTACGCAGTTGTCATTCCAAAGACTTCCGGCAAGTAGAGAATTCTCCGTGTTAGGGTGTGGTTTTCTGTGGCGGGAGTATGTAGGAACGGAGCGCCATTCGGGGTTTTCGAGAAGTTCAATAGCCCATTTGGTCGAGAAATCGGAGAAATGCTCGTGCGACATTTTGTTGTGCTATAAAAGTAGTTGTTAAGAGTTGTAGAGGATTAACAACAACAGGTTTCGAGGGTCTATTGACTATTTGAAGGATACTATGTCAGCAACGTGTTTTCCTTGCATTCGACTTCTCGTTTGAAGAATTGCATATAATTTGGTTACACTACATGAGTATGTTCAATGACAATGTGTCGATTTCAACGTGTCGATTTCACTTTGTCAACAATTCTTTATTTTGATTCACAACATTCACGAGTATCAAGCTATTCAAACCAAGCTCTTAAGTGGAGGTTTGGTCTACCTGGTTCGGAATTACTATGTCTACCCACGGGTAGATAACGAGACCCCAAGAACCCGTAATGCCTCCATGACCCGGGAGTATATCCTCATTTTTACAACTTTACATCCTGTTCACTTCTCTTGAAACCCGTCTGCAAGTAGCTGCTGCCAATCCTGAGTTGCTAAAAGTTTAGTACATTCAACAGGAAATTAAAATATGTGCATAGTTTAGTACCTCCACGGTGGGTAGATCTGGAGGTAAGTTAGGCTGCTCCTTCCTTCATATCGCTGTACTCTTTCTTCCCTAAACACACAAACAGTGTCTATTGTGCTTTTGTTAGTATTTCTCTCTTCCGTATTTTCTACTTCTTTTTTACTCATAGTTCTAACCACATTTTGGTATCGTTATACCTCGTATGCATCGCTGTCTTTCTTTTAATGCAATTATTACTATCATTGTTATCATTAATCTAAGCATATTCCTCTAATCACTTGCATTCCTACCAGGACTAGTTTCGAGTCTTGTTCATTCTGTTTCCTAGTACTACTTTGATCTTTCAGTAAACAAAAGATCCTTACAGTCTGCTCAAGCTGAGCCGTTCCTTGGATTATCACGCTCTGCATCTATCATCCTTTTATGCCTCATCGTACCCCAATCGGTACCAGTATTTCAGCAATTGAGCAGATACGTTCTTTCCGAACCTCGAAATACCCTATCAACTCATCGTCCAATTCCCCTAAAACCTCGATAATACACAAAATTTCCAAGTGGCTAAGAAAGATGTCCCAAAGCCTCTCGTCAAAGCATGATTCGGCTACCGATGTCGATCAATCTGCCCCCATCGAACAGAACGCCACTACTTCAATGCCTCAAGCAGATGGATGTTCTTCCAGCAAGGCTGCAGCAGATGAAGATGGCGGTGACATGCCTGCACGTGGAGGTAGAGGTGCAACTGCAAGTATACCTTCAGACAAACAATTGCCCTCTTTCTTGAGGATATCACATGATGGTAGGGTTATTACTACTAAATTTGGTCAATAATGAATGCTAACTTGTACTTAGAAATGAGGGAAAGGTATGAAAAGTTGGCAGAAATGGAAGAAGAACGTCTGGCAGCTGGAGATGATCCGAAATGGGCTCGAGAAGAACCAGATCGCGAACTTGACCGTTATGCCAACGTGCATCCATGGGCTGCTAATCGTGTCAAACTCTTTGTTCCGGAGAGGTACAATGACTACATAAATGCGTCTCCTGTTACTTTAATTTCCACTGCTGAGAAGCAAAGTACTCTCAAGAAAGGGATTCAAGACAAATATATTTGTATGCAGGGTCCAAAATCTCAAACCGTCGATCACACCTGGCATATGATGTGGCATTCAATCTCAGTCCCGGACAATGCGGCGCCAGGAGTCATCATCATGCTGAGTCCGTTAAGTGGGCCCAACCCAGCCAAACCTGATGAGATGATTGAGAAGTGTTTCAAATACTACCCCATGAACGACGATGATCCACCTCTTCTTATCAACGAAACCCAACAACTTGGTGAAAATTTCAAAGCCACAGTTCGATTTGTGTCAAGAGAAGAAAATATAAATGATACTGGTATCGAAGTTCGAAAACTTGCTATGAGTGTGGAAGGTGAAGAAGATGAAAAAACCGTCTGGCATTTCTTTTATCCTCACTGGCCCGATGCAGGATCTTTGAACAGACAGAACGTCAACAGTGTTTTGACATTGATGGGTCTTACCCGAGCGAAGAACTATGATGAAGAGAATCCCCGAGTTGTACATTGCAGTGCTGGTGTAGGAAGAACGGGTACCTTCGTTGCATTAGAGTTCTTGATGGGAGAAATGCAGGGCGGTGCCTGGGAAGGTTGGGACGAATCGGAGGAGAAGGGAAGAGATGCCATCTTCGAAACTGTTAACCAACTACGAATGCAGAGAAGGACCATGGTTCAAGCTGTTGAGCAGTACATCTTCCTCTACGAGGTGTTGAGAAAGACTTGGGAAGAGAAATACCAGATTCCATGTTTTGGTGGTGAACATACTCACGATTCACCTCCCGAAGAAGGTAAAAATGTCCACCTCAGTAAACCCGTTTCTCTTTCTCGATCATAAGGTTTCAATCTTACTGGAGGAGATTCGAATACGTTTTCATGAAGTTTGGTATTTACTTTGTTCAATGGTTTATGATAAACAGAATGGACTTGTACTTTTCTTTGTTACTGTAGATTCTGTTAATGTTCCTCATAAGGTTGAAACCACTTGTAAATAGTTTCTTTCGGTAACTAATCAAACCTATGAACTTCATTTTACTTTCGAATCATGCCACAGACTGTTGACTAGTCTATTATCAATTTTTTGAACTATTAAAAAGCAGCAACTAGAGGTTAAAAGAATATTGTCAGATACGACTAAACCCCACCGAATGGAACATTATGGAAAGGTTTTAGAGCAAGAACAAACAGACCACAGAGAGTATGAAAATGAAGACATGTTTATAGTAAAAGCATTAGTTTCTAATAATGAGGGGGCGGGGGGGGGAGAAGGGAACAGTACATACTTGATGCTTCAAATTTCCCAGGTAGATTACCTAAGATGGAGTGATCGTATTATAGTTATTATGTGATGTATCACCCACTCCGATCGAGGCATAGTTTGCGGAATTATTTATTAAATCATTAGATCAGCTATTAATCTCTTCAAAAGCTTCTTACCCAATAACTTCCTTGTCACGATCATCCTCAGCAGAAGCCTCTTTTACAAGTCGCTCCATAATCTCCGCCGCCTTCCCAGCAGCACATCTAACTTCTCCACAATACAAGAGAGAGCGCACTCCTTCCCCAGACTGCTACCCCTCAATATCCCTCAATCGACCAATCCCAAATTCCCACAGTTCCAAACAAAGTCCAGGCCGTCCAGAATAAACTGCACCGCCCCTAAAACTCCTCTTCTCATAACTACACAACCCCTTGTCACTAATTCGCTCAAAAAGATACGACCCGCTATGCTCAATCCATTGCGTTGCAGCTAGGATACGATAATCCCGGACATCTACTACAGGGCATTCTTCTTCTAGCGCGGAACGCAGAGACCAGATGGGAAGATGGATCAAGCTCACGAGCGTGCTGTGTAGAAGATGAGCAGCGAAGCTGTTGAGGTTTACCCATTGTTGGTAGGGTATTGGGCTATCTTCTGCACTGGATGGACCTGGGATTATTGTTTATTAGCACATACGTTGTGGCGATAGAGACTCATAGCAAGATAGAATGGTCGCATACTAGTCCATGCCTCACGGAACGCTACCTCTATGAGTGAGTGAAAGGTCTTCCCAAAGTTTTCTCTCCGACTGCGGGACAGAACTATCAGCACGCATCTATATAATCCGAACGATATTTGCCTTCTAGACGGTGACGGGGGTTCATGAAAGATGCATCAAAGCCTTTATCAAGTAGACAAATTTCGCCTGCGAAGAATGATCATTGGGTATCTGTTTCACGATTTCAATCAAGATACCCCAGATTTCTAGGAGAAAACTCTCGGTTGCTTCGACTTCTTCCCCGCTTTCGATACGTTTCACGGGATTCAAATCATCAAGTGCGATCGCGGCTGTTTCCGCTGATGTGATACTGTCGGCTTGTAGATGATAGTTCAAGATGTCAAATGTCTTCTGCTCGATGATCCATGGGTCATCGTCTTCTAGTGATTGGAGACGATGGGTAAGTTCTGCCATGATGTTCGCTGTAGTTGTTTTACTTGTTAACTGGATTTGAGCGAGTGCAATTTAGATATGAAATATGAGTCACTACATGCCTCAAGGCCGGTCGTATGTCGTTCCACCATAGCGTCGTTTTTAAGCAACTATTCACTTTTAACATGTTAAAATTGAAATCCACTGTTAGGCCTTTTGCTTCCCCCCCCCCGGTGGACCAGGGGAAGGGGGAAGACCAAAAAGGGGAACGAACATTACCATACTTTAAACTTAGAATCCCCCCTTTCCTATATAGTTACTATAGTCACCGGCCCCCTTCATCTCCGCATATCCCACCCTCGCAAAAAAATGACCCAAAAAATCAAAACAATACATACAACAGTGGGGATTCGCTGGTGGTCACCCACCCAACTACTAATCCACCGATTCAAGGCTTGTGTATGGCAGAGCGGACGGGATGCCCAATTTTCCTTGATCTATGGTCGTATGTGGTGATGTTACGCTTTTTTGACTTTATATAATGGATGCGGAAGGTGAGTTTTGGGTTGGAGGGGAGGAAGAGGAGGATAGGGGGAAAAGGGGGAAAGGGCTATGGGTGTTGAGTTGAAGCAAGAGATTTTGGGGAGATTAGAGTGATATCTAAATTATTTGGAGTGGGTAGGGATTGTTTAGATGCGTTTAAATAAGAGCATATTTGAAATGTGGTTTGTTCATTGATACCTGAGATAAAGAAGGATAGGATGGAATGGAAAATTGACATAATTTTTGAACGTGGGAATTGAATTGAATTAGATTAGATCAGTTCTTGAGTTGTGTATTTTATATATTGATACTAATGTCCATTTATCTAGTTAACTATCTCACTTGCTAACTCACTGTATAGAGATAAAAAAACAAATTCCAATACCAACTAACATCAAGATGGAAATAGAGGAGAGAAGAGAAGATCATCTTGAATCTGAGGGCGTGATAAACTAATTCGTGGATAAGTAGGCAGATGTAGATGGAAAGTATCGATAGATAGTACTAGCAGGTAAGTAGGTTGAATGAAGAAAGGTAGTAACTATACTATTACTATACGATGCTATGATCAATAGATATTCGAAGCTTGAATCTACCACATATACTAAAGCAGTACTGTACAAAGAAGAAGAGAATAAGAGTAGTACATTCACGTAATAGAATAACTCGATATACCATATATCTAGATGAAGAATATGATCACAACCTAAAAGTATGTATATTGTATCGGTACCAAATAATCAAAATCCAAACTATTTAAACCCCAACAGCAGAAAATAAATAACCAAACCAAAAGAAAAGAATAAACCAATTAACTAAATCCCGAAATCAAAGTCACACAGCATATTCAGCACGCACAATACCAGTATGCAGTTAACCAAACCGCCTCACCACCCCACATTACACGGCATACAAACAATGCAGTAAATAATAGCATAACATAATGAAACATAATGAAATGTGAAATGTGAAATATACTTCATGATTAATTATTCATAGATGAGATAATGAGATAGAAAGGGAAGGGAAGATATGGGGGAGAGACTTCAGATGGATAGATGAAAGATAAAAGACAAGTATATGATATTCCTTCGGGCTAGCCGGTAGGAAGGAAGGAAGTAGGGAGGGAAAAAACACGTGGGATCAATGATGAATTGAATAGATGGATGATTAGATTAATGGAGTGTGTGGGGTTGATAGGGAGAAGTGAGGAGAGGGGAGAGAGTAAAAATTTATTTAACAAAGAAAGTTAAAGTTAATATATGAGTGGACGAGGAACGGGATGGGATGGGATGTCTTGATATTGAAACATTTCAACGTCACAGATGAGTAGTGTAAAAATGGAAGCGGAAGTGGAATTGGAGTTGAAAAGAAGGAAAAAAAAGATAGAACAAAACAAAACATTGATATTCTAGAAGGACATCAAGTAAATTTATGGGTTGAGGCACATTGTTGGAACTTAGACCTGGAGTATGTGTAGGTAACGCGTTGTTTCTCATCTTGAGGTATTGTAAAGTTAAGCGAGCCCAGGGAGCTCGAGATAAATACATATATACTGTGTAGATAGGTTTCTATCGGAAGTGAGAACGTCTGATGAAACGAAACAAAACAGAACAGTCACAGGGGTTTAATATAATCAATCAGATCAAATGCTGGTATACGATATACTAATACTATGCTATTATGATATGCCACCTCGAATCGACTCGACCCGAAGATATCTCCAGCACACTCGCTACAGCATGAAATTACTTTCCCCCTCCTCCCCACACACAAAAGAAATACAACTCCGTAGATCCCAAAATCTCAACCCAAAATCTCAAGATCCAAAAATTCAAAAACAAGAGATTGTTTCTGTATGCCCAGTCCAATGTGTGTGTCTAGAACAAAGACTATTTTGCACTGTACCGATCAACACAGCAAATACTAAGTAGTAGAAGACGGGAACGAACGCGGAACAGAACACGCGTTCCTTAGTATCTAGCTAAGAAACTCGGCGAGCAAGAGAATTCATGGGTATTGGGATCGGATGTCTAATAGAGTTCGGAACGAAGGGGGAAGAAATGGATAGAAAAGAAGAGAGAGAAAGAGATGTATGTATGTATTTATGTATGTATTTATGTATCGATTTGCCTATTTTCTTACAGCAGAGCTATTGTTTTTCACTGTAATTCTTATCATGTTTTCATCCATTCATCCATTCATTCATCCATCCATCCCGTTCGTTGGTTCGGTCAATAATGCTGGTGATATATGTGGATGAATGACTCGTATTCATCACTAAGCTCTACTTAGCCGTATGAGGAGTAGATTTAGTGAGTGTATTGGTTTGTTTACGGGTTCAAGACATACATGTATATATTTAACGCGTAAATCGGATCGAACTAGAATTTTGGATATCGAAATGGAAAGTCAAAAAGAAGAGAAAAGTATAATTAGTTCTAACCAACTAATTAACTAACCAACCAACCAACCAACCACTGGACTAATAAATCAGATCTTGGAAGGAGTACATATTTATTGGTTGGTTGATTGAAGTTTGAAGATTCAGGAAGGATGGAAAAGATAAGTATATACATAGCATAGATAGAACCATAAGTTTCAAATTGTTGAAGGATGAAACGAAAATGGTTCCTTTCGGGCCTTTCAGGGGGTGGTGTTGCTTCGAGGGATTGATTGATTGATTCACTTCTTCAATTTTGCAAATCAAATCGAGTTTGACAAGAAACATATACTGTATTCAAAGGAAGACTCGAACTGAATAATAATACGGTATGGTATGTATGATATGTATGGTATGTATGATACTTACATATACCTCTCTCTTACCTCTTACCTCTTACCCCGTATTGTTGGTCAATAGTATTGTATCGTTTTGTATCGAATGCAATAATAATGTAACCCATTCATTCATCACCTACTATGTACACAGTAGGTTTATTTTTGTATCAATAAAGTTATTATTGTACGTACATTGTATCGATTCGGCATCATACGAGCAATAAGCATTATTGCCATATAGATGTTCATCCGAATTTGGCCATTCTTTCATTATTCGGGCTTGCTTTCTTATGCCGTTTTTGTGTTTGATTCTTACACTACGATAGATTATTCTGTTAGATCTTACTGTTACGCGCTTGAGGAAACTGGGGATGTCGTTTTTTTTGGTAGGATAATCGCTTCAATGTGTTGTTTGTATCTACCATGTATGTACTTGAGGAGAGTTCAGGTCTTCTTGGTATGTAGCATCTTGACTCCTTCGTTCGTATCCCAACTACGCCCTGGCTACGTACGGAAGTACTGTAGGTATGTATTAGACATGTGAAGATAGAAGGGAAGAATTGAATAGTTCTACTCGAGTACTGACTGCACTGTAATCTATTCCATCTACTTCTACATCTACATCGGGATCATCGGAATATTTCCCCAATTTTCCAAAAAATTGACGATCTAATAATATGAAGAAAAAGAGGGGTACGCACGCATGCATCCCACTACCCAAAGATTCCGAGCGAGTCCAGGTTCATTTATTTATTGTTAATAAGTAACTAAAACTTATGATGAACCATGAATTTGATACACCTGGGGGAAAAAAAGGAAACGATCTTCTATGTTTTGATCCATCTATCTGTACGGAGAACTCCTTGTAACTTGCCCAGATGGCTGAATCCGTTGATGGAGACCTAAGGGCCTAGGGATTCCTTAGACCAGGGGAAAGTCCACGAGTTGCTGTCCAGGTGTTGTTTGTCTTGTGTATACTTTATACTTAATACTGTATATTTATACTGTATACAGTATTAAGTTATGAAGGAAGTATTTTTGAGTTTGAAATTGTACTGGATGGTACCTTGCATAAAGAAAGTACTATGTAGATAAAGTTCTTGTTAACAAAGTTAATTATTATTTATGAGATGGTCTTATTAAGATCTAAAAGTCTTGAGGCCTTGTGTGGATGTATGATCGATCTTGTTGACAGCACATCGACTGATCGATCATGTTATCCTACTATGTATGCTGGATTTCTGACGCGGTAGATGGAAGTGAAGTTTTTGTATGGTGTGGTCTCGTTAGGTACTTGGAAGATTGAAAGATTCTCGGTATTTTTAATGTTGTTGCCCAGGTTTTCTACCAAGTAAAGATTAAAGTAAAGGTTTGTGATAGATTGTCAGCGGTATCTGAGGCCTTATGATCTTATCGTCATATGGATAAAAAGGAATAATTCAAAGTAATTATTACTCATTCAAGACAAATTGATTGTGTGCCTACTAGGTCCTCGCCCTGAGTTATATTATTATTATAAGAAAATTCCACTGAGAGATTCGATCTCTCCTCTTCATTTAATCAATGATAAATAAATAAATAAATGTCTCTATTGAGAAATCTAGATTGTCATCTAACTTATTTAGGAAATTAAAGGTTCAATAATAACTTTAATCGACCAATTAGAGGAGTGTTACCTCATGGGATTTTAATACGGGTTTCATCCTTGCTGATAATTTCCAAAAGTTCCCATTTGAAGCCAAGCCTCATCATTTATCCTTGTAGAAAAGAGTCCCCCAGCCCGAGGATTAAAATCTAATTGATCAAGACAAACAATCAAGACAACCAAACAATTATTAATAGTAGCGCCAAGTCATTCCACTTTCCCTCCCCCTTTGGATAATTATGCTTGCTTAGTAATAATAATAAAAATAACCAAAAAAAATAATAATAAAACTGATAATAAATTGATTGTTCTCACCAATTCAATTGACCAAATAGCTCTTTAGGAGAGAGAAAGCTCGGAAAAGTTTAAGAATGAAAAGTTTATTATTCTACCTGAATATCCTTCCTTATCCTTCCTTATCTTTTCTTATCCTTACATAATCTTTCCAAGGTTGGAAATAAGAAATAGGAAGAAATAAGAAAAAAAAAAAAAAAAAATAGTAGAAACCGAACCAAGGAACTAAAAAGTGACTTGTAATTACTTACAGTTCATTTCTACTCCTTCCCTTCCTACCAACTGCCAGTCATCATCACCCTCATCATCACCCCTACCCTTACCCTCACCCTCACCCTCATCCACTCCATACACAAACTAGAACCTCTCCACCCACTCTCTCTCTCTCTATTACTCTTACTCTTACTCTCTTACTCTTACTCTTACTCTTACTCTTACTTCGGTCTTCAGCACGATTAATCCACAACAAACTCGGAGCACAAATAATTTATTCGATTTGGACTTACTTCTCCATACCAATACCAGTGTTCTAATACTCTAGTACTATACTCTACAGTAGCCGCCTAGAGTACGTACTCTCGAACACAATTTTCAACTACTACCACTTACCACCTACCACCTTGAGGAATTCAATCAAACTTCAACAAAACTCCCTCTCTCTCCCTCTCTCTCTCTCTCCAAACAAAAACATCAATTCTTTCTATCATCACCGTCGTCAAATAATTAAAAAAAAATAAAAATAAAAACAAAATAAAATAAAAAATATAACGTCGTTTTCGATGACTTACATTCTCTTTTGTTGATTCTCTCTCTTTTATTTCATTCCTTCTTTTTTCATTTTACCCCGGATCATTCGTTTTTTCCTTTTTTTTTTTGCGGCCTTTTCACAGAACCTTCATTCCACATCGACTATTTTTTTCCAATTCCGAACGAAACGAACAGGAGATATTTTTTAAAACCTTTTCAATTTATACACGAATTCGAATCATTGGAGACGGATCATATTTCATCGATTTCTCTTCGTCCTCTTTTAATAACGGAATAACAATTCATACACATCACATAACATCGCCTTTTATTCGTTGATTCACTCGCTATTTCGACTTACTTCATTGTGATTGTTACCCTCTCGTTGGCCTCCGATTAAAAGACCTCCTGACCTCGAAATTCGGTCTCTACGAACTAACCCTTCTCAATTATCTCAGCCTTGAACAATACATCAAGGCAATTTTATCGCGATAGATCCTCTGACATCAACATTCCGAAGGGTAAAGGCCATAGAATCTATTCATCATGAAGTCGATATCTACACTCACTTTCGTCGCTGCTACGATGTTATTCAGCAGATCGGTTATCGCAGATACAGCAGTCGCATACAAAACTTTGACATATAAGGGATGCTTTTCAAGTGGTGATGGGTTGACTAAGAACTCAACATACGTTTACAATAGTAAGGGATATTGCCAAACGATGTGTGTCCCTGCCGACTTCGCCGTCCAGGCTACCCATAACTCCGATGAATGCTGGTGTGGTGATGATCTTCCACCGGCGGCCGATCTCGTGGATGATTCGAAATGCAATGATCCTTGTTCTGGAATCAATACGGAAATGTGTGGTGGTGTAAAGTACTTCTCTGTTTATCTTACGGGTACGGAATTTGAAGCACCAAATTATTCTGCGGCAGCATCATCATCAACAACAACTTCATCCACACCATCTGTTGTTACAGTAGGAGGTAGGTTCATAAAAGACATTTGGCTGTTATCAGAATCATCAAAATTAACCAGCATCTAGGTCAAACTGTTACAGTTCAAGCATCAAATGCAGCAGCCGCTTCTAGCTCAGCAGCATCAATAGTCAACAAGAGCTCGGGCCCAAGTAAAGCCGGTATCGTCGCAGGCGTCGTTGTCGGTGTTCTTGCAGCTGCAGCTATTGCTGGTGGTATCTTCATCTTTATTCGCAACCGCAAGAGACGTGAGGTCGAGGAGGAATATAGAAGAAATGCAGCAGTCAACAGCTTCGTTGCAGGAAAATCACCAGTTAGCAGTGGAGGTTCATTCACCGATACTCGCCTCGACCCAAGTTTGGCAAGTAGAAGAATGAGTGATGGTAGCATCGCTGATAATCAAGACTATTCAAGAAGAATCTTGAAGGTGAGTTTAACAGGATCCCTACCCCACAATTCTTCATCATAATATATTAACATCTATTTCAGGTGACCAACGCATGATAGGCTGCTATTAATGTGACGAACGATGAGTTTCCAATGTCATTTAGCTCAATTCATATCCTTCCGGCGTTATAGGTCCTACCCCCTTGTGACTACATAGGGTTCTTTACTTTGGGTATCATTCCCTGTTTTATAAGGGTTTATTTATGGTGTTATGTGTATAGGCGTGGCGTAGGATGAGCATATGAGAATATACCCCTTCTTTATACGAGGGTTTATCTTCCATCGAGCATCATCTACGATACACCAAATGTGGCATACACATTTGAAAATCACACTGTCCTGTCCTTTCAGCCTTTGCTTTCGTCTCTTCCGACTTATCTCCTTCGACATTTGTTTCCTTTTGACAAGCAAGCCTCTTTATACCCACTCCCCCCCCCCCCCCCCCCCCCCCCCCCCGAATTTCCGAATCAAAACACCAGAGAGGTCTATTTCTTCAGTATCGCCTGAAATAAACAACATTTAACATAAGCTTCTCTACCACTTCACGTTTTCTAGATCATATCAACTCAGGCTTGGGAAATCCTTAGAAAGAAAGAAAAACCAACACACAAACTTCTGTATTTTATGATATCTGTTGGAGACGGATAGATAGGAATGAGAGGAAAGCAGCATGCATATTTGAGGAAAGGAGGGGAAGAGAGGAGAGGAATTCTTCTCTGCGGTAGTTATAGATCAGATCCGATGTAATGATGAGAAAAAACACAGAAATCTACTTTTAAAAAAATATCTTGTGGATGGATAATCTATCCTCTTTTGTTATTTGTGTGAGTGTGTTAACAGTGTTGTATTTACGTTTTTCTTAATTTTATTTTCTCTTTTTCTTTTTCTTTTTCTTACAACTTGGTCTTTGACGGTGATAGATAGATTTGGTAGGCGCCGGCCATGGAAGGGAAGAAATAGGAATTTTTAATACATATATCGCTAGTATCTAGTATCTATCTCTCTTCCTCCGTGTTTTTATCCTCGTCTATCTTGCTTGCCTTGCTTGTCTTGTATCAGCATATGAAGTTAAGTGAAAAGAAAGTCCTTACCTTACTTGACTGAAGTGCGCATGGATCGATCGGTATTGCATGCATACATGAGAAGTGATGTCAACTTTATCCGTGGGTGTTTATAGATGGGTGTGAGGGAACGGATAGGAGAGGCGGGGGTGTTACGGTATGTACGTACTGGCTGCGGGTTGTGTGTGGGCTGTGGGGTTTTATACGTACAATAGAAGTGGAATGGAATGGAATGGAATGGAGGGGTATTTGGGGTGGGAAGTACGTAGGTTGGTGAGGAAGTGAGTAAGTACATGGATTTCACATATAGACCTGTTGATGCGAGAAGTTGAAAAACGAGAGAGTGGGGGAAAAAGGGTTAAGTGATCTTGATTTTGTTCTTATTTTTGTCTTATGGGGGATGAAGTTGGTATTGGATGGTGTGGTATGATTGATTGAGTGATCGATTTTTGGGTTTGTGATACATTTGGTGTTATACTATGTTATGGCATGACACAACACAATGGATGAGATCATGGTGATGAGTATCAATGGTGGTGTGTACATCGAGTTAGCGACTCAAGACACCCAAATTATAACACAAGTGTAATATTCCTGGATCTTTCATCCATTCATCCACTTACCCACCTACCTATATCAACATGAAATCGAATGTATAAGTTGGTCGGTAGGAAGATAGACGATACTTGGTACTATGAAGGTAGTTAGTTCCAACCCATTCACTCACTCACCACCTTTCCAACCTTCACTAGCTACCCTTCCTAATTCTTCACAATAAAAATGGGATATCCCCATCCCATCAACATCCAACCCTTTTCTTCTTCTCTTAAATGTTTCTTCCATCCATCTAATGCCTAACTATCAAAGAGGAACAGGAGCAAATACTCTTCATGGCATGGTATAGAATAGCATGCTATATTCTCCACCAGAATAAAAACCCAATATCCTCATCATCTCATATATTTCCTAGGCATAATAGCTGGTAATACTCCGCGTGGTTTTTCGTTTATGTGTTAAGGCAGAGATGCGAATTGGTGTGGTTGGGATTTGTAATGGGGGTTTTCGGTTCGTGTCTCTATCGGGAACGAATCTTTGTGTGGGTTTTTGGTTTGTGTTTGTAGTGTGTTGGGAGTTGGGCTAGATGTCGTTAAGGAGTTTGGTAGAGGTATGTGTGAGATGAGTGGAAAGCTTGGGATTGAGATGAGATGGGATGGCTGTGAGCACGAGATGATGGTTTGTGCTTGGATGTTTAATGTTATGTATGATGCTGAGTGATATTCTATTGCATAGATTTGGCATTAGTAGTGATATGAGATTGGACAGCTCCACTATGTTGGTCGGATCTATAGTTGGAACTGGGAGATGATGGTGGGATGGATGGAAGTGAAGGGAAGTCGGATTTGTTTGTTTACTTGCTTGTTTTTGGGGAGGGGAGGGGAGGGGGAGATGGTGGAATCGTTTGCTTAGTTGGTTGACTAGTCAAGTTGATTGATCGGGTAAGTACCGTGAGTAGTCCGGTGATTGGTTGAGTTCGATGTTGTATATACACATCCATAGAGGGGATGTAGTGCAAGAGGGGAAAGAAGGGGGGGGGGGGGGGGGGTTAGAATTCACTTCATCTCGATCCTGGACAAAGGGGTCTACCAAGATTCTAGTGAGCTAGTTCTTGGGATGAGTAGGTTTATTTGTTTAGATGTAGATCTATTTCTATATTGTTTCCTAGACCGATTTCCTTCCTCCCCCCCACCCGTAAATGGATTAGGCTCAGTGTTCATTGCCTACATGTGAGTGTGCGTGTGTTTGTGTTGGTTGTTTTACAAGTCGAACATTTGTACTGGCCAGGTCTTTAATACAGGGCCAATTCTATCGCACATTGTTAATGTTGTTAATCTGATGCCAATGCCTGTCATAAAATCATATTGTTACTATTTATCTATATATAGTACACGCTGATTTTGTTGCTGTCATTTTATTGCGATTGGATCTTTGATTATAATGGGTTATCGTCCTTGGAGTGGATGTTATTCTCGTTTAATCCCAATTCCAATCCTCCTACATCTACGCCATATCTAACCATGACCAAAATACTACTCTGACAAAATGTATATCAAACATTGGAATGAGAAAGAAAAAGTGTGTTATATCTCTATCTACTTGAAATCTACATATCCTACTGGGGCATTAGACTGAAGGTGTGGTCAGTACCATACGCTTTTTAGAATTTTCCGAGTAAGACAGCAGGAACCAATTACTCCAGATTGATTGATTTATCTTGAATCAATTTCTACCTATGTTGATGATGATTAGATCATTGCTATTGGATTATACATACTCCCAAATGAACTTGAGATTCTCGCTTTGACATCAAAATGAAGTGTTATACATGCCTTGATGACTATGTCTTCAAGCCATCTATCTACACATCTACTATACTAATATCTAAGTGTTGTGATTCTCTACTGTTTCTATTATCAGTGAATTTATTTCTTCTTGGCTTTCTCGGATATTACCTACATTACAAACGTTTCCAAATTCTCCTCTCATCTCCTTTCCGTATTTCTAACCTCTGTTTCAAGTGCATACATTCACTACCTATTGGGTATATCGACAAAACAACTGGGCGAAAAATTGCTATAAGATTCTTTAGTAACCCTGAAACTTGACGAGACAATTGATTTACTTGTGAGTTTCATATACTGTAGCTGTGATAAATGAATATCTACCGCAATGCCCCGTAGAACCAATTCACTAAACAGAGCTACTCGCTAAAACGTAGCTGAGTCTGCGACAGAGCTCTCTCTCAACACGCGAGACTGTTTACTCTCCAACTGTAAATTCAAGCTCGAATCTTCCCAAATCCAAGAAAATCAAAAACCAAAACACCTTTCTATTCAGATCTATCTACTCATTTCCATATCTACACAATCAACACCTACTCGATCAATTCTTACCAACTACAAAAAAGATGGCATCTACTCAACCAACTTCCAAGCCACTTTCCACTATCGCCGAGGAATCAGGAGCCACTATGACTCCGATGGTATCTGCCCAGCCCTCTACCAACCCCACGTCGACTACCGCCGAGGAAACCAAAGACACCATGACTTTCAAGGAGCATCTCAAAGACCTCGGCGATCTCATCGCAGAGGAAGCTAAGCAGCACGCAAACCTAAAGGAAGGCGAAGCTGCTCCAGCCAAAGATTTAGAGGCTGTAGACAAGAAATTTGAGGACATTAGCAAGCACTTGAGATGGGATATTGATCAGAGCTTGCAGGCGTTGCTAGATATGGGGATGCATTGAGTATGCGCTGCTACTTTGGCTCTTGTTTGGGAGTGGATAGAGTTGTATGTAGATAACCGTTTTTTGGAGGGAATTGAAGCCAATTGTTATGTTTAGCTTAGCCAGAGATGTAGAAAGGATAGCCTACTTCGCAGTTTTGAGACACAATATTATGGGGAGGATTAGTACTAGTTATTTTGGTAGTTTGTGTATGGGGTGGTGGAGTTATGAAGTGACGGGGCGAATGATGGAGAAAGGAGCTCTTAAGCACAGGAAAGTTCATTGCAAGATTTTACTATAGTGAAACTATATACATTATTAATGCATGCAATACAACATCTCCGATCTCTTCTTTCTGTAATTGTCCTTGTGATTTTGAAGAATTTGAAAAGTCGATTGTACATACATAGTAACGTTTACTCGTTTCATTACACACGAATATGATTCGTAGCATGGTAGAGGACAAACATCTTCAACCCTTACCCAAATATCATGCTATGTCAAACCCCATCACATCAATAACTTATTGACCTACTACTATCTATTTCACGAGCATACAAAAAATCGTTTCACTCCACTTCAACTTTTTCGGTTCTATATAATATAAACCCCCCTGCTCCCTCCTCTCATTCATATAACTCTTCATGCCCTTCTCCTCTCTAGTTTCTGCGTATACCATATATATATGTCGCGGGACCTACAATCTTACTTCTTTTCTTTTATGTATATGATTTTTTAAAGGCTTATCATTTTTCTGTAGAGGGAAATTTGCATATTTTGGCACCAAATCTAGATGGGTATTATTCGATCTCGTCCTATACATCTAGTCTAATATCCTCACTACTTTGACATATAACTTCGATCCTTTTTTTTTCTGCTCCCGTCTTGCCCTTCTCTTCTGTTCACTTCCTCTCTCTTCACTAGAACTGTAACTTTCACTCTCTTCAAGACCTCCCCTTTCGATCCCGCCATATTCACAACGGAATAGAGTAGTGTAATAGAAATATTCCATCTATTTATAGCGGCACATGGAGACTACATGTCTCTACTCTCTACATGCCAAAGACGCTACTTTATGATCAAGATGTGATTATAGTCCTCATACTCCTAGGTTCGGATATAATAATCTTCCAATGAGAAACCGGATGGACCCATGAGATCTTTCTATATTCCCACATACTACCAATCCCCCAACAAATCGCCAAGCCTTCTTAGCTCAGTTGGTAGAGCGCGTCACTAGTAATGACGAGGTCGTCGGTTCGACTCCGCCAGAAGGCAAAGAAAATCACTCATAACTGAGTAATCTTTTTGTTTTGCGAAAGTCGGAGATGTTTTTTGGCGAGGGAATAAGGATTATTTATGTATTGGGTGGATGGGGCGAGGACGAAATCAGGGGTGCGGTGAGAGCAATCGAATAAGTGTAATAGCCCCGACATTCAGCGATTGTCATAACGACCAGGGCCTGGCACCCAACTATCCCTTCCTCTATATTGACCACCTCCGTCATTCTCATTCATATCACTCGTTCCCGCCTGCCCATCGCCCCCTGTCTCCTCCCTTTCCAAACCCCTCATACACCTCCCCACATTTTTATACTGAACATTTCTGTCCCAATCCGCCAGTCCCATGAACGGACTTCTCAACCACGCCCTTAACTCATGCAAAAATAATCTCGCATCTTCTCTCCCCAAATATTCCCCCAGCAACTCCTCCGCTTTTCCATTACTATCCATTAAATCCGTCGTCTTCAAAATCGCAATTATATATTCCAATAAAAACTCCGCATTATTCGCTCTTCTATCATTTGCAATTCCATGTACGTTTCTGCTTGAACTACCGCCATCTGGACTCAAGAATTCGAAAACTCGTAACTCCCGACGAATCCACATGCGAGCTCGAGATTGAAGCTCGGTATCGGTGGAGAATAGCTGGGGTGTGAGATCTCGGAAGCGAGATATTCGATTGCTGCCTACATGTAGGGAGTAAAGTTGATGGCGATAGATGTGGCGACGACGAATTAGCGCATCGTCTGGAGTAGGAGCGGGGATTGTAGTTGCTCGATTATGAGGGGTAAATCGGTGTCTTCTGCGAGGAAATCGATTGAGGTTCCGAACAGGATTTTGTGGTCGACGAGGTGTATGGAAAGGAACCGTATAGGTTTTGTGTAGATCGTCATTTGGAGAGAGATCGTAGTGAACAATTCTAGTTGAGGACTTGCAAAGAGGACAGCACGGGTTTTGTGAAAGCCAGGTTATTAAACATATGTAATCGAAGCAGGAGTGGTTGCATGGTTGTGCTGATGCTTGTTCGGATAAAGGTTCGAGACATATCGCACATAGTTCTTCTTCTGACTTCAATGAATCACCGTTGGTAGATGGAGGGTTAATCGGGGTTGGTGGTGTCCCGATATTATTTTGGGGGACTTCTTCTGGCATGGTGGCCAATTCATTATGGTGATGGTTGTCCATGGAAAGTGTGAATGATATATCTGGGCTGCTGATGCTTAGAATTAGATGTTATCGCGTACTTATCGGTTATCAAAATCGCCGCTATAAATATTGTTCCGTCCCGAACCCAACGCTAACATTTTCATGACAGTTAGAAATTGCCATGGTGAAGAAAATTAAAAACATACTCACTCACTAGCTTGATCACCTACCTAATTCATATCTTTCATCTAGTGTCTCTATGTCGTCAATGGTTGAGTAAAGCTAGTGATTTTCATTTCCGGCCTGTTGCGGGATGGGGCTTGTACCGGTAGGGCTGGGGTTCTAATATCCACAGTTTACCGCCTTATCGGATAGGATAACGGAAGCGGACCCGCGGGATAAATAATATTCCTAAATAAAGTAAAGTAATATTGCTTTTGAATTGAAGACTATCGCATTGCGTTCTTTTATATGTATAATTATAATGATGCATTGAGACTGTAAATATCACATCGACTCAACTCCTGTTATAAGTCATGTTCAGTTCGATCAGTTATTTACATGATATCATTCACATCACAACCAGGACTGAATGAAGAAAATGATGAGATGAATTTGCCGCTAAAAATAATGTAAAAATGATGACCAAATCGCGAATCGCCTTTGGCCCAGACGCGTCTAACATTTATTATTTGTTGATCCATAACCTGGTACAACATAAAATATTCCAACAATTCATATACCTATGTCCATGTATGATAATTGAATAAAGTATTTGGTTTTATGACTTTTATGATTTTACGGCCGATATATTTTACAAAACAAGTCAACTTATACTTTATCTTCATACCAATTGTTGCGCAACGATTTGAATTATACCACCACTTCTTATGTACCTCTGCAATAACGAATCTCGAGTTTAATCCAACTGATTAGGATTATGGATGAAGGAGAGAGAAAGTCCTTGGAGGAACGATCAAAGGCTCTTCGGGTTGAATTGAAAGTATGGGAGAAGAATTTTCAAAACCAAAATGAAGGCCGGAAAGCATCTCGAGATGACATCAAAAAAAATCCCGAAATAGGTATGGATTTTACACTTGCTGTACTCTTCCGAAGCACTCTCACTAATTACTTTATAGCTTCAAAGTATAAAGAATATGACAAAGTACGCAACATACTATCAGGAAAGACTGCGCCTGTACCTGCAGCAGCTACTAAGCAAACTCCACGAAAGAGGAAATATGAGGAAAACAGCAAACAAACTCCCCCAAAACGATTACAAGTGGACAAGACACCTTCAAGGAATTCAGTACTACCATGGGACGTTGATCCTTATCACTCTCCCTCAATAATGAGGAATTTGTTTGCTACACCCTCGAAAAAAACCGCAATTGGACCAACACCCCAGAAGGATGGACAAGCGCTTGGGTTATTTGATCTTGAGGAAGATAGTGCTGTGGATTCTCCCTCTATGCCTGCGGGTACAGGCAAAGCAGCTCCTACAGAGGCTACACCACGCAAACAAAAGAGTCCAGAAGATTTACGAGCTTTCTTGCACAGTAGGACACCGAGATCATCAGGGAAACAATTCATCCTAAATGCCTTCGTCACTCCGTCGAAAAATAGAACTCTCAATGAAGAAGGAGGGAAGACACCATCCTCAGTATCAAAATTACATTTTAGCACACCATCATTCTTAAGGAGAGATAGCCAACGAATACAAATGCCACCAATTAACGAGAACGATGAGGGACCTGATTCACCCGAAATGATTCGCGTACCAAGAAAACCCATAATGAGAGGTCTAAGCAGTATGCTTGCCGGACTTCGAAAAATGGAGGAAGACGCCGCAGACGAAGACCTCGAAGCACTCCGAGAAATGGAAAACGAAGAACAGAATATCCCACCGTCCAAACCCGCCGCCATATTACCCCCATCCAAACCCAAACCAACGGCGGCGCTCAAACAACTATCAGATGGACCCGCCAACAACGATATACTAGCCGAAGACAGCCAGATTTCGAATTTCCCACTCGGCGCCTTCGACGATGAATCGAAATATGATACCGAGCCCGAGGAAGAAATAACAGCAACCACAACGCGCAAACCTTATAAGAAAAAAGGACAGAAACGCACAACCCGCCGCGTCAACCTCCGTCCCAATCGATCAAAACCCAGTCAACGCAGCGACTCCCATTCTCATCCCCTCCACGAAGAAGACCAAGACCTCTCCTTTTCTTCTGAAGACGAATTATCTCAGTCCCATCCCACCGATCCCGCCAACCCATTGACCTCAACACACCAACCCTCAGAAGAAGAACAAACCGACCTCACAGGCCGCAACTACGCCTCCGACTCCGCATCCTCATACACGGCCTCCGAAGGCGGGACACGGTATCGCCGACCTAATCAAGACAAAAACAGGAAAGCAAACAAAGAGGGCAGGGTTAAGACTGCAGCGAGGAAGGTAAAAGCGAGCGCGCACCAGAATTTCAAGAGATTGAAGTTGAGGAATTCGGGGGCGAAAGGGGGACCAGGGGTGGGAAGTAGGTTTCGTCGGAGGAAATAGACTTCGGAAATCTGATTCAACTACCCAGAATCGTTTCTTTTTCCTCCTTGAATTTGTCATTTGGATCTCCCCGTAACGAATGACAACTTGGATGATTCTGATCCTGTTGAACGAGAGGTTTTTGCGGCATTTTATGTGCACCTAGGTGGTTGGTTTGTGGGATGGGAGGGTGAATGTTTGTGTGTGTGTGAGAGAGAGAGAGAGAGAGAGAGAGAGAGAGAGAGAGAGAGGGGAAGTGAATATTAGTATAGGGGTGGATTTAGCTTAGCGAGTAAATTGGTTAGTTAGATAGTTAGCTATCGGGGTAGTAACCACATAATGGATAGGTACTATTGCAAGAAAACATCAAATCAAATCAAATCAAATCAAATCAAATCACAGTCAAAATAGATAAACATCATAGTGGTTCATTTCATTTCTTTCTTTCTTTCTTTTGGATATCATGCATGCAGCCAACATTTTAAAAGTTAATTTCTCATCCCGCTCCAAACCATCCATTCCATATCATATCATATCATACCATACATATAAGTCGTGAACCCCCATCCAACCAAATCAAGTTAGGTCAAGTCAGATTTCAGCGACTGAGATCAAGACCAAACCCGAGATTTTTATAAACAAAAAATAGATATCCCGCCCCCATTGCCAAACCAAAAACCAACCGCCCGCCCTCATCCCCGTTCCTCATTAATTGTCCCATCCCATTGCATCCCATCCATCCTATCCTAGCATAAATACATCTCTTTCATCTATCGTCCTATAATTGTCCTTCCCGCAGGTCTGGATCTGTAACAGTGCCTGTCAACCTATCCCACCCATCCCATCCATCTCATATAAAACTCTCGAATCTCGAATCTCGAATCTGAAATCTGAAATATGAAAGAAAAAGAAGTATCAAAAATCAAAAAAGATATAAAAAAAGAAACTCTGTCTGAACTCCATTCCCAAATGCATTTCCCATGTATACAACACAAAAGTCGAGAAAGAACTTTCCAAGTAGGAGAAATGTAATACATCTACATCTCCATCTCTTCTCCAAACAAATATCCACCATCATCTCATATCCAAGCGGCGGGCGATATCCTCGTCGTCGGTATTAATTTATGCACGCTGAAGGGAAATATATGTATTTTTTTTTTTCTTTTTCTGAAATTCGCCATTATCTTAGTTTTGGTCGTAAGATTGACAAGTCGTGTAGGATAAATTTATGCGAATGTCTCTGCCAATACTCTGATACTTAATATCATGACCAATAAACCAATCGTGACGATAATTAGCAGCGCGAAGGAGAACCATCCGAGTACCATGGCTGTGTTCCCTACTCCGCTCCTTACACTTCCGTTCCCCAGATCTTGTGCAATAATCGATGCGGCGACGGATGCTGTATGTTGCCATAATACCGATACGAGGATAAATATTGAGGCAATAAAGATGATGGCCAATGCTATTTGAGAGACTGGTCTCGACGGGAATGGTTTGACCTCTCGTTCGTGACCTGAGAAATCTTCTTCTTCGTGCCATCCTGGAAAAGTAGCTAAGAGCAACAGACAGATGAATGCAAATATGATTGCAACGATACTATGACATTGTCAGCCATCGCGAGAGGAAGATGAATTAAAAAGGGTCTTACATTAGGTATGGGAATACGATCATATCTTTAAATTGACTTGCAAGCCAAATCAAATTCAATGGATCTTGGTCCACGCTCACTTCATTTGCCAAAGCAGTTGCATTGTTACTGCATAGCCATGCTCCTCCATCTGGGTTAATACAGATACCAAAGTAACCAACTCTTGCTGCTAATCTAGCTTGACCAACAATATTCGATATCGCAGTATGTACATTGTAGTCAACTTGTGACGTCGATGGTACTGGTGTGTATGATTGGTAATAAAGTGATATGAGGAAGATATCAGGTATCATGGGCGATGACGATGAACATCCTGCTAGCAGTAATGCTAAGAGGATAGTTAGATAAATGTCAATTGGTTGATGCGAAGGAACTATTTACTTACAGAGTAATATTATGGCAATCGCAATTAAAATCATCAACACATGATGGTATCCCAAGAATGGGACGGCTCCTAAAGAATTGGTTAGCAATTGTAAACTTTCCGGAAGGGTTCCATTCTTCTCATAACTTACTCAAGAAACCTCCGAACCCTCTATCAGCCATGGTGAACTATGTTATGTCTTATATCCTCAAACGAATGTCTGCTACTCCCGTCCTCCGTACAATTTGGAGCGACCTAGGAGTCGCAGCTTTGGAATGTTTTCAATATGGACTAGAAGAACTCGAGTTTCAAGAATCGAGGAATGTAAATGGCGTATGTATGAAGGTATCGATCGATATGGAATTTGTAAATTAAAATGGTGAAATGGTTGAAGAGTGGATACAATATGCAGTGCACTATTTCAAATGTTCATTCGAATAATAAATGGTTAGATATCTCAACACAACACAAAAGAATAAAGGTATAATTGGGAGAGGGGCTGGGGGGGGGGAAGGAGGGGAGAAGATAGAATGCGTAACAGATTGTTAAATTTGTATGTATCTTTTTCTTTCTAAATCTCCAAAATTGAAAGAGGAGAAAGAGAAGAGAAAGAAAGAAAGAAAGAGAGAATGGGTCCAGATTATTTTTTTTTCCCTTTTCCTTAGCAATACACCAAAAAAAAGCGGCAAGATGATGTGTTCTAACAAAAAAATGTGGTGGCAGGATGGCAGGATGGCAGGAGAGCTAATAATTTTCTAAGAAAAAAGAGATGGCGCAGTGAAGTTGTGGAAGTACATAAAATGTTGTTTACAGTATAATTGCTTAAACCTTATCAGGTAGTCGACGAGGCAACAAAGCGAACAACGGTTATAAGATTAACCAATGAGAATTAAATAAGTGATTGATTTTCAAGGGGTCCTTGTTTATATCCTTGTAGATAAATTCAGGAACAGGTCAAATTGTGGTACTAATGGTTTTTTAAAGTTAAAGGGTAAGGAAGGATAAGGATAAAAAAAGATCATTGGAATTAGAAAGCTTGGTTTTTTTGGTTTTTTTGAATAGTAGATGGTCCATGGGTAGGTAGTAAAGAGTTAATAAAGAGTTATAGTAAAGAGTTACTTAGTAAAGATGATAATAATATGAAGAAGTCTTGTACTGTATTATATATATCTCACCTACCTAAGTAGACACTGCACTTAGACTGCACTCAAACTACACTCAAACTACACTCAGACTGTACCTTGAATCTGACAGCGGAATTACTTGATCTATGTCTGATTTAACTGAATATCATAACTAAATAACTGATTTAATTGATTGGATTAAACTGAATAAACTGAATAAACATATTGACACGTCGAATATCCGTCATCCCATCTTAATAATAAAATTCACCTATTAGTAAGAAGTTTAACTTGCATATAAAAATATAAAAATATAAAAATATAATCAAGTGCAGGTGCAGGTGCATATTAATCGATACCGGTGTGGGATATCAATATTAATATCATCATCATCATCATGAATGCCATTGTTGAGGATTCTGAAATACCCATTGATAAATAGATACCGATATACTTATCGACTGACTCAACGATAAACCTATTAATAAACTTACATTCATATTTACCCCGCATATCCAATTCGTCTTCAATTTGATATACCTATTATCTCATCCTCAGACCTTTAGAGTTGAATTGAATAATAACTTAGAATGTTATAATATAGAAAAATTACTAATGTTTTAGTATAAAAATAGCTCATTTTTTAACTAAAGCAAGTTCAACGCTGCAAGGGTCTAAAGCACTTTAAGCATTTTTTTGATAAAAATCGATTTTGTTTAATAAAAGTATTTTAATTTTATATTTTTATCTTTTAATTATAATTTATTTAAAAAAGAATTATATTATTTGAAAATTTTTATTTATTAATATTTATATAATTAGCATTAGTTATTTAGATTATATAATTGATTTAAAATTTTTATTTTTAAAAATTTTATATAAACAAAGTTTATTTTAAATTCGAACTTATTCAACGCTCTCATTTTCAATATTTGTATATTAATAATGATTTTAGGCTTAATCGAATCGTTATCTCAAGTTAAATATTTTAATTGCATCAGCAGCATTGCAATTATTTTAAAAGATAATCAAAAAGGCTAGATTTGAATTAGATTTGAATTGGATTTGAGTTGAATTTGAGGTTGAATTTTAAGGTAAAATGCTTTAAATTTAAAGCATTTTTTCAAATCATCATTAACATCTACTCTTTTCAAAATCAACAACTATAATTTTTTTAAATAAATCTAATAATATATTAAAGATCTCTTAATTAATCTAATCTTTATTATATAAAAAAATTCTTTAAAAAAAATTATAGTTATTAATTTTAAAAAAAATAGATATTAATAATAATTATAATGATTTGAAAATGTTTATATTTGAAAATATACTTTTTTTTTTTTAATGATATAGTTGTATATTAAAATTTTAAGTTATAATAATATAATATATATAAAAATAATAAAAAAATACATTTTAATTTATATAATTAATTCCAAAAAATTATAATTATTAATTAATTTATTATAATTATTTAAAAAGTTGTTGATACATCGATTTGTTTATATTTATACCAAAGCAATGATTAAATACTCTTAAACCCTTCGATGTACTTCAAATAAAAATTAAAGATTATTATTGGTCAAAAAATTTTTATGTGGAGCAATATATCGAAAAGTCTAAAGATGAGATAATATACCTAGGTAGATATAAGGGATGCGGAAGTACATACTTTATAGATATATTTTATACTTTTTCATTATCTATTTATTAGTCAGTCATCCTATTTATGGATATGTATAACCAACACCGATACTGTATGAATATTTCACCGCCGCCTGTGTTCATTATTTATGTTCGAGGTCCACTTACTTGCAGTGCAGTACAGTACAGTACAGTACAGTAAAATCAATGTGTTGTGTTTGGCATTTCGGTAATTATATCTACTGTAGGTAGTCTCACCCAATCTCGTATAAATTCTTTTTCTCTCTTGTTGTTCTTATAACCATCGTTATTGATCCTTCAGATGGTTGCTATGGCTGCGCGCGTATAAACTGGACAATCGCCTGTCTTGATTTTTGAGTAATGCAATCAATATCTTCGAATTTCAATGAGCTCTACCATAATTAGAAGAAGTCCAAAACCTTGCTCTATATCATTATTCACTGAAGACTATGCAATCAGATGATACATGTCCCAAGAAATCCAAAAAAGTCTACCTATCTATATAAGAAATATGAATAGGAATTAATATTCCCTAGATACATTGTAATACGATAAAATACGTAAAAACACATGAAGGATATACAATAGGGAGCGAGAAGAGACTGGAAAGGTTGCTTTATATGTCACACATTTCTGGTCCTTCTCGATCTTGGACTTTTACAATCTCATCTCGGATATACTGTTATTCAATTTGATATGTTTTCTGGGTTATTGTTATCAATCAGCAACATCAACACTCATTATAATACATGTACTGCGGATGTGCACTGAGGAGATGAGAATTCATGGTTGTCATCTATGCAAATAAATCAGCAACTGACTGCTGTCGCTGTTCAGAATACTCGCTGTACCAGCTAGAGTACTAACAAGTGTAGCAAGACATTATTTATGAAAAAAGGTGTGTGATTAGTAGTAATAACAAAATCAGAGCATCATCATTTCTATATTTCCACCATCGCTCTCTCTAGAGCTAAAAATCCGCCAATTCTCTATTTTCCTAGTAGCTACTTCTGCAAACTCATTGAGATCATATCTCGATCTCTTTTGCATACATACTCGATCTCAGTATAACTCCTGAAACAACAGCACAGCAGAGACCCACTGTGTTTAAGTTTACTGAGATTATCATAATCGCGAGTCTTTATATAGTTGAGCATCCATTTCTTCCCAGACTATCCACTCACCTCTATCACCAGTACGCCGGTATATGCCCTTTTAATTCATTTCCCCCTTCCTCCCAAGGTTCCCAGGGAAGCAAAGCGAGATGCTATGTATTTGATCTCATACTCCGATTCCGCTCTTTCGTCTATATAAGAAGGTGAAGTGTCGTTATACAATCCATCTTTAGGCAACCCAACAAAAGATCGCGTAAATAACTGGACATGTGTGTTAGTCTAACTACTGATCCGAGAACTTGAAGTGTTGGTGCATGAAGTTAAGATGCGAAAAGGTAATGTGACTTAGGATCGTTAGAAAGGTACTTCGATATTGATAACAGTAGTAGTTGGTTGCCAATCATAACACTTTTATCGTCACTGGCATTATTATTCCTATTCCCTCAGTCCCCCAATCTATTCACTGATATCTCTTCTGCCTCCCTTGAAAGGCGCTACCTGGCATCACACCCATCTACTTCCATATTACTCCTATGGATAGCACAAAAATTCCCCAGGATATCTCTTCATGTATTGCGAGTCTGTGATTGGTTAGAAAAAAGTCCTGACACTGACGGGTGTTTAAATACTTATACATACGATTGTCAACCATGGGGAGAGTAGGAGGAGGGGAAGAGACGTATGGTCCACTTGAGTGAATATACAGTAGCCTCGTTTCCTGGGGGAGTGGAAGGGGGCTAATCATGTAGATGATACAACAATATTGAAGTCAATATAAAATCAAACAGAGCAATCTCAGTCAATAAATTCCATGAAGAGGGTATTCATTCACCCATTCCACAACAAAGTCACATAACTAATCTAGAAGTGGAGAAGAAGAACATTCTAGCTTCTAAAGGCCCCCTGAAGAAGAGATAGAGGAGTGTATATAAATACGTAGGAAAGTGCTGGAGTAAAGATGCCAAAATTCCGAGCGAAAAGACAACATGGATGAAAGGGTGCACTCGGTGAGTTTGCTAGTTGATGGGTTAATACGTGCATGAATTGCTGATTGTAGTATATGCTTGGTTTGCGGGAGAGGGGATTTGATGGTTTTGGAGTTTATGTATTGTTGGGTGGCAGTAGTTTAACAATGATGAGGAGAGGGAGACTGGAATGGCAATCAATGGCGATGGTAATGATGATGGTAATAGTATTGAAAATATGACAGCACATAATGAACAGTGGAAGAGTATGACAAGAGTAACGAAAAATTCAACTCCCCACCCAAGCTTGTATACGATGCTTGAACAGAACTCCATATCAAAAGAGGAAACATACTGGTAGGAGCAAAATCTTAGTACAAGGAAGCTCCGTCACACACTCATCCGGCTCTGTTTTCCTGTTTGTGGACGGGATCGAATACTTGCAATAGATAGAGGTTTAAATAGATAGGAAGATGAACAAATAGATGTTTTACGATATAAATGCTCCTCTTCTACATGTGCCTCATATGGTTAGGATGAACTAAAATAGGTGTAAAAAACAGCCCAGATGTATGAAACAAGCTCATTTTTGCCTCAAATTCCACCTCTTTCTAATTCTTTTAAATATTCCGTCTCTAATCTAAATCTTTTCCCCTTGTTCCATTCTAGCCCCCAACTGATCTCTCCTGCTTCTACTCTTACCGCCCTCATGGGTTTTAACCCATCCAGAACTTCCTTTTTCTGTTCCCACGTGTATGTCTGTGGCGGTTCCTGCCAACTAATCTTCAAATTATGAATATCTGCCCCTGCCAACCACTTTCGTAGTTTCTTAATTCCCTCCGTTACCTCTATCAATCTTGCTTCAGCTTCGACGTCCTCTGGCTTCTGTTTCCTCTTCTCAATACCGAGGTGGATTGAAACGGAGATATTACGAATAGATGATGTAAGAGCAGAGGAGATTACTAGATCTGAGCGCTGGGTTTTGTGCATCCAAACATCGTAATTAATAATTGAGGAGATTATTTGAAGAGGACTGCCATAAAGAATGGGCAGAGCTTCGCGACGGATTTGGCGATTCAAGCGCAGAACTGAGGGCTCGAAAGATTGGGATAGATGTATATGGGATTGCAGTTGTCTGGGATGCGGCCCGAGTCGTGGATCTTCAAAAGGTGATGAGGGGAGATAGGAGTATATAAGTTGACGAATTTCGAGAGGCATGCGGAGAAGCGGGGGTAGGTTACCGTTACGCTCGTGATGAGGCGTAACGAGGTTGTCGATCGTTTTCCCCGCGGGGTTGGATCTTGGCACAGGTTCCAAAAGAGATTGAGTGTGCTTCTGGAGAACAAGGAAATAAGTTCGAAGATCTTGTTTTCGTAGAGACCATACTGCATTTTCTGTAATGGTAAGAACTCTTTCAATTGTAGGGTTTCGAAGAGAAGCTTTAGCTGCAGCTATGCTTTTCGCGTTACATCGTCTCTTGTATCTGGAGTCTGGTGAACTCGAATTATGGTTGTTTAAAGTATCAGATATACAGGACATCTGATTTACATGTTTGAAATTCGTACAAATTCCGCAACGTCAATAATATCGAGATTTCAATGTTCCAATGCCTTTCAAGAATTGAATCGATGCTCACCCGCTAAGATAAGAAGATTCCTTGTTCCCAACTTACTTTTTTTGCTAGGAATGAATATCAGCCCCAACCCCAGCCTGCCATGGAGTACAATAAATTCATGAAATTATTTACTATCCGCCCCAAGTACGTAACATAAATTCTAAAGTATAAACTTCTCTCACGATGTCATCCCCAAGTTTTCTCTTAATTCCTACCAAACCAAACGCTCCGATATCATATACTTTTACCCCAGCTTACCACTTCCAACCACACGGGTCTGTTCCCCAATCACACCACAATCTTATTGTTTTCATCAATGGCCTTGGACTTCCTGCATCTTCTTGGGCCCCATGTATTTCAAATCTCCAATCCAAGTTGGAAGATTGCCCGTCAATTCTAACATACGATCGATATGGCCAAGGCTTGACGACGACCCGAGATCCTTTAGATGATGGTCATGGTTACGGTCATGATTTTATGGATGCTGCAAACGATCTTCACGGCATAATCTTGGTCATCGCAAAATTGAAGTTCGGTTTCAATGAAATAGATGTTGGTAGTGGAAAGCTTCATATCATCTGCGTAGCTGCTTCTATTGGGGTTCCTATAACTCGTCTTTACGCCCATTCCCACCCTCATCTGGTATCCGCAATTATTTGCCTTGACTCCAATATTCCCAATGTTAACTATAGCGATTTTCTCCCTGATCCTGAATCGCAATCTTTTGATCCTGCATCTGTAGTCGCTCCTGACTGTTCGCTTGAGCAATATATCGATGCGCGAACGAAACTGGTCAACATGTTTGATCTTCGGGTCAAGAATTCCGAGTCAATGGATCGACGTAATGGGCCCCAACTTTTACCATATTCCGATAGACCGAAACTCGTAGGATCAGATGGGAAGGGACCTTGGCTTACAGTCGTAGGCCATGATCCAGTAACATTTTCAGAGATAAGTTTGGAAAGAATGGGGACGCCGAAGAGTTTAAGCATGAAGTTTACGAATCCGTGAGTATAAATCTAACACATTTTGATACACAACGATTGATGATCGTGCTTAGCTACTGGGCAAAGTATAACGAAGGACTGACTAGGATAACTGATGATGATAAATGTGATGGCGTCAAAATTGCGAAGGGCTGTGGCCATTTTATTCAATCCGATGATCCAGAGTTTGTAGCTGAAGAGATCAAAGTTGTTCTCCAAAAACTGGATGGGAGTAGTGCCAATGGACCTGGTAGCTTTTCACACAGGGCTTGATGTTGGATAAGCAGATACTTGTGAGCTGTAATTGATTCTGGCGGCTCTCTATATAGTTTGTGGTTTTCAAGCCGGGGAAACTTCTCAACACATAGTGATCCTCATCTAGCCCCTTACCACATCACTTATAGATAAATGGGTAGACATGAAGGCATATCTTAAGTACAATAAGTTACGAATCGTTCGAAAGTCATCTGGGTATCAGAGTTTAGTTAATGTTGCTTTGCAATTACGTATTAAATTTAGGCTGTTATTATTACTATCATGCTTTACCGTACCGCTGGTTCTATTTGGTATCAATACAAATGAATAATTGCGAACGCTTCCAAAAATCACATAACAACGCATTTAGAGTGCGAGCGATGCTTGTAATATATGCCAAATCGTTCGATGCCATCCGCTATCTCAAGGTCGATTTGCTTCTGTCTTGTTTCGATGGGGAAATATTGTTTAAGAAATCCCGAGAGCTCAGGATCAATGTTATCTGCACACGAGAATCGCATTAGCCCTTGCCAGTATTAAGTACAACTCTGGCAATTAAATCAATGCAAACATGAACTTTAGGGTAATGAGGGGTCGTAGGACGGGGGCTAGCTTACCTTGATCGGCTTCCATTATAACTCTGTCTCTGCATAATGGACATAATGCTTTTCCCTGTCTTTGCAAGTATATCGTGCAACGAATGCATACCACATGTTGGCACTTTAATCTAATTGGTCTGTGTTTCAACTAGTAAGAATGTGAATTCATGTCACCCAAATGAAAGCTTACCTCCAGAATATTGTATAACAAACGGGACAAAGAAAATCATCCAGTTGCGGAACAGTCTGAATTATATCTTCTGTTACTTTCGCGCATACTGACTTCGCCATCATCTCAGTCATGATCGGCTCAGACTGAATCAGCTTGGGGAACTTCTCTTTCGCGCCGAGCGTAGTTCTCTTGTCAAACTCTATTCAATGTTAGGATCTTAATTTAGTTGCGAAGCGCTTAATTTCTTGCCCATAACGAAGAGCATAGAAAGCGATGAAATAGATGAACGCAACACCATGACTTACTTTTTAATATCTTGGTGATAGCCTTTTGGTTGATCTCCTGAAATGTCAAGTTTCGTAGTAGCGTGATATTGATGCTAATAAATCGTTTTACTACAAAGTTTAGCATTTCTTCTGCCGTATGATGACCAATGACGCTTACATGCTTGATGACTCTGAACCAGCTTGAAAGACTCTACTAGACCCCTTTTCATTACTTCACCCTGAAACCACCTGTAAAATTTCTTATTAGACGACAATACTATGTAGATAAACTCGTGTTATGTAGAAATGGAAAATTGCAACAAATGCGGACAGAGGGTAGGCCAGGCTCACTGTAGTTGTTTCGCTGCAGTCACACTATCTCGTTTACCATGATCCGCTTCGTGGACAGAAAAGAACACATTAGCTTGTAAGTAGATCTCGAACAGCTCTCTCCATCGATAAAGATCGGTCTTCTTGTCATGTTTCGATGGCTTGGTGAGATTTGCGAGCTCCCCAGATAAGCTAACAATCTCATTGGTTAAAGATTTCTGTTCCTCCGCCTGAAGCGCATCTAGATTGGTAATATCACCCTGGAGAAGCCCGAAGAATTCTGCATCGAAAGTAAGAGGTACCTCTACTCGCCGAATGAGAGGCTGATTATCCAGTGGCTCGCCTTTCTCTGGTAAGTGCCTAATCCTAGTATTAACAGAGAAGCAACATTTTCGACGCATGCAATGATCAGGAAATGAGTGCTCACTCGGCATCAAGGCTATCACTATCCTTCATCTCATTCTCAGTTCCAGCTGGTAGCACCTCGGGATGGGTACGATGCTTGGCTACCAAATCTTTCAAATACTTTCTCATGTCGGACGATAACCTGGCATCCACAGTGACACCATCTTCAAGTAACAATACGAGCTTCGGACGGAATTTCGTGCCTTAAAAAAAGTCAGCGTACGTAAAATAGTAAATTTATGAGGATAAAAAGGCTTAGCCATACCATCAAAATCATATAAGTAAGCAGGACCAGCACTAGAAATCTCTCTCAACTTTGCAAGAGCGCTAGGGTCTAGCCCGAACTCTTGTAATTCGGCAGCAATCTACAAATGCAATTACTTTAGTTTGACCATCTCATAAAAGGAAGTGGTTCAATTACTGACCCGCTTAAGACATTTCTTGAGTTCACCGTATGGAATAGCAGAGTCCACCCAGTGCTTTGGAAAGCCTTCTCGCGCCAGCGCATCCTTGAACTCTTTGGCGAACTTCATGATGTGAACCTTAGAAGGTTACTCGGTAAGATATGAGCAACTAATTTAACCCTTTCTCTAATGAATAATAACAATATTACTGCTACGAAGCTGACCAGAAAATAGGGCAAAGAGCTTGTGCATGCATTATTGCGTTTGAACCCTTTCCAGAGATTTAAGGAGTACCTTTCCTAGGAATTATATGTAGTAGGTAAGGAAAGCTTAAGATCGAGTTTTTTTTAATATTCTAATACCTACTATATAAGTAAGTCAGAGGGAAACAAACGATATTGAATATGTTATAAAAGAACGTTGGTTGATTCGAATTTGAGAAATATATATGGATAGATAAATAATGAATAAGGAAGCTCTGATGGTTGAGATGGTTTTAGTTTAGTTCAAAACTTAATAATGTGATCAATCTAGTTTTTCATCATCCTAGATATCATTTCATTTCATCTCATCTCATCTCATCTCATCAATGAATCAGTCATCTATACTATATATGGCACGGTAGTAGTACCTAGGTACGTTTGAATATGGAATAGTGTTATGTAGATAGATGTGATGAGAATTTGACACGAAAATATGGTACTGGATGTACTGGATGTACTGTTCCTATTCAAGTACCACGTGCGTAGAAGATACATACTGATACGAGATTGATATACCTACTATGTATTGTGTATTGTGTAGGTAATATGTACCACCAGTGCTTCCAATCTAGTTTACCTTCAGCAGCTCGTCACATCAAGGATCAGTGGTGTTGTAATCTGTATTTATTTTATTTGGTTTATGACTCATAAGTTAAGTTCCAGACTCCCAGCCCAAAAAAGGTTGTAAACCAAGTAATTTATTTCCATTAGTTCTATGGATCCTTTCAAGGTTCAAAGTTCGGCGTCAATCGCTTACCTAGATATCTTAACAAGCGCGCTTATCGCTTTAGAATTATCTTATCCATCGAGGGGTTCATTTTATTTTTATTTTTCAAACTCCAAAATCTACATTATTATATTATTTCTTCTATGAACATTATTTATATGGACTCTTTATGGAGGGGGGGCTATCTTTCTTATAGCTTGATTTAAACCCTTACATCAATATCGGGGTGGAAGTTCATAAGAGGTTTACAGCATCGAAATTCATCTAAATATGGGTGCAGAGCAGTCTACACAAAGTGACCACCCTAGTGGCGGGCCTACGAAAACATGTTACTATGAATTATTAGCCGTTGACCGCCAGGCTACAGATGATGAGTAGTGTAAACCAAAACCCCGCATTGTACTTCTTCTGATACTAAATTCATGTCTCTAGGATAAAGAAAGCTTACCGGAGGAAGGCGCTAGAACTTCATCCCGATCGAAACTACGGCGATGTCGAGAGGGCTACAGAGAAATTTGCCGAGGTTCAATCTGCGTATGAAGTATTATCAGATCCGCACGAGAGAGCTTGGTATGACTCTCACAGGTTGTCAATACTAGGGGGTTTTGAGCATACAGATGAGCAATTTGAAGTAAACGATCCCAAGGCAAGCACAGCGCATATCATAGGGCTGGTCGGCAAATTCAATTCGAATACTCCTTTCACAGATGCCCCGGATGGATTCTTTGGGACGCTTCAAGAAACCTTTGCAGCTTTGTCAAAGGAGGAATTTGCAGCATGCCGAGATGACTCCGACGTCGTGGATTATCCTGAATTTGGAAGCGCCAAGGACAATTACGAAGATGTGGCCAAGCCCTTTTACAAAGTATGGTCAGCCTTCTCAACACAAAGATCGTTCTCATGGGCAGATCGCTACCGGACCTCAGATGCACCAGATCGGTACACACGCCGGGTTATGGAAGCGGAGAACAAAAAATCACGGGAGAAAGCAAAAGCAGAGTTCAATGCTGCCGTTACTCATCTTGTCATGTTTGCACGGAGACGAGATCCTCGTTATACTCCAAATACGCAGACCGAAGCAGAAAGACAAAAGGCCTTACGAGATGCTGCTTTGGCTCAAGCAGCTCGTTCACGAGCCGCGAATTTGACCAAACTGAACGATCATGTAATTCCTGATTGGGCAAAAACACACGATACTGAAGAAGAAACCATTGATTCGGAGGAGTCCGAGATCGAGGTCAATGAAATTGAGTGCGTTGCCTGCAAAAAGTCCTTCAAAAGTGAAAATCAATACGAAGCACATGCGAAGAGTAAGAAGCATATGAAAGCCGTGCAGCTTATCCAGAAGCAAATGCGCAAGGAAAACAAAAAGTTTGATCTTGACACTACTTCGGGACAAGGAGCTGATCCCCTCGCCGACGAGTTTCAAAAGCTAGATCTCAAAGACGAGCATGACGAAGAAGACGTAGCACAAGCAAGCGATGTAGATACCGCAATTAAAACCGTTGAAGATCCCGATCACCAATCACAAAAAAATGATTCTGAGGAAGAACCTAGCCATTCTTCTGCTACCAATTCCGACATTGAGAATGATGACTATGCTCCACGAACTGCCATTGAGGATAGGTTAGCAGATATACTTCCAGAGCAGGAGGACATACCTGAACCTGAAGCAGGTGACTCGACTGTAGAAGAGAAGTCTACTCCTAGCACCAACGGTCCAAAGCTTGGAAAAGCTAAGGCCAAACGCGCAAAGAAAGCAGCGCAAAAAGAGGCAGCTGGAAAACAAGGGAACGAAGTAGGTTATCTAGCTTTCTTATAATTGTACAATTTTAACAAGATCTAGTTCAAATGCGAAATCAAAGGGTGCGGTGACTTCTTTCCTTCCAAAAACAGTCTCTTCAATCATATCAAGACGCATCGCCTCGTCCCTGCGCCTAAAGCCCCTAAGGAGAAGAAGAAGAAGAAATGAAAGCCTGGTGTAAAATTTTCGGAAGCGTTAGTTGGGTACCGTAGGATCATACCATTATTGCAAGGAGTCCAGGAGAGATGCATTTTTAAGAGCATAGCGTGGGCTCTTCATTTGATCATTTCTATAAATGTAGCACAGCATAACTTAGATAATAAAAGTTCTCAAGAATTTCATACCAAACGCCAAAAGTTCCTGATATCCCTCCCAGCAAAACATTTCCTGAAACTCCTTAGCCATCCAACGTGTGTAGCATGGTATCTTCATCATCATCGTCGTCATCATCAAGAGCTTCAACCTCATCAATTGCCCCGTCACGCTCCCCACCAAGACCATGGAGTGCTGGGTCCTTGTCAGAAATATGGATGACCCCTTTGCCCTGTACCTCTTTGACGGCCCTTCGCCATTCCTTCCAATCGTTCTCGTCGCGTATTAAGAAAGCAAGTAGCATGCTAGGATCCATCTCCCTTATATGAAGCCGCCGAAGTCTCCGTGTATGACACGAATCGATGTCCTCGGTAGTATAGTCTTCAACATGGTCCTTGAATGGGAGAGCAGGTCGTGTCTGGTGTGGATCTAAGTAAAAGAAGTGAGGTCCCTGCACCCCAATGAAATAATGCGACGAGGACGGACGACCGCTGCAATAGTGTCAGCACCTGTATGTTATGATCAGCAACAGTTGAAGACTTACCCAGCAATCCCAATGGACTGAGGCATCTGAACAGAGGACTTCAAAGCCCCCCAATATACCGGAGTAATTTTATCCAGCCCTAATCTCGTCCCTACTAGGATGAGGGTGGGTATAAAGTTCGAGTTGTCTGGTTTTGCGATGCTCATAAACCTGTCTTCATAAACATCCGGACCATCACCCGTAATATACACCCGTAGCTCTGATTGTGTCTGGCTGTTCGTCAACGCTCTAAAGGAATATAATCAGCCAACATACGTGTATCTCCAAACTGATTATCTTACTGGATACAGCGCGCAGTAGCAGATGGTCCAAACCATTCTCCGGGGTGCTTCCCACACGCAATCGCGCCATGTTCAACAAATTTGTGGATTGAATAGGGTGCCTTCGGATCATCGGCGAACATGGATAGAATGTTTCGTTCTTCATTACTAAAAGTACCGCGGCGCCACTCTATATTATTGTTAGTTACGGCATCGAACAAAGCTGTGTGGAGTACAAACCTCTTCCCAATCTGAGCATGAGTAAAGCATTAGCAAGTAAGCTTTGTCCAGATCTAATCATGCACCCCCATCCTGTGTCAGATGTAAAGCCTCCTTGGTCGACGAGCTGGCTTCTCAGTCGTACGGCCAGCGACATTGCAGAGAGTGCTTTCGGATCCTGTGACTTTGCTATTGCTGGGAAGTTGGAACGATACGTAAACCATATCTTTGACTCGAAATCATCCAAGAACGTACTTGGCCATCCTCCATCCGCGCCACTTGTATTGCAGTCATCGTATCCGGAGCTAGATTCTAGGCTGCTAGCAGTACTATCTGGCGGGGTTGTAGCGTTGGTGGGTGATACTGCTGGCAGATGATTTCCATGTTTCTGCGGCGAGTCTACAGTAATAGAAGTGGGTGGCTTTTCAGAAGTTCTGTATTCTTGTCCTAAACACCATATTGATGACTTTGATTCCGTATCGTTCGTCGGCTCCGGGTCCCAGAAATACTGAACTATGCGCTTATATCGATCAACACTCGTCATGGTTGAATACGATTAAGTTTTGGCAATACAATATGGCGAAGGAGCATAAGACAATTTGATTTTAATATGGGAAATGGCGGGGAGAACGAAGGGATAAATGGTTCGAAATGTCAAGGCGGGGAGGATTCGAAGGTGTCGATCAAGACTGCTTGCAAACAGAAGGCTCGAGTAGAAGATGTGAAGGAACTCACATAAGAAGTAGATGTCAAAAAAGTATAAGAGTTTCGTATTGTTTTATTGAATTCTTAATTATTTTATTAATAAAAAGAAGGTTGATCAAATGATGGCTTCATAACTATGGATGAAGAAGTACTGGGAAGGTTGCATGCCAAACGGTATCATCATCACATTCGCTTGAAGTTGAAAGCTATGCTCATGCTGATGCTCATGCTCATTCATTCATTCATTCATTCATTCATTCATAGATAATTTTAGATTATTATCAGTAAATTATTCTATAATGTATAATTCAACTACAAGTAGTAAAGTAGGATTTATGTAATCAATCTTATTATTATGTATATAGTAGATATATAAATTTACAACAATACTTTACTAATATATTAATATTTATTTATATATTATAAGATATAAATGATTTACAAAAAAAACTCATTTTTAATAACAATAAGGAAAAGTAACATTACAATATGTAGTTTATGAGAAATTTTAATCTAGCATTGAATGTTCAAATCCAGTCCAGCCAGGCATCCAAACTATCCATGACACCAAAAGCTTCTGTGGCTCCATTGACCTTATCTTATCGATAAACGACTCTATATACATAAAATCTTAACAGTCTATTCTTCACCTTTCACACCTTTCCGTCAACCTCATATTCCTGTCCTGTCACCATCACTGTTACATTTCAGGCTGTTCTTACTTCACTTATGGATCTACCTACATCTAGATAGAGTTCAATTCTTAGATCTAAAATAATAAGAGAGAAGAAAACATGCCGCGAGGCAAACGAGGTGGTAGTGGCGCGCGGAGGGGCAACTTCACTCCAAGAGGAGGTAGAAGAGAGAATTCCAGTCCTGGGACCTCATTCATTCCTTTCGCCGGAACATATGTTCCTCAGAGACCTCATAGTGGTAATATCTCTTTCTCTCTACGTTAACTACATTGATGCTAACAAATCTTGTTCTCGTAGGTTTTACACTTCAAGATGAAGCTCGCAATACTGAGCGTCACCAATCCTACTGGGATTCGGATCTAAAACTGAGGCATGCGAGAGTTAATTTCGTGAGCTCGGGGGAATTCAAACCTCCTGATCTCGTTAAAGACTCTGAGGAAGCTTTGGCTGAGATGAGTCTGGAATCGCCAAATTCTTCGAAGGCAAATTTGGCACAGGATGAACAAACTATAGATGAATCGCATGCGGACAAACTCGAAATTGATGACGTAGAAGAAAACAATCTTGGAGTATCCTCATCATTCATGATCGATACAATCGGTAGCAAACCTATTGAAACTGGCTTGCCTTCTCCACATCTGCGACGTCTGCGCTCAGTATCGCCAGCACGGTCCGATTCGAGCGAAGAAGTTATACTTTTCCATGGACGTGGTCAGCCTACAAGAAAGATCATCGAAGATACCCCAATTGCTGCAGATCTCATAGATGCCAAGATCAAAATTGTTGAAGACAAACTGGTTGAGCAACGGCACCTACTCGAGGAGACATTGAAAAGTCAGAAAGTATTGGCACAAACATCACCAGAAGTTGTAGTTCCATCTTCTCCCAACTTCGAAGCAATATTGCCAAGACGTAGCGTCAACAACAAACGTCGGGATCATTTCGAAGAGCGCCGCTGGGTTATGGACGATGCTGAAAATGCCATACTTGCTGACTATATCGCAAACATGGACCAAGAAGAAAGTAACGATGAAATGGGTCAAAATTTCAACAGGCGCGAGCTAGGGGGCGATGACGATGCGGTTTGGCAAGATGTTTCTTCCGCGGAAGCAGAAGATACAGTCAAACCATCACCATCACACGGTTGGGGTCGCACGGAATTAGAAGATCTCGATGACCTTAGTACTTCCGACGAAGCTCGCGGAAAAGTGCAAACCGTTCTTTCTAAAAGAGAGCGTGTAACGGGTATACAATACTTGGTCGTTTGGGAGAATCAAGATATAGATGAAGCCAGATGGGTTTCGATTAATGTACTCCAAGAATCCGGTGCGCTACCACTCATCGAGGTGTTTGAAGCCGAGGAGAAATTAGTCGCCGAGTTTCAGAGCAATGGAGATGAGGATACAGACGATTCGGATGAGACTGACGACAATGACGACGACGACGACAATCAAGATGACGAGCAAGACCTAATCCAAAGAAGAATCGACCGAATGGATGATGAACAAATAGCAAGAATCTTAGCTAAACAAGAACAATTGGGTATGGGCGGAGATGAAATTCTTCTCTTTGACGACGAAGTTGATGATGACGACGATGATGACGATAACCAAGCAATCCAGACTCGGACAACGATAGATCTCGAAGGGTTTATACTAGCTGGCAAGAGGGGCAATAAAGGAAAGCAAAGACGACAAGGCGAATTTCCCGCCGCCGCTGCTCTTGCTGATGCATATGATGGTTTTGATGTGATGGATTTCGATGGCCCAGTCCTCAGGAAAAAACCAAAAGGACGTAAGGGTAAATTGATTCTTGATATCTCTGACTCAGAGCTCGAAGCTTCGATGCAATCGGCATGGGAGAATGATCGCAGCAAGAAGAAGGAAAGAAAGAAAGAACGCGAAATACTACGTGCACAGGGCCTTCTGACTGGCAAAAACGGAAAGCCTGATCTCAAAGTAAAGTATAAGGAGGGTATGGGCATTCATGCTATCAAAGAAGAAATTAAGCACTTTTTGATGGGTCATAACACTACGTTCGTATTTCTTTTACTATTCTCTAAGTAATGCTAATATATACAGGCTTTCTTTACCTCCAATGGACAAAGCCGACAGAAAAGTGGTTCATGAAATTGCAAACGCTTTCAAATTGAAGTCCAAATCGGCAGGTACAGGCAGCAAACGATATCCGATACTCTACCGTACCTCTCGTACTTCAGCTTATGCAGAGCGCACGTTTGAACAAGTTGAGGCAAGGCTCGCACGTCGCTTTCTTCCTCGTAATGATGTTGGTGGAAGAAGATCCGGCGCAGCGCCAACACGTCGTACTGGTGGAGGAGGCTTTGGTAATGCCGCAGCTAGCTATCGGGATGGCGATATTGTCGGAGCATCGGCCCCAGAACTTGGTGTCGAAAACAGAGGTCGCGCAATGTTGGAGAAGATGGGATGGAGCAGCGGAACTGCCTTGGGTGCTCTAAATAATAAAGGCATTCTGCAGCCTGTTTCTCATGTTGTAAAAACAACCAAAGCTGGTTTGGGATAAAATTGTAAAATTGGGATCTGGCTCACAAAAAAAGAAATTCCTGTAAACCTAATTTCCAAAGCAAAATTGTTCTAGATGGATGATTTTGAGCCAACAATGTTGTGAAATCAATTAATTCCATGAATTCAAATTCGACCTGCTGTGTTGTGTTGTTGCGTTGGGGCAAGATGTGGGGAATCGCGTTGTTCGTTCGTCGCGTCGCGACTGCTATTTTGGTTGCCATCTACTTGCACTCACAAAGTCGCTTGAATTCAATTCACGGAATTCTGGGGAAAGTGGAAGTGTATTAAGTTCATAATGTTTGAATTTCGTCTTCTGAACTCCCTATTCTGATGTGAAGACATTTATTGTACAGCCTCGTACCCCTAAAGCAGACCGTGAAGACATTTGCCCCCATAAAAAAGCAGACCATCCATAACGCATTAAAAAGAAAACCCACGGTTCTCGAAAAACAGCAGCCCTCATCTAGTAGATGACCCAGAGCTCAAGCATATCCGATATTCCCATAACCCAAAAGAAAAGACAATTTATTTAGTGCTGGAAGAGTACTTGGTAACAGCCTTGGTACCTTCAGAGACAGCGTGTTTGGCAAGTTCACCAGGAAGGATAAGGCGGACACTTTGTAAGGAATTAGCACATGTAGATGGCGGTGGAATGCGTTGGTACATACGAGGTTTGGATCTCTCGTGATGAGATGGTAGACTTCTTGTTATAAGCAGCAAGCTTGGATGCCTCAGTTGCGACACGTTCGAAGATATCTGGTGTATTCTATTAGAGATTGTATAACAAGAGGCGTGGATGTATGCATACCATTGACGAAAGAGTTCAAGATAGACATAGCTCTGTTGGAGATACCGGTATCAGGGTGGACTTGCTTAAGAACTGCGATGAAAAAGTCAGTATTGTTTTCATGGAAGATTCGCGAAAAAGACGCGCCGAAGACGCGATCAATGTTGGAAATGAGCTGAAATCTTACCTTTGTAGATGTATGAAGAGTAAGTCTCCTTGCGGACCTTGCGCTTCTTCTTTCCCTCACCAGAGGTGGTTTTCTTTCCAGCTTCAGTTGGCTTAGAAACGCTCTTGGCTGCTGGAGCCTTTGCGGGAGCTTTGTTTGCGGATTGTGCTTTGGCAGGCATTTTGATGATAGAATAAGATGTAGAAATTGATTTAATTTAAAGAGTTAGAATGAAGTTGATGAAATTTTAATGTAAGTGTGTGGATGATCTGGTTGGAATAAGTTGTTGTTGAAGGAAAGGAAAGAAAGTTGAAATGGCTCAGAGGGAAATCCGTACGCTTTATAAGATCTCGAAAAAACGCGACCCGTTTGATCACTTCTTAGAGGTCCATACGCTAAACCCAATTCATATAAAAAAATAAGTAAACTGAACTAAACCCAAAATAATTTGAATACATCAAATTCAAAATCATTTTTTTAAAATATATATATATCCAAAGCAAAGTTACCGCCAGCCACTACACTACACTATGTTGACGCTACCGATGAAAAATGAAAAATGAACATCATCATCACTTCCATTTCCAGAGTCCTAATTCCAAAATCCAATTCGCACCACAACACAACACAACACAATCCAGCATAGCATAGTACGGTACAGTATATTCCAGTACAGTACAGTACCGTAGAGCATTTTATTTCATCTTTCTCATCGTCCTTCTCATCTGCATCTGCATCTGCATCTCCATTATTTTCATCATCATCATCATCATCATCAACATCATCATCATCATCGTCGTCGTCGTCGTCGTCGTTACCATCTGTACTAAAATTCATGGACAAAATGACAAGTACAACAGTACAGTTGGTACCAACACCACAAGACAATCATTTTTGGCATACATATACATATACATATCAGTATCAGTATCATATCGGACAGTTTTTCAATTCATTCGAGTCTCTTGTTTCATTCCATTTCCATTTCGCTCGACAGAAAGTCATGATCCATTAATGCAACGATACAACATACATCAACTTCCAAAATTACCTACATAGTAGGTAATATTACCATATTCTATGATATAGTACAGTACATTACAGTACAGTACAGTACAGTACATTCATTTGCTCTACATATCCTTTTTTCTACCTTTTACTCACAATCAGTTCTATGTATATAACTTCAAGTTTGAGTGTAGGTACATGCACATACATACATACATTGTAAATGGTACCTTGTGTGTACTTATCCTACACATACTTAGGTAGTAGGTATATAACATCAATCCTAACCAATTACCTGACACATCGTGAGTTCCTGTTTTGTTATAATTGCTTTCCTTAACAATTGCTTCCCTTTATCTCATCTCATCTCGGACTCTCATCCTGTCTATTATCATCATATTCCCTTCCTTTTTCGTTCATTTCATTCATTCTTGCTTTCTCCACAGTACTATTTTTTTTTTTGAATATGCCGGTGAATAAATGCCTAGGTGTAGTATATACCATGTAGGTAGATAATTAGGAAACGATATTGTGGCTCTACCTTCTTAATTTTTGGCAATAAGCAAGAGCATTCTGATGTTATGTTGTCTACTACCCACCTATCGTAGGTTATCAGATTTTTCCGAGCCTCTGACGATTTATTTATTCATGATTCAAACTTAAATTTATCCCCAAATCGGATGTAAATACATTCTCAGACATGAACGAACGCAGCTGCTCAGTTTCGTCAACATAGCCTTCGGGCCCAAGCAGCTATAGCCACTAAAGCTCAACAGGACTACGAGAATGAGCTTGTCAAGCATGATGAGCCGTTCGCGATCGTGCGGGAACTCCGCTGCTCAATTTCATCAACATAGCCTTCGTGCTCAAGCACCAATAGCGCCTAAAGCACAACAGAGTTATGAGCTTGTAAATATGCACTTCCAGGCTCTGCTCAGTTCCCGTTTGAGTCGACGAGGGGCACACCATCGCAAACCAACTTTTGCTCGTCGCCATCGCAATTTGAAGCTTTCCCAACGAATAACCTCCGCCAAACCCCAGACCCCCACTCAATCCAATCGCCGCCAATTCCTCCAACTTTTCCCTACGAGTCGATTACGACCAACTTAGGTCCGAGACAGCGACCCTGGAGACGGAATCTGAACAATAGTTACCAAAGCACGACGGTACTAAAAATTGCCTAGCTGCAAATCCTGCCACAAATGATACATAGTTCCACTTTAAGAAAGTTGCCTTTGGAATGGGTATGCTTTAATCATTACTTCGTTTTATGGATATCTCAACTGACAACTTTCTGCGCCCCCCAGGCCCATTGAAACCCACAAATCCACATAGTGCAGGCAACAAGCTTGCCAAATATTCTGATGCCGCTAAACACCTTCAAACTCTAAGAGCCAATCACAACCAGCTTGAATCTTAGAGAGCGACTCTGAAGGCAGAAGCCGAGCTTACTGGAGGATCCTGTTTTCTGTTCTCGTCATATCAATTCCACTATCAACGAGCAAACCATTAGCAGTACTTTTTCCCGTCTGAGCCAGCTGGAGACTCCAGATTAAGAATCAATAACCTCTACATTCAAAATAAGAATTAACCACGGTGTAAGAATCAAGTTGAAGATACAAAATGACAAGGCTGTTCCTTCTCGTCCGTTTTATGATTCGTGATTCTTGGACCTATGCCCAGGAAATAGGGGTGGTTTAATCCGCCTGTTATGTTGTGGCATCAGGAGAGCTCCCAACTGCTTCAAGAGGTGATAGTGGATGATACTCCCGAGTCTCAGCTTGTGGCTCTTAAGTTCTGTAGAGCTCTCCTTAACCAATGGGGCGTATCTCTTGGCTCGCAGGCATTTACAATTTCAGTATATGGTACGCTCATCGATGATCTTATCAACCACGCCAACAAGCTTGTCCTCGCATCTACAAAGTTCTTCTTCAGTTGCTGCTTTCTAGCCAGTCGGGACTGGTGGATGGGGCAAGGACGCTCAGAGTATTTGTATATGTACAAATACCATAATAGGCAAAGCAAAATACATACCTAATTGCCTGCGTTCGTTCTTAACAAGCCAGTCTTAGGTTCGACATCGTCTTTTGGTTATTCGAAAGCGCTATGTAGGATTGCCTAACCTTTTGATACGGTAACATTGGTAACTTGATCAAGCATCTTTACCCATCCACCAAGGTCCCAGATACCATCATTATCAAAGTTGTGGGAAGTCTTGGCCGCGGACAATTTAAACCTTCACATGCGGCTCAAGCAGCAAAGTTGCGTTGCGTGTCAAATTCCTTGACTAGAAGGCCAATGCGACTCGCTTGAAGCATACAACAGTTTCATAGATAACCATGATAGAAGCAAGGAAAAAAATATACACGGTGCATAAACTTCTATAATTATGCACGTATGAATATGAATGAATCTGAAATAAATTGAAATTCCAAGATCTGGTACCTAAAAAGATTATTCATCTTATCTACTTGATCTTCAAATCGATTAACTGCAACCATAAATCCCAGCATCCATACATCTATCGTATTTCGTACTCGCCCAGCCATCCACATATCCCAAATCCGTCTCCATCAACCCACCTCATACATTGTTCCCTTACACGAAACCAAATTTGTGCCTTCAGTATCAGTTGGTGTTTTTCAGTATAGTCAGCTTCCCATGGATAATATTATGCGTGGTATACATTACTTACCATAAATGACGAACATTATCAACAAATCATATGAACTTCTTTTTGGATAGGAACGTCCCGATGTAGCCCTATTGAGAAAAGTCATTTACAGACGCTGCTACCAATGGCATCTCGTCAAAGAAAATATAATACTGGGGTATTGCAATGCAAACCTTCCAATTCTTCAGTGTATAAGGGAAGGACAAGGGCATGGGTAGTTTCACACCCTTTGGTATCGAAGGAAATGTTAGATCAGAAGAGGGATTCGATATCGTCAAGCACGATATTTTCGCGATTTGACCTGAAAATCGTTGCCTATTGGAACTCAGATGGGGCCCACGCTCAACCAGGGGAAGGATGGTCATAGTCATTCTCTAATTGAAACAATTAGTCCCAACCGAAGGAACAGTATCAAGTCGAAGATTAGTCTTAGCCTTCTAATGCTCGCTCGCCATGTCGTCTATACGCAACTCATCCACTGTTCCAATTTCCAATGTGTTCTCGTATCTATCACATGTAGCTTTGCAAATCGATACTTATACACATTCGAGCATCTTGTCCATCTCTCAGATATGCAATCAATTGTTAGCACTTTTCTAAATAAAGAAGAATGCCGAGGGGTATGTGTAAAGCAAACAAGGAGACAATACCCTTTTGAGCCATGTAATATGGGTACCACCGACTGATAGAAGATGATGTATTCATCTAAAACCTGAAATATGGTGAAACACCTCATAAGCTTATTGAATATGTGGTATTTTTATAAGATAGTCCGTAGACTCTTCACGAATTTTGAAATTTCGTGGCAAAGTGGTCCGTAGGCCCTTCAAAAAACTTCAAGTTTCTCGGAAATCAAGTATGTTGAGTAATAACATACATCAGAAGGATTGAACCTCTTGGTTCTTATTTCTTACTAACACTTATAATGCCGTCCGCATCTATAGATTGTTACGCCCACATTCTCGCTGTATTATTCCCCAGCTTATGGCTTCGGGGAATAAACCGTATCAGACCCTCCAAGAATCTTCCCACCAATCTAGCAGATCTTCTACGAGGTGCTGATTATGTGGGGGTCGTATAGGCAATTGTCTTGCCACAGCTCTTCTTCGGGCATCCACTTGTAATAATACATTAAGTGTGTAGTACCCGAACAGCTTGTTCTCAAATCGATTGAGACGTTGATTCAACCTGAACGGGCTGTTCATTGGCATCGTATCATAACAAATGAGGAGACGAATACCAAATGTTTGATGCTCCTCCCACTAAGGCAACCAAGATTTTGCCGGAAGACAAGCACCCGAGTTTCCCCTCAATACAAAAGTAATCTTTTCTGGTACATTTAAGTTGTATCTGCGAGCCGCTCGCACAGCTGCCATGATACGACAAAAACGTTCCAAATGATCATTTTCGTTTCTGACAGGATGGTATACAGGGAGCAGATCATCTGCTCGGGAAACGTGAAAGACATGAAACACGTGCATATTCACAGTATTCATGTTCTGGGCGTTCATATACCTCAAAACTTTTGGGGATACCAATCGTGATTCAGCTATTCCATTGGCTACAGTTTGATCCGCACCAAGGACAACATCTGGGGAACTTTTTCGTCCAAAAACGAACACAAATTGATGTTTTGCGCTTTCTTCGAATTGCGCCATCGCCGCTTGTTTCGCTTCTTCGTTGTCGTAAATGGTTTCCCACCACTCAGCTCCATTTTTGATCGGAACCTCGATCTGTTCAAATGGATCCGGGGGATCGATTTGTGCGTCTAATCCTGAACGCTCAAACTGGCTCTGACCCCCGTGCTGAGGATATCATTATTGAACGAATGCGCATGGATTTGAAAAATAGTTGGGCTGACTAAGTTAATGAAACCAATGAGGCACAAGTTGCCATCGATCGGCAACTACTCGCCACCGAGGCGAGCAGGATCCAAGCAATGGCTCCTGCTGATCGTACTCTCCAATAGCAAATGATCCTGGGAATGTTTACGCTGCCCGAGCTAACGGCTGCTCAAACTACAAGTAAGATAGATACAACTTGCTCCTGGTTCATGAATTCGCACAACTCCTGCTGTTTGATGTGTCTAAGATCAATGCTGATATTGAAAATAGGTGCGCCAGCTGCCAACGATGCAGACATGGCAGGTACTGTTGCTGTAGTTAAAACTGCAGACGAGGCCCAGCATACTGGCAGGGCTCAAGGATGTACGGCGGTGGTAAACGCCGTCACAGACAGAAAGCGTGGACGCAGACATCATGGTCCGCATGATTATAACCACGTTCCTCTTCGCCGAGGTAATGGTGTGGATGCGCGACCAATCGCGCCTCTCACCATAAATGATGAGTAGCAGAAGCAGCAGCCACAACAACAGCAGCGCCAGCAACAGCAGCGACCTCAATCGCAGCCGGCCGCTGTGAATGTTTATGGTCCATCCATAAACACAGACATCAGCTCTTTGAGCCTCCGACAAATCCGAGCCCTCAGTGGCAGTATAGGTAGAGGCGATCGCCGTGGAGGCGGATATCGCAGACGCTCTCGCTCCCCAGACAAGGACCGAGACCGAAACTTCCGTGACCACAAAGACGGTAACAGTAAGGGTCGCGGTAGTAAAGGTGGTAAAGGTGGAGTGGGAAGCGCCGGCTCAGCCAGTAACCCACAACCCGCGAATTAATTTTGCGTTGAATGATACTCCCGAATAGCTTGTAGCCATAGAAGCATGAGCGCGTTTGAAGAGTCTACGGACAACTTTGCCGCGAAACTTCAAAATTCGTGAAGAGCCTACGGGCTAAACATGTATCCTGCCAAGGTTACAAACCAAGGCTCAAACCATCCCTACCCATAATGATCCCCGTATATGTTCAGATGCTGACTTCAAACTTCACAAGTATTCCCAGTCCATAGAGGCCCAGATCGTTTAAATAATAGGTATTCATTCATTCCCCGAACCAAAAGCGAGATGGATTTGATTCTGACATTGCTTCTTAGGATTATGTGGCGACAATTCTGCTTCTCTACGCGACTAGGTACATACTCATCACACCGCCGTTGCCTAATAAGATAGATAATGAAACTGACTGTTGGTCAATGATATACCTAGGAGAAGAGAGGAGGTTGGGGGAAAAGACGGCAGCGGAGGAAGATGGATGCGAGAGGAGGAGAAGGGATATGATGGGAGAGAGGGACAAGAAGTGAAGACAGAAGAGAATAAAACCTATTGTATTAACAAAAATCATAATAGAACAAGAAAGGAATTTGCAATCCACACACATACACAAAGAACCAAATTACGTGAAACCTTCTAAACACAACCAAACTCATCCCAAACAATCAGCATATATAAAGTATGGATGCTCGTAAATTCTAGTAACAAACTTCAGTATCAAACAGCTTATGATTTTATGAACTATCTTTCGATTGAACAATCAAAATAGCATACTGTCTAACTTAGTATAGAAGAATTAGAATATTGTATTATCCCAATTCAATTGAATGCCCGACCAGAAATCGAACAATCGAAATGTATAGACTAAAGTCTATATAATAACATCAAGCACCTATTTGTATATATATATTAGATGGCCCCTCCTAGTCCAATACAAAGCAGCCTCTCCAATAACCAATAAGACCATTGTTGCACGCACGTTTTCATGGTAACCGTACGCAGGGAATGGAGGCAGGTTTGGGTGCTCACTAGTTCAGGGTTACAAATTTTAACAGGAGTGCACAATAAGACCAGATTTGATTCTCGGGCAGTTACTATGGTGCGTTGCTACTATATATGCTTGCCCTGCGTGCTTGCTCTGTAGCTCTTGGTCAAATAGAGTAAAGCAAGGTACCTACCTAAGTACCTACATATTCAGTACATAGTCTTTACAATACCTTACCTAGGCACTTTGTTTTACTTTGGGATAGCTCGGTAGAATGAGGATTGGTAAGTCCTTAGATGGCTGTTCCTCTCATAAAGTCAGCGAGATTGTTGATATCTATGTCAGAGACGGGTTTTAACTTTGGTTGGAACAATCTAGATTATATTAGATGGAGGTCGAAAATGAATGTGTGATGTTACAGACGATGTAACTTTATATCTACTAAGTAGTGCAATATACACCTCTCTATATATGTATATATAATTGACGATGGAGCTCATGGTGCTGGTGATGGTGATGGTAAGGATGAGTCGCAAGTGTAATGAAATGAATAATTGAAATAATTGGATATATATATATAAGCTAGAAAGTGGATAAGTATGAATGAATGAATAATTGACTATTGATATAGATATAGACATGTATATTATGTATTATGTATATATGTGTATGTATATGTATATATATATATATATATATATATATATATAAATTGGTAGATAGAAACTAGATAGATAGATGGATGAATTAATAAGGTATTCATATATCTATACTCTATATGAAAAATAGAAAATAAAAAACCATTGTACCGTACCATACCATAGATTAATTCATTCATCTATCCATCAATCCATTAATCCATCAATCCAATCCAATAATGGAACTATACCACCCAGTCAGGCTAGGTAGTACTTTTTGCCTCAGGTTGGTAAAAACCTGATTGGTTGAATTTATTTAATTTTTTATTCTAAAAAGTTCATACCAATGCGGCTTAGCTTATCTTTTACCATAGACGTGATTTCAGCGTTTTTATCGACGCGAAAATAGACTGGCTCCTATAAATCCAAAGCAGTTTCCCATCTTCGACTTTATTCTTCTTTTCCTTCCAACAACAACTTACTCCAAATATTCTCACGACAAATTCTTCAACTTATCTCACTTATATCCATCAACTTTTTTATTCAACTTAACTTATTAACTTTCAACCTCAATCAAAATGACTGGAAAATCTGCTGGAGGAAAGGCTGGTGCCAACACCAAGAACGCACAATCGTGAGTATTTTCCTTTCCCAACATCGCGACTTACGCGTTTTTCCATCATGTCTCATCGCATTTGAGCTTCAATTTATTGTTTATAATACTAATTTTTCTTCAGCCGATCATCAAAAGCTGGTCTCGCATTCCCAGTCGGTCGTGTTCACCGTCTTCTCAGAAAGGGTAACTATGCTCAACGTGTTGGTGCTGGTAAGTTATCTTCAAACCCGATGCGCATTCACATTTACTAATGCGTCTTCTTTCAGGTGCCCCCGTCTACCTCGCTGCAGTTCTCGAGTACCTTGCTGCCGAAATTCTTGAGTTGGCTGGTAACGCTGCTCGCGATAACAAGAAGACCCGTATCATTCCCCGTCATCTCCAACTCGCCATCAGAAACGATGAGGAATTGAACAAACTTTTGGGACATGTCACAATCGCACAAGGTGGTGTATTGCCAAACATTCATCAAAGTAGGTTTCTACCAGTATCTATTCTCACTGGGAATCTTCTAACATTGCTTCAGATCTTCTACCAAAGAAGACCGCCAAGGCTGGTTCCAAAGCTACTGGCAGTCAAGAACTATAGATTTTTGCTTCTGGATTGTTGGCTTTTTGAGATGGTTTGCTTTTATGATAATGGGGTGTCGTCTGGGTCTGGGTTATGGTTCCTTTTTCGCGTTCCGGTTGTACATTAAAATCCATGGCAATGGATTAGGATTGTTTTCTCAATCTCATGAATGAAAATCCGAATGATCATTCTTCATAATTTAAAACACTCTTCCAGTTACTGCATGTGAAATCAAATTGTGCTTGTACTATTTTTTTGGGCGCGTATGATTGTTATTGTCAACTTACGCGCCTTTGGTCAGGGTCTCCGTTTCTCAATATTGCGGTTCAATTGATGTCATTGATGGCTTCCCTTCACTAGCACACAATTTTGGAAAGTACGTTTTGCTATCCCTTGAAGTCATTCAAATTTCGCAGCGACGACGAACTCTCAACATATGGGAAAGTGAGAACATTATTGGAGATTCCCGTCGTGAAGGGAAACAGTGAGTTTGGTGGAATTTTCTGGTAGATACGCTCAGATAAGAAACTGCGACTTGAATTCCTTGAAGAAACTGCTAACTTCATTTGTTGTTTTCGTGCTATGTACAAATTCGCAATAATTCTCCTTCCTCCAAACTTTCCAAGCATTCTAAGCAATTTACAATACCATGTGTGGTGGGGCTAGATTGAAAGTTAGCCATAACTCCATAGCATTGATACGGGGTGCAACTTACGATCGAGGATGGGTGCTGGAAGGTTTCGTTCGTATTTTGATCCTGCGTAGTAGTGTAAGTATGAGACGATTGACACACAAGAGTCCGCGAAAACTTACCTCCAGGTGCAGTTGGCGCACGGTATGGATCAGGATGCTTCCATTTCTCAAGTAAATCCTCTGTCTCCTTGAATAAAGCCTACAAACTCCGGTAATCAGTCTCATCCTTATGACATAACAATTTAATAACATGCCCTCTGTTGTCGTGGGTCGTGTATGTTCTTATTCGCTTCAAATAATGATCTGATATACAAGGCCTGACCTCTCCAGAGGTATCGATGAACACACCAGTCCAATGAGAGTTTGAGAGAACGTCGGTAAAGCGACCTGGAGGTAGAAAGGATTAGCATTAAGTACTTCTGTATATAGTTTGGCAATTGATACTCACGATACTGTCTGTTTGGTAGACATAATGGCTGAGTTTGATCTTCTTTTCGAGGTCAAATACCTAAACAATGGTGGTACCTTGGGTCGATCAATGCTCGTACCACCACTCGAACTTTCTTCTATGTGATAATGATCGTAATGCTATTGATCTGAAACGTCTGCGATATGGTTGGCGGGTTGGTTGATGACAGTAAATACAACAAAATAGATAGGTATTTAGTGAAGTGGAGGAATTGACTAGGCTTCGGGAAGATTGCGGGTTTTGCGGGTACAATTTCTTCTGTACATCGCTTCTGGGCATCAAAATTCGCGAAACCGGAAAAGACATCATACGCAAAACCTAGGTAATCCTTTTACCCTTTTTTTACTTCAAGTGACCTATTTGTTTTCGCATGCGCATTCGTTGATCTTGATATTTTGGTTTCAATTCGAATTCAATATCTGGAGAAGATTGTTTATTCTTTTTCTTAAACTACTTCCTATTTTTTTCCTATCTTTCAATCCTCCTTTCCGTTACTCCCAATCCCACTCCTATCACCATTTGCGCCTTTCCCCTCAGCTCCGACCTTTATCGAAATGCTCACAAGAAGGGTTTTGACAGCATCCCGGTTTTTACGGGCTCAACATGCTGCAACACCACAATTGAGATACCCATTTCCAGTCATCCAGCAATTCCGCAACTATGCCGATAAGGTCGTTAAAGTGCCGGAGATGGCAGAATCGATCTCAGAGGGAACTTTAAAACAATGGTCAAAACAAATCGGTGATTTTGTTGAGCAGGATGAGGAGATTGCTACAATTGAAACCGACAAAGTCTGTTTATTTACATGGGAATCAATTCGAGAAGCTTTAGCTGACCATGAACTTTCCAGATCGATGTAGCAGTCAACGCACCCGAAGCTGGCACAATCAAGGAGTATCTAGCAAATGAGGAGGATACCGTTACTGTGGGTCAGGATTTGGTCCGAATCGAACTTGGAAGCGCTCCAGCCGGTGGTGACAAAGAGAAGGCTTCATCTGAACCTAAAGAGCCAGCCTCAAAAGACCAAGCAACATCTTCGGATCCAGAGCCGTCGAAGAAAGAAGAATCGAAACCAAAGGAGGAATCGAGTCCTCCACCTCCTCCTCAAGAGAAGAAATCAGAAACAAAAGAAGCTCCAAAACCTAAACCTTCGGAATCAAAGAAACAAGAGTCCTCTTCCAGTAGTTCCGGCCCTGCGATGGGGAACCGTGAGGAGCGTCGTGTATGAGTGCATAAGCTATACGCTTCATCTATTCTTACTAACGAGTTTTACAGGTCAAGATGAACCGAATGCGTCTACGTATCGCCGAGCGTCTCAAGCAATCCCAAAATACAGCAGCTTCGCTGACAACCTTCAACGAGGTAGATATGTCATCCCTAATGGAGTTCAGAAAACTCTACAAGGACGATATTCTCAAAAAAACTGGAGTCAAGCTTGGTTTCATGAGTGCCTTCTCTCGTGCATGCGTTCTTGCTATGAGAGATATCCCTGCCGTTAATGCATCTATTGAGGGTCCTAATGGGGGCGACACCATTGTATATAGAGATTACGTTGACATCAGCGTCGCGGTTGCCACGGAGAAGGGATTAGTAACTCCAGTTGTGCGAAACACTGAAACCATGGATCTTGTTGGTATTGAGAAATCTATCGCTGATTTGGGCAAGAAGGTATATCAATTTTCCAGAATATGAACTAATCTCGTACTTACTCGATTTCCAGGCTCGTGATAACAAACTCACAATTGAAGACATGGCTGGTGGTACTTTCACTATTAGTAACGGTGGTGTTTTCGGATCGTTGATGGGAACTCCTATCATTAATCTTCCTCAAACTGCTGTGTTGGGTTTACATGCCATCAAGGATAAGCCAGTGGTTGTCAATGGCCAGATAGTTATTCGACCAATGATGTACTTGGCCTTGACCTATGATCATCGTTTACTTGATGGGAGAGAAGCTGTATCATTCCTTGTTAAGGTTAAGGAGTACATAGAGGACCCACGAAGAATGCTTCTTTAGACAAATGAAGTTAACGGTTTTGGTTGTACATTATACGTCAAACGAATAAGTGTAATAAAATGAAGATAGCATACGAATATTGCCCGGGCTAGTCTGGGTTTTAGGTAGTGACTTGTGACTGCGGCGACTTGACTTCAGCGTTCCATTGATACATTTCTATCTTCATTCGTGCCTTTTACTGGCAATCCAGTGTTGTCTTCTATATCAACATTCCAGTTTAATCTGGCAATAAATCATTAGATTTGTGGTCACTTCGGTGATCATTCGCTTCAAGATCTCCAAAGTCGCTCAAGATTCTGCCTTTGTGTTCCTGTGCTTTTCATAATGTGAGGACTTCGCCTGATACAGGCTTTTGAGCCTTCGGGCTTCTCATATAGTATAAGGGAAGTACAACATAAGTTTTTTCTTCTATCTTTCTCATTTCTCCCTGTTTCTTTCTTACCTTAACTTCCCCCCTACCCCCCTTCAAGCACCTCGCTTTCACTCTTGTATTCTCCGTAACAACATAAATAAAGAAAATATCAAGCCCTGTCTCCTCGACGATTCCAAAGTATAACGATTTCAGAGTATAATAAGTCCACTTCTCCTCTCCTTCTATCCTTCTATCCTTCTATCCTTCTATCCTTCTATCCTTCTATCCTTCTATCCTTCTATCCTTCTATCCTTCCTTCTTTCTTCTCTAATTTTATCTGCCGACTTGCATAGAAGGAAGCGATATGGCTTTGTTTCTGTATTATTGGGTCGGGCAAAAATTTCCTCTGTTCGGCTTAAAAGTATTTCAACTTGATGTCCAGTCTCATTGAATTGTGATCCCATTGTACGAAGTGGCAATATATCATTAGTCAGGCTAATCAAAACATGTTCTTCAGATGAGTGGTCTATAATAATTTTGAGCATCTTCTAATTAACCTTTGAAGGTAGTTCTAGCATCTCGAATAGACTGTAGCTTCTTTGATATTGCCGATTGCGCACTCACTGATTCAATTACGATGCTGGCTAATATCATAAAACAAAGTGCCAAATGATCTCGAAGGATCCCCTTTAGATCTTTCCACCACCACTAGCACTATGTTTACTAGCACTCAAATCAAAACCCTTTCGAACACCAATAATCGTCATACATGAATCAATCTTCAATATTGCTTTAGAGATTTATATTATCTTTCAACACACCCATGAGGGACCTTTACTATTGAGTTTCGATTCAGCGCTCTCTGATGTTCTTATTGGTTACCATCGTTTCTTGAGCAGTCTCTATTGATGGGTAATTGTCTGTTATCCAAGTAGATGCAACAAATGTTATATATATAATATATGCTCTATTCTGCTATTTGTGGTGTACAACATGGTGTAATCTTTGTATTTAGGATCTCCTTTTTGCCTTGTATTCTTGGAGGGCCTCTTTTCAAGTTATTACAGTTCTATAGCTGCTTCTATCCAAAAACATTCTAGAAGGTTTTTATTCGGGATACCTTGAGTCTTTCACATCTATCAGAGCACCGTTAGTGGGCTTTTGAATTTATCTAGCAACTTCAAATATAGAGTATAGCACACCGCCGTGATCAGGGAAAACTCCATAGTTAATATTTTGGAGACTCTTTTATATATAGTGTTTTCTATTCATTTCCATTTGCTAAACCGATTAAGGTAGAATATACCAAAGCTTCATTCTGTCTCCTTGCACATGTTCACGGAGTTAACTAAGGTATTTGTAGTTTCCCGGTAGCTCTCAAAGTTCAAGATACTAGATACCAGTAAAAGAAACTGCGGTCTAGTATCTATTACTAGTAGAGTGGATGTAGATACAACTACAATGCTTATATTGTTGCCGAGAGCCATCACTAATGAGTTTAAAGGTTTAGATATCTAAAGCACGTCTGGGTCGATTATTATTTCTTTAATTAGAAGCTGATAATTATATTTAAAAAGTTAATATATAATAGAGATCATGAGGAATTCTCTATTACTACTGAATATTATATTATATGAATTGATTTATTATCTAAATAGTATTATAATTCCAAATTACTAGTATTTATTTTTCGATTAATAATATAATTTGAATTCAATAAATATAAATTCCATGAAACTTCAAATACAGATATTTATACTATATTTACTATATTAAAACTTGAAACATAAAAAAAAATTAAACTTCAAAATTAAATCAACGAATTTTTTTTTAGTTAAAAAGATATATATTAACTACATAAACTATTTATATTATTGATAATTAATTGATTATTAGTAAAAAGCTTCTTATAATAAAAGTATATAATTATAATCATTATTAAATTTATCAACAAAATCAATCGGTTTAATTAAAATTTACATATATACATCAATTATATATCGATACACATTAGGAATATTGAAGATAGTATTAAAAACATTAATAAAGTTAATAAGATTAATAAAATTGATAAGATTAATAAAATTAATGAGATTAATAAAATTGATAAAATCAGTAAAATTAATGAAATTGATAATTAATACAAATATAATATAATATGAGATAAATTCTTTTTATTAATTAATAGTAAATTATCAATATGTCCTTAAGTTAATAATTAATAATCAATTACTAGTATCTTTTTATCAATTGATAATCAATTAGTAATTAATAAATTATAATCAATTGTAATTAATTATAAGATTTAATGAACTTATTTTTGTTAACATAAAAATTTATAATATACATCAAAATTATCTTTATCAATTTTTAATAAACAAAGATTGCTTTTATCTATTAAAAGCATAAATTTTTTTGATTAATGAAAGTATATTCGATTATAAGTACTAGATAAGATAATAATTATGTATATAAATAATTAATATAAATGATAGCTATATACTACTATTAAAAGAGATAATATGTATTTATGATAAATAAAATTTATAAATAAAATAACTTGAGAATAAATAGCAAAACTTAAACATAAAGATTAATAAATATATACTATATATATAATAAATGCTCGGTCAAATTACAATTGAAGTACACGTCAATTGTCGAAAACCCTCAAAATCATCGATTTTATACAAATGACCTTTTGCATCAATATAAATAAATCGATTGATTGTTTATAAGATTATTTAAAACATTAATTATAAATTACTTTTATATTAAAATATTTATTATTAAAATGTTTATTATTAAAATGTTTATTATTAAAATGTTTATTATTAAAATGTTTATTATTGAAATTTTGAAAATGAATAATAATTTTAAAAATTATAATATTTAATTAAATATAAAGTAAAAATTGTATGAAAATATGATAATTTTAATTTGATTTAAATCAAATAAATTATTTTATTAAAAAATAATGAAAATATATATGAATATATAAAAGAAAAGCTTTTATTTAATATAAATATTATATATTAAAATTTTTTAAAATTTTGATAATTTATTCAAATTAAAATTATATTAAATAATATTTTAATATAATCATTACAAAACATATATATAATATTTATAAATATTAAATATTATTATAATTTCGATTTTTAAAAATTATCAAACTCATTTCAAATTTTTATATATGATAATTTATATTTTTATAATTATTATAATAAAATATTATTTGATATAATATTGATTTGAATAAATTATCAAAATTTTTAAACTAAAATATGATAAATAATTATATATTTTAAAATAAAAAAGTTTTATGTAAAAAAAGTAAATCAAATTATTAAACTCATAGAATTATTGATTTCTAAAGAATTAAATTTAAATTAGTTAAAGAAGATTGATTATATAGAATTAACTATAGTCTTATAATTTAAAGTTATCTTTATATAGAATTATATATACATGATTTAAAAATTTATTTTGATTATTAATTATATAAAATTATTAAAATTTCAAGTTTTAATGATTTAAAATATATATTATTATTAATATAGTTAATATATTTTAAAAAAACATTAAAAGTTTATTTTTAAAATAAATAAAAAAAGGTATTTTTTTAGTATTGATTTTAATTTGGTTATTAATAATATTTATTAATTTTTAATTTTTAATTTGTTTAAATATATTTTAAAATATAGTTTATTTTGATTTTTATATTTAAGAAAGTTTTTATATTTGTTTTTTTAATTCAACTTTTATATCTTTTAATTTTTTTTTTGGTTTTTGAATATTTTCTATATATCAATAATAATTATTTTAACGTTTTATTTTTATTATATATAATAAGTATCAAAAGTGTTATTCAATTTCAATTTTTAAATCTATATTTATAAATAAAAAAACTTTTATTCCTTATTTTTTGAATAAATATTTTAATATAAATCATATTTTTATTCTTTTCTTACGAATTGTATTTTTAATTCTTAATTTTTGTTTGTATTTTTTATCTTCTTTCTATTTAAATTAATTCAAGTAATCACTTTTTATATTGATTATAATAAAATGAATTGTATTTAAATTTGATTATTATTATAAAATGTATTGAATAATTTAAATAATTTTATTATCATTTATAATATTGATAGAATCAAGAATTTAAAATATAAAATTTTAATTTTATATATTTTAATTCTTTTTATTATTTTTAGATTTTTGATCTATCAATTTTATTTAAGATTATTCAATAGAATTTCCCATTTTATAATTTGATTTATTATCTTAATTATATAAATAACTTTTTTTATTTTATTGTTATATAGAATTTATTAGAAATTAAGATTATATCAATTAATATCATATTGTTTAATTTTAAATTATTATTATTTAAAATGATATTAATGTTTGTTAAATTGTTTTCAAATTTATTTATAATTAATAATATATTTAAATAAGAACTTTTTATATAAAATTAACAGTTAAAATATTAATTAAATAAATATTACATATTTTATAATATAAAATAAAATATATTATATAATTATATTCAAAAGATAAAATTAATGAATTAATTTAAAAAACATTAATAAAAACAAAATTTATTAAGAATTTTTATAATGGATTATAATTAAAATAGATTTAAATCTTTTAATAATTTTATTTTTTGAACAAATTCTATAAAGTTTTAATCATAATTATATTAATTATATTAATTATAATAATTATCAAAAATAATAAATATATTAATTATAATAATTATTAATATATTAACTATAATAATTATACTGATTATCTTAATTAAATAAACTTAATAAATAATTATTATATTTCATTTGTTTTCAATATTTATAAATTTAATTATATAATGAATTATTAATTGGATTTATATATTTTTTAAATATTAAAATAATATTATATTATCTATTTAATTAATGAATTAAATCTTTTAATTATATTAATTTTTAAATAATGAAAATAAAGTGAATAATTCATTCGATTTTTTTATTTTTAACAAAATAAAATAAAATAGTTTTAATAATATTAAATTATATTATATTAATAATAATTTGTTTTCAATATAATATAATAATTCGTTTTTTAAAATAGTTTTATTATTTTTAAAATATAAAAATTAAATTTTTTATCTTAAAACATTAATAAAATTCTTTTATATAAATCAAAAATAAAATAAAAAACAATAAATTTGTTTGTATAATTCTAGAACATAAAATAATATAATAATGAAATATTCTTTATATTATATTAATTTGATTTAAAGAAATCAAAAAGAGTGTTATATACTAGTAAAAGTATATATCTTTTTAACAAGTATATAATATAAAATTATATATTGATTGTATAAATAAAATCATTTTATAATAGTTTAATATTGATTTAATTATATCTGTTTGTATGACTCCGGGGGGATAGAACAGTACAATATAGGGTCATTTCTTATATTGTATTATTATGTTCAAGGAGATCAAGAAGAGTGTTGTACGCTATCGAGAGTATATATCTCCTTAATGGGTACGTGATGTAAGGTCACGTGTTGACTGTACAAACAATATCTTTTTAATCATTTATTAAATATAATTTTTAATTTTTAATTTTTTTAAAAATGATACTATTTATATTATTAAATTTATTAAAAAATAGTTTTTTTAAAACATTTTATAACTAATTTTTCATTACATAATCAAAAAATTCTAATTAGATTTTGTTTATAAAAAACATAATTATATTGATAATTTATTTTTTAAATTGATTATTAATTTATAAAAAATACAATAAATTAATGATTTCTATAAGATTATGAAATCTTGAAATAAATATTATAATTGATTTGTTTATTTTTTTAGAAAATCTATTACGAAATTCATTTGTATTTTTCAAATAAAATAGTTCAATTTTTGGAATTTCTTTAAAATTATTTTTGTAATTTATTTTTAGTTTTTAAATGACATTTTAATTTAAATAAATCGTTTCCAAAAATATTTATAGATCTTTTAAAGAATGATATTACTAATTAAATGAATATTTCAAAATTTATTTATAGTTTTTATTAAATAGATATTTTAAAAGTTTAATATTATTAAATTCAATTAATTTTTTTAATTTAATTGATAATTTAATTATTTTAAAAAAGGATTTTAAGAAGTAATTTTTATTTCCTTTGAAAATTAATAATTAACATTTATTTATTTATTTAATAAATATTGAACATTCTGTTATTTTTTATTTATTAATATATATTGTTATTTTAAAGATAAATTCAAAACCTTTATTTTTCAAAAAAAGTATTTAATTTTAGATTAAAAAGATTTAGTCAATTTAATAATATTGATTTTATACTATTGTTTTATTTTCGAAATATTTGTTTTTTGAATTTTTGGATTCATTATTTTATTCACATTTAGAAAAACATATTACTATTATCAATTATAATGATAATAAAATTAATTAAGTTTATTATTATTTATTTGAATAAATTAATAATTTATTTTGAGCATTTAGTATTAATAAAAGAATTATTTAAAGCAATAATCAAAATTTATTTTTAATATTAATCATTTTATCTAAAACATATTTCAAAATTGTTTTTTTTTTAAATCTAAATTTTTTTTTTCCAAATTTTTAATTTTGATTCAAAAAATAAAAGATTTCATTAAGAATAAAAAATATTAATTTGTTTCTAAAATAATTATTTTTAAATTAATTAATAAGAATTCTATAAGAAACTATATTAAATTATAATTTGTTTTTTTTAAATGAATTAAAATGATATAATTTGATTCTGATTTTTTTTAAAGCTTTTAATATATAATTATCTATTATAATTGTAATAAAGTTACTATTTAATAATTTTATTGTAAATATAATTATTAGATTTTTAATATACTTCTCTATAAATATAATATTAAAGATATTTTCAAACTTTTAAAAAAAGACAAAAAGATTATTATATTTATTGATTTTATATGATTTTAAATAAATTTTAATTTTTTCTAAAATTTCTATATTTTATATTCGATGATTTTTGATAAAATTTTGAAGAATTTCAATAAAATTTTACAGTTTTATTTATTTATTTTTATTTTGATAATAAAATCATATATTTCTTATATTAAATTTATCATTGAAGATATTCTAAATAAATAATATTTATCTTAAAAAAAATTAATTTCATTTAAACAAAATATTTTTTAAAGGTTTTATTAATTAATTTAAAATTAATTATGTATTATTTATTATAGAAGATCAAGAAAATCTTTTCATATAAAATCTATTAAAATGATTATAAATAACAATTTAAGTTTTTAAATAAAAAAAGAATTTTGATTATTTTTTAAAATTTATATTTCTTTATAATGAAATAAGATTTCAATATTATTCATTAGTAATTTTATTATATTTATTATTTAATATTATTAATCTATATATAAATTAAAATATATTGATAAACATAACAAATTTTAATAATAATAATACTAATAATAATAATACAAGATTTTAATTTAAATATTATTAATATTAAAATATCTTATTTTATTTTATTGAATTTATATGTAATTTTAATTTTAATAATATATTCATTATAAAAAAATAAAAGAAAAAGTTTTCTTTAATTTAAATATATTAATTGATTTTTTATAAAATTTAAAGAAGATTTTAAATTTGAAATTCAATATTTCGAAATTATTTATGAATAATATTTTATTATTATATAACTTACGTAATTTACGATTTTATAATCTTAAAAAAGTTAATTAAAATTATATATAGTGTTATAATTTTGTATTAATTTTTAATATTTTATAGATTTCTTTTTTTAATATTCTGATTATATATCATAATATTTAATATAAACTTGATTTTGTTTATATTATGATATATTTTTTTGAATAATAATTAAAAATGTTTTTTAACAATACAATTCCATTTATTGTTGGAACTTTTATAGAATGTTTATTAAAATAATTGATTTTGTTTTTTATTATTCAATCTGATAAAAATGTTATTTTGAATATAAGATATATATTAATAATAATACTTCAACTTCTAATTTCTTTTTATATATATCAAATTATTTATTCTCATTCATTATAAATAAAATGAATATTAAAAGATAATGTAATTTGTTATTCATATATAATTATTTTTATTTATTGATATAAATTTATAAAAACAATAATTAAAGAAATGATTTATTTTATATTAATAACAATAATGATCTTTCAAAATAAAGAACAATATATTTTTGTTTAATGATTTATATTTAAATAATCAATTATTGAATAATAATAATATATATCATAATATAAATTCAAAAATTAATATTATAAATAATTTTAATAAGAATAAATGTATAATTTATCTAGTATATTTTAATTAATTAATATTCTATAATAATATTCTATAAAACACTGTAAATAGATCATTTGATTATCTTATTTTAAAAAAGAAAAAATCTAATAGATTAATTAAAATATATATATAATTAATTTTTTTGATATTAGTTTATGATTAACTATTTCTTTTTAAATAAAATTGAATTATAATAAATCTTTTTATAAGATTAATTCTATGAGTTTATATTATATATATTAAAGAATATATATTTTTTAAAAATAATACTATTTTTTTTTATTTTTTGAGATATTTATATTATAATATAGAAATTATGAATTAAATTAAATTATTATATATATGCAAAGTTTATATTAATATTAATTTATATATATATATATGAATTAAATTTTTTAATTAAATATAATTATGATGAAAACAATAACAATAATAATGTTAAAAAGTTTTTCAATAAAAAGATTATAATTTAAAATAATAAGATTGGTAAAATTTAATGTTGTTAAAAGTTTTGAATTGTTGATTTAGTTAAAATAAAAAATAAATCTCCAAATTTTTATTTAATTATTTTTATTATTATTTTAATAGTTTGTAAAAATGCTTTTAAATAGTTTTTTAAATTTTATTTAATTTTATTTGAATTAAAAAATCATTTAAAATATTGAAAATAAATTATAAAAATAATCTTAAAGAAGTTTTGAAAAAATATATTATTTTCTTTTAAAAATCTAGTAAAGAAGTTTTTTGTTACATTATTTAAAAAAAAATTAATTTGAAAAATTAATTATTTTATGAAAATTATAAATGTATCTTATTCTTTATAAAATGATAATTGATTTTCTAAATTAATTATTAATATTATAATATTATGTATAAAGAAAATTTGATTAAATAAAAGATTTGAATTAAAAATATTCATAATCTTTTTTAATTTAAAAAAATATACAATTATATAATTGAAAATTAATCGTTGAATATTTTATAAAAATTACATTTTTTATTGAATTTAATAATAAAAAGAAAATTACTTCTAGAAAATAAATAATTAAGATTTATAGTTAATGAACCATGAAATAAATTTAATTAATTTAATATAAAAATATTATAAAATAGTTTTATTTCTTTTATTTTATTTTGAATATATATAAAGAATTTTTATTGATATTTGAAAATAAATATTTTAGAATAAAAATTCTATTATATATTAATAATATAATTTTAATAAATTTTTTTTTTCCAAAAAATGAAACTATTTAAAAAAAAGAAATCATTATATTATATAAATAAAACTATTAATATAATATGATTGAATATTATTAAGATTAAACAAATTTATCTTATTAAAAATGAAAAAACTAATTTAATAATTATTTTTTTAGATTATAAAATATTATAATGCTAATATTAAATCTATGGAGTAAATATATATTTTATTATTAATTTAAGATTTAAAAAATAGATAAAGATATGTATTAAATAAATAAAATAAATATTTTATTATATAAATAAATCTATAAATATTAATAAAAGACTAAATATAATAATTATTTATTAAACTTATGTTATTTATATTATTAATTATAATTTTAATTAATATAATAAATTAGAATTTAATAATTGAATATTAAAATCTATTAAAATTAATGAAATCATTATAATAAATTTAAAATATGAGATAATAAAAAAGTTTTAAAAGATTTTTGATATCTTTCATATTAATTATAAAAATTGTAATCGATTTATCTTTTTTAAAAATTAATTTAAATTTTGATATTAAAAAATATAATATTTAAATATTAGAACTTTTTATTCAATTTTTTATTAATTAAATTATAATTAAGGATGAAAAAAAAGTCTGTAAATCATTAAATAAAATAAAATTACTTGAAAAATTGTTTTAATTATAATATATTATAATCATTTTTTATCAAACTTATTTTTATTAATATTTTTTTATATTAATTTATGAATTTCTTTTGATTTAATAAATAAGATTTAAAAAAGAGTTATTTAATTAATATATTAATTTTTCCATTTTTTAATCAATTTCTTTTTTTAAATATATTTACATAATGAAATTAAATTTTTGAAATCAAACATATTATTAAATATCTTTTCAATAGAATTAAGAAATCAAAATTAGAAAAACAATATGATAAATTAAAATGTATTATATTAATATTTTATTTTATTAGATTTTAAACCATGTTAATATAATAAATTATAAAGAAATCAGTAAAATTATTAAATATTAAATTCAATGATATTTAAATTTTAATATAATTCATATAACAATTAATCAATTTGATTAGTAAAAATAAAATTAGAGTAAGAAATCCAAAAATGATCAATAATAAAATATTTAATTCAAAAACTTTGGATAAAATAATTTTATTTTGAACTATAAATTAAAAATCGAAAATTAAAGATATATTATTTCAATTGAAATTATAATAAAAGTATATTAAATTTCATTTATTGAAATTAAAATATGTTTTAAAGAATTATTATATATATATAAAAAGGTTGAATATGTTTGAAAATTAAAAAAGAATTAAATAATTTTAATAAATATAAAAGTTAAATTATAGAAATAAATACAAAAATCAAACTTTTGATTTTTTTAAAAAATATAATAATTCGAAAAGTATAGGTTTATAATTATCGAAGTATAAATTTTATAATCATTAAAATATAGATTGTTAATTATTTTATATAGTTAATATTTAAAATGAGATTTTCAATCAAAATAATAATCATGTTAATAATATATAAAAAAACGAATAATAATATATAAAAATAAAGATAATATTTATTAAATTAATATATAATATTTATCATATTAATATTGATATATTTATGTTATATTTATAATATATAAATATTTTGATAAAACATTTATTATTAATATTTATAAAGAATTCGTTTTATAGTATGGTATGAATGTATTATAAGCTATATTATATATTATTTTTGAAATAATATTAAAATAAGTTAAACATATATGAATAAAAAAATAAATCAGATCATTAAAAAGAGATGATTAATCATATATAATATTAAATATTTAATATTAAATTGATTTAATTAGGTTTTATAATAAGATAATAAAATCTAAGAAGAAATTAATAATGTTGATTAGAAATTATATATTTATATATTTATTTTAAAAGAAATAAATAAATAAATAAATAAATAAATAAATAAATGAATAAATAAAAGTGATATTAAAAAAAATATATAATATTTAAAATTATTTCTTACAAAAACATGATGATTATATAAAATCTTATTAAAAAATATAAAAAAAGTTTTATTTATATTGAAGAATTATTATAGCATATTAATAAATAAAAGAATATATTGAAATGAATTATGAATCAATTAATAATTCGATCCTTTTTATATTAATAATTTAAAACAAAATAAAAATCTATAATCAATCAAAAAATAATATTTTAATGATATATTATATTAAAAAAAATATTGAAATAAGCTTTTGAATAAAGATTAAAATGAAAATAATAATCAAAATAATGAATGAAATGAATATAGATTTTGAATTTAATAATAAAAGTGTTTTTATTTATAAAATAAAAAGAGTTTAAACAATGATAATAAATTATATATAATTTGATTATTAAAATATTTTAATAAAACCATAATCAAAATATATCATATGTTTTTATAATATCTATAGAAAGAATCTTTAAATATATAATAATAAATCAATATTTAACTAATGATAATTTAAAAAATCATTGAAAAATATTTATAAAAAAAGTTGAATAATTTAAAAATACTTTTTATAAATAATAAACTTAACTTGAATAAATGTTGAAACATTATAGTAAATAGAAATATAATAATAATTTTTATAATAAAGATATATCAAGATAGAAACTTATAAAACAGATTATATTAAAATAGAAATTATCAAATGTATATTTAAAAAAATAATATTAAAATATTATGGAAATTCTTTACCATTGAATTGATGATTAACGAAATAAAAGTTTATATTATATATATTCATACATTATTTTTGTTATATTTTCAATAAATATCAAAAACAAAATCATTTAGAATAATATAAACAAAATGTAGTTTTTTATTTTGAAAAAAGTAATTATAATACTAGTATGTATATATAATAAATTATTCTAATAAATTATTCTAGTAGATTAAAAATTTATTATAAATAATAATAATAATAAGAATTGAATAAACTTTGAAAATAATTTTAATTTAAGAGTAATAATATTAAATATAGGAATATATAATTTAATTATATAATTATAATTTATATTTTATATACCAAATAAAATAATTAATTATGAATTAATTCAATGTAATAATAATGAAATATATTTAAAATATAAGTAATTATAAAAAGAGTAACATTCATATTAAATTTTCAAAATATATTGTTGTTAATATTAATATATAAATTATTATATAAAAATTTCAAGAACATATGAATATAATCATAATTCATATCTAAATATTATTAATTCAATTCTATAAATGAATTTCTAAAACCAAAGAATATAATATTATATAAATCATATTTTTTATAATGAATTTTAAAATTACAATTTCATTAAAAAACAATTATAATAAATAAGAAATAATAAATAAATAAATTTATTAATATTATAACAAAGTCTAATAATCTTAAATCACTATTTTTAATATATAATATATTAATTTAAATCAAAAAAAGACAATTATTAATAAAAAAATCAATATATAATGATTTTTATCAAAAGAAATTTATAATTTTATTTATAAATCGTTTAAAAGATATAATTAAATATTTAAATATATAGTAATATATATATGGAAAATAAATTTTTAAATATAAATATATTAATATTAATAATATAAAAACATAAAAATAAAAATAAATTAGTAAATAAAACTATATATTTCAGAGTTAATAATAAATAAAAATTATATAATTAATATATATTTTTAATTATAATAAATTATGAAAATATAATCAAATAAGTATCAATAAGTTTCCAAAGATGAATCAAAAAATCAGGTTTTATTATAAAACAATTATTTTTAAAAAGTTTTAAAACAATATTAATTTTTGATTTAAAAGTTTAATATATATAATTTATAATAATAATGAATATCAAGCTTTTTTTAATCACATAAAAAAAGATTATTTTATTATTTAATATTAAAAATACAAATTTTCTAAAAATTAAATGCTTTGATTTTATGAAATTATTTATTTTTTTATTTAATAAATTTTGATAATTTAAAGTTTGAATTCAAAACTATATTTTTTTAATAGTAGGAAAAGAAGATTATTATGTTAAAAAAAGTCGATCTTTAAATAAATTAATTTTAATTATTTAAATAAATTGATTATGATATATTTTAAAATGATTTTATATCAAATAGAATTTAATTTTTTTATTTTAATATACAATTAAATATTGCATAAATTAAAGAAATCAGAATAAAATATAAAGAATACGATAAAATAATTATAAATAAAGAATATAAATCAAAAATCAAAAATCAAAAGAAAATAATAAATAATATCTTCAATAATAAATTTTTAATTTTAATAAATAACAAAAATTGAATTAAAATAAATACTTTTAAATATTTATAATTATGTTTTTTTAAAAGTGAAAGTTTATTAATTAATTTATTTAAGAATAAAATAGTTTTTAATATTATTTAAAACGGTTAGTTTAGATATATGTGAATATTCAAATATATTCAATTAATATATTTTATTCTTATATTTAAAATATAAAGTTTATCAAATTTTAAAAGATTTTGTTGTATAAATTAAATGATTTTAATATAATTTATGGAAATAAGAAAAGTTACATTAAGATATTTTATAATTAATATATTTGAAATATTTTTTATATGAAAGCATTTTGTATCTTAATAATAGTATTATTTAATATCAATAATAATAAAAAATATATAAATATAAATAAAGTCAACATTTCTTTAAAGAATATATTTAAATTGTTTTTAAACTATATAAATTTATGATATCAAAAATTCTTTTTAAAAAATGTAAAATATAGAAATTAGTTTAATTTATTAAAAATATTCATGTTATTATTTAATTTATAATAATATATATTTTGAATCAGAAGGAAGTTTCTAAATAATTAATTTATATTTTGTTGAAAAGAATATAAAAAATTATTATCAATATAAAAGTCTTTTAAACTACTAATATATTCTATATGAAAAAATATAAAAATCTTTTAAAATACAATATTTTATATTAAATAATATATCAGAATTATGTTAATTAAAAAAATCATTTCTCATAAAAGAATTAAAATTATTAATCATAATAGTAAAAGTTTTAAGATTTTAAAATAAATTCTAATAAACTTTCTAAAATAAATAATAAATTTTGATATGATAACAAATCAAATAGAGAATTATTTAAGAAATCTATAATATTTAATATAATAAATCAAGAAAAGAATTCTAAAAAATATATAATAAAAAAATAATATTGAATAATAAATATATTAAATGATTTAAAGTTGAAATAAAATAAATAAATATTATTATAATATTTTTAAATATTGAATATAATAAATAAATCGTTAATAAATTAAAAAGAATACTGCATTTAGTTTAATAAAGATTAAAATTCTATATTTTATAAATTTACTAGTATATTAATGAATTGCAATTAAGAAGTTTAATGCGCTAATTATTAGATACATAATTAGATTTATTAATATTGATAAAGAATTGAATATAATTATTATTTATTAATTTTACATAATATATAATTAATATAATAGATTATAATTTAATCATTTAATAAAAGTATTAATCAAATTTAATAAAGATATTATAATAGTTTTAAAATTTAAAATGATATAAACTTTTTAATGAATTTTGAATTATTTTTTTATCAATTATGAAAGTTAAATTGAAGTAAATTTTGATTTCAAAAAATATAATATTTATATATAAGAACTTTTTTGATGTTATTTTAATTAATCTAATTATGATTAAAGATAAAGAGATTTTCAAAAAAATGAAATAATTAAAATATCTTTTTAATTATTATAAATCAAATAACATTTTAATCAATTTTGATTTTATTATTATATTTTTAAATAGAGTTATTAATTTTATTTAATTTTTTAAAATCAAAAATGATTATCTTTTGTTTTAATCAATAGAATATTAAAAGAAATGAAACGATTATTTTTATGATTAATTATTACATATATTTTGTTGAATTTATTGATTGAATTTATCTATTACGATATTTTAGTTTTGAAAAATAAAATTGAAAAAGAGTATGATAAATAATAATATTTTTTTATATGATTAATTTTAAAAATATAAGAATTTTAATCAATTAAATGTAGATTTTTTTATAGTTATATATAATAAAAGATTTAAAAAAACTATTCCAATGAATGAAATTATTAATTATAGTATTAAAAAGAAGGTTATTTTAATATGTTTTTTAATAATCAAAAAAAACTATTAAAATTAAAGATTTTATTAGATTATTTAAAATAGAATTAATAAATCAAAATTAATAATTGAAAATTAATAATTGAAAATTAATAAAGTAATATAATAAATTTAAATAAAATAATCAAGATTTAATTATATTGTATTTTAAATTATATTGATATTTTTAAGAATGAAAAACAAAGAATTAATAAAAATAATAATACAATCATATTTCAATATGAATACATTGAAGTTTATTATAATTAAATTTTGAATTAATGGATAAATAATATATAAAGAAAATAAAAAACAAAAAATAAAAATATTATATTATAATAATTTATTTATATAAAAATAAATTAAAAAATATTTTTACTTAAAAATATGAAATTGAAAATTAAAAATAAATTATTTTAATTAATATTGTTATATATATATATATAAATTTATATTTATATAAACTCAAGTATGTTTTTAATTATCAATATATTCATATATATATTTAAAATCTTGAAATATTTATTATTAAAATATTAAAAATAAATTTAAAAGATAAATTTAAAAAATAAATTTAAAAAACAAATATCAAATTATTAATAAATATAGAAAAAAAAATAAAATATACGATTAAATTGATTTAAAAGATAAAAATGATAATAACATTATAATAAAAATAAAAATAAAAATAATAACATTATAAAAAATGATAATAATAAAATAATACCAAAGATTTTATTTTATTAACAATTTTATATTTTATTTAATAAAAATTAAATTCTTAACTTTTTTTAAATATAGTATATAGAAAAATTTATAAATTAAAATTATTAAAATATTAAAATATTAAAATTTGATAATTTTATATAATTATCAATTTCACTAAATCTTTTAAACTTTTAAACATATAGTTATATTTTAATAATATTTTTATTATTAAAAGTTTTTAATTTAGAAATTAAATTAAACAAATCTAATAATATTATATTATAATTTATAATAATTTTATAATAATTTTAAGTTATATCATTAAAATTATATTTAAAAAGAATATTTAAGTATTTTTATCTTATAAATCGAAATATTATTATTATATTATCTAAAAGCAAATTATTTTTATAATATATTTAGTTAAAATTAAATATTATAATTTTATTGAAATAATGATAGATATTTTATAAATCTTTTTATTTATTGATTTAAAATTGAAATTGAATTAAATAATATTATCAATAATTATTTAATCTTCATAAAATATATAATCATATAACATTAATTTTTTATAAGAAAAATATATAAAAATATTTTGATTTTTAATTCTGATTTTTTGATATAAAAAATAGTTTATAATTTTATTAAATAATTTATATTAATTAAATAGTAAATTATTATGAAAATAATTTAATATTATAAAAATCAATAATAATTAATTAAATATAATTAATATAATATCTGTAATTTATATTCTAATCAAAAACAATATAAAAATAATTATTTTATAAAAATTATTTGATATTATATTAAATATAATTTTTTAATTAATAATTCAAATGATTTTTTTCATAAAATTATAGCTTTAATTATTGAATTAATATAATTATATAAAATCTATAATTCATTTTTTAATATTTATTTTATAATAGTATATTCGAAATATTCAAAAATATTTTCTTTTATATTTTTATTAATATAGAAATCAAAAAAGATTAATTTGAATTTAAATAATCTAATTTTTATTATTAAGATTTTTTATATTAATCAACTTTTATGATTTTTCAATATATTTCAAAATTCTAAATTATTAAAATATAACTTGATTCTAATTTTTTAGAAAAAGTAGTTTATTTTTTAATTCAAAATATTGAATCAATTTATTTAAATAAATAATAAAATATAAATGTAAAAAGTTTTATTTGAATAATACTTAAATATTTTTTAATGAAGCTTTAATTTAAAAAATATTTTATAAATGTATTAATTAAATTTTTTTAGTCATTTTAAATATAATTTAATAATTTATTAAATTTTAATAAGTATTTATTATTATAATAGTATCTAAATAGTCCTAATAAAATAAGAATAATTAATAAAAACTTTAATTATTATATAAATATTCAATATTAAAAAAGTTAAAATAATTTATTTATATTATTATTTAAATTTACTTATATAATAGGATAAAAAGACGATAATAATTAAATAAAAAGTAAAATAAAAAATAAAATAAGTAAATTTATAATTAAAACTAAATTATATATGATAATATTATTATTCAAATTTTAAAAATAGAAAATAATGTGATATAGTATATCAAAAATCACTATATTATAATAATTATTATTTTAAAAAATCAAAGAAAATATTTGTTTTAATATATATAATATACATAAATAATATAATTAAATAATTAAGTATAAAAATATCAAAGATCTTTTTAATTATATATTTATATAATTAACAATTTTAAATAACATTTATTATTTTATAAAAATAAAATTATAATATTTATATAAATATTTTAATTATTATAATATAAATAAAAACAAGATCAATAAATTGATAAAATATTATAATCAATATTAAATATATGGTAAATGATTCAAAGAATTTAAATTTAAAATTAATAATAATAAAAATAATAATATTTAATTTAATTATATAATTATAATTAATATTATATATATTTAATAAAATAAAAAAATAATAAATAATAATATTTTTAAATAATTTATTAATAAAATATATTTAGGATATAATTTGATTTAAATGGATTAATATTTATATAAGATTTTTAAATTATATTATTATTAATATTGATATATAATTTATTATAAAGAAATTTAATAAATATATAAATATTATAGTAATTAAAATAAAACTAGTTTTTATAAAATTTTATTAATTAATTAATAAAATTAAACAATATTATAAAATTATATAATAAATATAGAAGATTTTATAAAATGAATTATAATAATTTAGTTTTATAAAAAAAAAAATATTATAAATAATAATAAAAGTTATAAATGATTTCATAAATTTTAATAAATTAATTTCAATATTTTTAGTATTTAATATGTTTATATATATAGGAAAATCAGATTTATTAATAAAAATTATTATTGATTAAATAATAAAATTGTAAAAAGTAAATAATAAGATTTATAGATATAAAGTAATTAAATTAGTAAGAAATATATTATAAAAATAAAATAAAATAAATTCTTTATATATATAATATATAATTTAAAAATATATTTAAAGATTTTAGTATATAAAAAGATTATTGGAATGAAGAAAAAAAAATGGATAAATCTTTATATTTTTAAATTAATAAAAAGTAAAAATTATAAAGTTAATATAAATAGTTATATTATAATAATATAATTAATATTAATTTGTTTGTATTATAAAGAATTTGTTAATTTAATATTAATATTATTAATAATATATATAGAAAATTATATATTATTTATATTTATAAATGATAATAATAATTAATTAATTATTTAAAAAATATTAAAAACAATAATTTTAAAGTTATTTAAATTAATGATTTATAAATATGGTAGATTAAGAAAAGATTAAAGCTTTAATATTTTATTATTAATGATACTTTAATTTTATTAATATATTTAATAAGATGTATGATAAAAAATATGATTTAGGTTGTATATAGAGAATAAAGATTTTAAAGAAATATTATTCAATATTATAATGTTATTAAATGATATATATATTATATATTTAGGTAAAGCTTTTTTTATTAATAAGTTAATTTTTTTTATTAAATAAATTAAATATAATAAAAAGAAAACAAATGGAATGAATCTAAAATTAAAAAAAAAACAATTAAATAGATTAATGAAAATTAGTATATTTGAAATGATAAAATAAAAAAAGATTTTAATAAAAATAAATTTTTTTAAATATAAATAAATTAATAAATTTAAATATTTAGATATAGAGAATATATATAAAAAATTCAGATTTATTATATAAGATTTTAATAATATAAAAAAATATATTATATTTATATAATTTTTAATTATATAATATTTGATTTATTGATTAGTATTAATAATTATAATTATTATAATGATAATGAAAAATAATAATGTATTTAATATTTATTTATATAATATTATTTAAATATATATATAAATAAATTTAATATTTATCTATTTTATTTTTATATATATAATTCTAAATATAGAATATTTATTAGAAATTATATTTTATACAATATAATCATTATATAAAATTCTAGAAATAGAAAATTATTAATTTAATATATATTTAAATTATTACATTATAAAATTTAAAATAATAATATTGATATATAATTTTTATTTGTTATATATATAAAAATAAGGATTTAGAATTATAATAATATAGATAGATCATACTCTAATTATTGTTAATGAATAATTTATTTATAAAAAAGAATATTATTTAAAAGAAATTGAGTTTTTATATAAAAAATAAAAATAGCTAATTAAAATATATTTGTTTAAATTTAATAATAGCTTAATTTTATTAAAAAGTTCAATAATTATAATAAATTAAAAACTTTAATATAAGAGTTTAAAGTAAATTAAGGATATTAATATTAATATATATAAAATATATAGTAAATTTTAGAAGAATATAATATTAAAAAAGTAATATATTATATAAGATATTTATAATATTTATATTATAACTTATTATTAATTCAAAGCTTTATTTGATTTAGTATAAATTATATAGAATATTGAATTAAAAAATGAAAATATAAAAACATTCAATAAATATATCAAATAATAAAAAAGAAATTTTATAAAAAGGTTTTAATTTATATTATTAAATTTTAACTTTTTTATATATTTATATTTATTGATATATTATATATAAATAATTTTAATTTATTTTTTCAAATTAAATATGTCATTATATTGATAAATAAAAATAAAAATAAAAATATTATATATTAATTTTTAATTAAATATAAATATATTACTTAAATTAGACTAATATTAATACTTTCTATAATAACTTTTTTATATTTATATAATTTATATAATGGTATAATATTAATTTTTTATATGAATTTATATTCTTTATTTTAATTATTAATTAGATTTAAAATAATAATTAAAAAATAATTTATAATGAATATTATAGCATTATCTTGATGATATAAATATAAAAAAATTATAAAAAAAGAATAAATTAATATCAATGATAACTTAATAAATATAATAATAAAAATAAAACCTTATTTAATATTAAAAAAACTTATTAACATAAATAAAGTATTAATAAAAATTAATAAATAAATTAAATATAAAAAAAGATTTTGATTTTTATTTTTTTTATTTTTTTTTTTAAAAAATAACTAAATAATAATTAGTATTATTTATTTAACCTATATATAATTATTACAAAATAAAATAATAAAATATATAATATAAAAAATAATAATAACATAAAATAACGATAATATATAATCTAAACAATATTTATTCTAATTCAATATCAACATATTATATTATATATAAACAAATTATGAAAATATCAACAAAATAAAAGATTAAAAAAAGTTTATTTTATCTTATTTTATATAAATAATTCATAACTTTTATAAAGTTCAACTTTTTATATATATAATATTAGATTTTTAAAGAATTATCAATATTTATAGGATTAAATATATGATCTTACATCATATACTTATTAAAAAGATATATACTCTTAATAATGTATAATATTCTTTTTGATCTTCTTAAATATAATAATATAATATAAAGAATACCCATATTGTACAATTCCATACCCCCAGAGTCATACAAACAATAATAAATATTCAAATTTTATAATTTTAAAATCTATTTAAAAACTATTTTATTTATAATGAATATTCAAATTTTATCATATTTAAATTAAAATTGAAAACCACTTTTTTATAATAAATATTTAAATATTATAAAATTTAATTCTTTTTTTTATTAAAAACTAAAGAATTTATAAATTCTTTTATTATTAAAAGTTATAAAACGTTTTTATTAATAATAAATAAAAATATTTAATTTTATTAAAATTAAAAATTTTAATTTATAATATATATATTAATTAATATTTGTATGATTGTAAAAGAATATAATAATAAAATTTAAAATTATTTTTTATATTATATAATTATATTCAAAAAGATCAAGAAGAATATTGAACGCTATTGAGAATACGTATCTCCTCAACGGGCACGTGACGTAAAGTCACGTATTGACTATACAAACAACATTTTTATTATTAATTTTAAAAAAAAATACAAATCTTTTTATAACATTTTTTTTCTTGAATCTTTTATTTTTAAATAAATAAATATAAATCAAATCAATAAAATGAATCAAATTTAATATTATCAAAATTTCAAAGTGTTTATTTATCTCGAATTAAAAATAAATCTTTAAGTTTCGATTTAATCATTTCTATTATAATTTAACAAATCTGCAAATATATTTTTAAATAATCTTTTGAAATTTCTTCGATTCTATTGAAATCAAAATATCATTTAAAATACTAGAAATAAATAATAAAAACTTCTTAGAAGAATTTAAGAAATTAAATTATTTTATTCTAATACTTTATTAAATAACTTTTTTATTAAATTGTTTGAAAAAATATTAATAAACAAATATTATTTTAAAAACTAAATTATGTTATTTTTTATAAATTGCTAATTAATTCAAAAAATCGATTATCAATATAGTAATACTTTTTATAAATAAAATTCAATTAAATAAAAAATGTATATTAGAAATATTTATTAATTTTTTAATATAAAAAAGTATTGAACTACATAATCAAAAATTAATTATTAAATATTTTAAAAAGATTATTTTTTTTGGATAAAATAAAATAAATAATCAGTTTTAAAAAACTATAAATTAAAATTTATATTTAATAAATAACATAAAAGTTTTTTAGTTAAATCAATGTAAAAATATTATGAAACACTTTTATATTCTTTCTTTTACTTTTGATTTAAATAAAAAAGTTTATCAAAATTTTAATATAAAAGTTTTATTATATATTAATAATATAATTTTGATAATTTCTTCTTTATCTTTTTAAACAAAAAATATTTTACAAAAAGGAATTATTATATTATATTAAAAAAAAGTTATTAATATACTACAATTTAATATTATTAAAGTTAACTTAAGTTATTTTATGAAAAATAAAAAAACTAAATCAATTATTATATTTCTTAATTAAAAAATATTACAATTAAAAAATATTGTAATTAAAAAGTATCATAATTCAAACATCTTATAATTAAAAAGTCTGATTTATTAATTAAATATATAATTTAATATTAAGTTAATATTTAAAAAATGTACAACTATGTATACTAAATAAATTAAACTGAAATTTAATACTTTAATCAAATTTATCAATAAGAATAAAAAATTAAATATAATGATTATTTATTCAATCTATATAATCTATATTATTAATATCATATATTATAATTTAATATTTTAATAAAAAAATTAATGGAATCTAATCAAATCTTTATAATAATTCTAAAATTTAAAACTGAAAAAAATCCTCAAAATCTTTTAAATAATCTTTATATTAATTCTAAAAATTAAAGCAAATTTATTTTTTATATTCCTTCATTTAAAAATACCAAACGAAAAATTAAGAATATATTATTCTAACTAAAATTATATCTATTTAAATCAAAACATAGTTTAAACAATTATTATATATATTTAAAAAAACTTCAAAATATCTATTATTAAAATATTAAAAATACTCAAAAATTCAAAAAAACTAAATAATCTTAAAAAATTTTGATATAAAGATTAAATCAAAAAAGCAAACATAAAACTCCTAAATACAACAATTAAAACAGAACATATCATAAAGTATATTTAAAAAACAAAAACAATCATTAGACTTTAACATTTAAAAAAAACAAAAAAATTAATATAGTAAATGAATTAAAACAAAACAAGAAAAAATGAATATTATTAATAAAAAAAAGGAAATAGATATTATTAACAAAAAAAAATTATTTTAAGAAGAAAACTACAAAAAGTTTAAACAAACAAATAAAGTTAAAAAAGCTGTTTTTCTTTTTTCTTCATTTTAAAGCTAGACCTTCAGTCTCTCTCTAAAACAGGTTAACTATGAAAATATGAATTTTAAATCACCAAGATATTAAGTCTCAATAATCTCATATAGTCAATGCATGAAATAGGACTTTAAACCAAAAAAAAAAGAAAAAAACAATCAAGACTTAATATTTTATTCATTAGAAATTTATATTCTTATAATTATTATATTTTGGGAATTATTATATCGTTGTGATTATTTTATTTTTGAAAAAATTAAGAACTTAGCTTGAAAAAAAAAACAATTTTTTTAATTATATTTTTTTATTTTATTCTTCTATAATTTTCTTTTAGGATAGATTCTTGTGTATTAATTATATTTTCTTCAAGTTAATTCTTCATCTTGATTTTATTTTCTTCCTTTTAAGCATTATAACTGAATAATTATTTTTATTTTTCAATTATTTTTTCTATTCTCTTTTATTTCAATTTTGTATTCAAAAAGGATTTTAGTTTAATTTTTTGAATTGAATTTTTACATTTTTTTATTAAATATTTTTAACATTTTGATTATAATCATTTTGAAAAAATGTTTATATATATATAATAATTTTTCAAAACATGTTTTAATTTGAATAAATATAATGCAATATATTTATATTATAATTTTAATTAGAATAATATATTCTCAATTTTTGAGTTTACTATATTTTTGAATAAATGAACTTCATTTTTTATTCTTTAATCAAATATTTTATTATAAACTATTCTTTTTTATATTTAATTTCTACTTTAATTCATATTAATTGAATTATTTAATCTTTTCTTGATTCATAATATTAATATAATTTAAGATTTATCAAAATAAAATATACAATATTAGGATTTTATTAAATCTTTTCTATTGTTATTTTTATATCATGATATTGGATTCATAATTATAAATTATATATATCAATAGATTATTTTATCTTAATGTTGTGAATATCTTTTAAATTATTTATTTATTTCATATTCTGAATTTTTATGTTTAAATATATATTTTATATATAAAAGAATTAATATAAAATTATGAAATTTTGATATATTATTAGTACATAATATTTTTATCAAATTTAATTTATGAAAGTTATTAATACATAATTTTATAATTTTATAACTTTCATTTATTCAAATAATTTAAGATTTTAATAAAATTTGATTTCATTTTAATTCAAATTTGATTTAAATAATGCTATAATTTATTATAATTATTAAATTATTATTTTTATAAACCTTATGAATTTGAATTTGTTATCTTGTTAGTTATTAATATTTTTGTAAAATCTTAATTCATTTTAAAATTCAATGTATAGTTTAGAAAATATTTGTTTTATATTTATTATGTAAATATTAGTTTAAAGTTTACTAGAAACGATTTATAGTTATTCAAATTTCATTGATTTTATGAATTTTGGTTTTGTTTTATTAGATAAAGCTAAATTTTCAATATTTATATTATTAATCTTTATATTTTTTCAAGATTTTTTCAAGATGTTTTTCAAAATTTATTTTTATTATTAAATGATTTAAGTTTTGTATTTTATTTATTATATCATGTATAATATTATACCATAAATTATTAAATATTTATTTTTAATATAAAATATATCATATATTACAAATCTAAAAAAGGTTTAAATTTTAAATTAGATTATTTTTCAATTAAAATACAAATAAAATTTAAATTCAAAATATATAAAACATTACTATAATAATTATAAAAGATTATGAATATAGACAGATTCTTCATAATAATAAAAAAAAAAAAAAATCAACAAAAAAAAAATCAACAAAAAAAAAATCAACAAAAAAAAAATCAACAAAAAAAAAATCAACAAAAAAAAAAATCAACAAAAAAAAATCAACAAAAAAAAAATCAACAAAAAAAAAATCAACAAAAAAAAAATCAACAAAAAAAAAATCAACAAAAAAAAAATCAACAAAAAAAAAATCAACAAAAAAAAAATCAACAAATAAAAAATCTAACAAATAAAAATGAATCAAAAAATAGATAATTTAATACAAAATATAATATACTGTTTTTATAACCCTTTTAATAATCATATATTATAGATTTCAAAATTGATAGATATAAAACTATATTAAAATATAGAATATTTCTAAATACAAATAAAAATAAAAAAGATTATAAAAAATATATCTGAAAATAAAATTCAAAATCAATCAAAAGAATATAATAAAATGAATAAAGTTAGAAAAGATTAATTTCAAAAGAATCTATTTTATATTTCAAATTTAAAGTTATAATAAAATTAGAAAGAATTTATTTAAAAAGAATTTATTTTATATTTCAAATTTAAAGTTATAATAATAATGGAAGCATTATAAATATATAGAATTTATGATATCAAGGTAAAATTAAAAATTATTTCTTAAAATCTATTTGATAATCTTTAGATTTATAAATGAAAAGAAAACTGATTAAAATAAAATAAAAAAGTAAACATATTAACAATTTATTATTAAATATTGTTATTATAAATGAATTTATTAAATATTATTTTCTATATTATAAGTAACAAATGATATCAAACAATTAAAAAAATATATAAAAAATAATCAAAATAAATCCATAATTAATTTATAAAAAATCAAAGTTATACAAAATTTTGAATTGTTTAAAAATCTTTAATTGTATTATTGAAAAATTTATTAACATCTTTATATCAATTATTGTTTATTAATTTACTATATATTCAATATATGATTATTATTTATAATAATTTAAAAAGTTTATATCGATCAATTATTAAAATCAAATAAAAAACAAAATTTAAATAATATTATAGTAATTAACAATTTGTTTTAATGTACTAAACAAATTTTTACAGATTTCAATAATAAAAAAGTTTTAAATGTAATAACATTCAAGAAATTTATCTTTAATTTCTCGAATAAAGATTAAATTTAAAAACAATATATTAATGATTTTGAAATTTATTATTAAATAAATATACAAATTCAAAAACTATTATTGAAAATATATTATGATTCCTTTTAGTTTAAATATATATAATTTTTTTATTTTTTTTGGGTTTCGAGGCCTGTTTTAATTATTGACTATTTAAGATTATCAAGGGTTAATATCTCAATGATTTAAAATTTATATTTTTATAGTCAATATATTTTAGGGAAAAATTAAAAGTCTAATTTTAAAACAAAGAAAAAAAAATTATTCTAATTCTATACTTTTATTTTTATTTTTTTTCAAAATAATCTTTTTTTTTTTAAATTTTTTTTATATTAATTTATTTTTTCTATCAATCTTATTTTTTTCAATATTTTTAATATTTTGATAATAGATATTTTAAAGTGTTCTTTTTTATATATATGTAATAATTATTTAAAGTATATTTTAATTTAAATAAATAAAATTTGATATATCTATATTATTAATTTTTCATTTTATATTTTTAAATAAAGAGTTTTTTATTTTATTTTTTGATTAAATATTTTATTATAAATTGCTTTTTTCTTAGATTTAACTAAATTAATTAATTTTTGAATTCATTATAATAAAATTAGTTATATTTAAATTTAAATCTTATTATATAATAGATTTAATACTTTTTTATTGTTCATACTTAATATTAATATAATTTGAGATTTCATGAAATAAAATTTCAATTTTATATATTTTAATTTATTTTGTTTTTTTTATAATTTTGATTTATTAATTTCATTTAAAATTATTCAATAAAGTTTTTAATTTATGCTGTAAAAACAAATATATTTAAAATTATATTTTGAATTCCATAATTGGATTTATTATTTTAATCATATAAATAACTTTTTTTTAATTTATTATTATATATAATCTTTAAAGAATTCACATTATATTATTGAATATTATTTAATTTTAAATTACAATTATAGAAAATAATATTCATATTGATTAAATTTTTTTTTAAATTTATTTATAAGTATAGATATTTTTAAATAAAGAGACTTTATGGAAAAATTAATAATTAATAGTTTATTTAAATAATTTTTTGGTTGGTTTTTGATATTTTATCAATGAAAATAAAATATAATTTATTTTTTTTAAAAAAATAAACTAAGATTAATCTAATGATTTAAAAGAATATTGATAAAAATAGAATTTATGAAATATTATTATAATATATTATAATTAATATAAATTTTTCAAAAGTCTTGTTTTGTTAAATAAAATTTCTTTATTATAAATATTAATAAAATATTAAGAAGAGAATTTTAATATTGAAATATTATACTTTTTAATATTAATATTTAATTTAATTTTAAACAAAAACTATTTTAATTTTTATCATTAATATGAAAATTATTTAAAAAACTTTAAAGATTTTTTATAATCTTAAATCTTAAAGTTATCATGAAAATTGGATTAATCTTAATTAATTCTTTTATCAAATTATTAAATTATAATTTACTATATTAATAATACAAGCTATATAGATTTAATGAATAATTGCTGCATTCAGCCTTTTTTTAATATTTATAAATCTAGCTATTCGATAGAATGCCGATTTCGCTTGTCCAGGACTATTTAAATATACTAAATATAGTTGATAATACTTTTTATTTAAAATTTATATTTATTTCAAAATTTACATTTATTTTAAAAGCAAAAATGATTCTATTTAAATTGATCAATCTAACTCATGGTTCTTTAATTTCTTTTTTCAATAATATATAAATAAATAAATAAATATATTAATTTAGAAATATTAATTTATAATGATATCTTTCAAAAAATTTGTTTAATTTATATTTCTTTTATTTTATAAAGATAAAGTAACAAAATTATGTTTAATAATAATATATATAAGTTTAATATACACATTTTTAATAAATATAGAATCAATTTAGAATCAATTTGAAAAATAAAAAAATAAAACATAATATTTTAAAAAATAATTATATTAATAATCTATGAAAAATAATATAGTTATTCTTCAATATATATTCAAATAAATTATAAATAATTACATAAATATATACAATTATGAGAAAGTTAAATTAATCAATGAATAAAATTTGTTAAAAATTAATTAATAGTATTACGATTAAGAATGAATTCAAAATATTTATTAAAAAATATTATAATTATCATAAACATTTAAATAAAAATAATAAGGTTCAATATCCGAGTCTTTTTATATACAAAATCTTTTTTGATTGAAAATTATATTATATAACTTATTTTATCATAATTTCCAAATAAAAAAAAGTAAATTTAGTTATAAAAATAAAATAAAAAAATAAAAAGTTTTAATATACATACAATCAATTTGATAAGAATAATTTATTAATTAATGATAAAAGATTTGCTTCTGCATCATAGTCTAATTTTCAAAAACAATTTTATAATAAATAAAGAATATAAAAATTCAAAGATTATTATAGAAAAATTTAAATACCATTAAAACAAGTAATTATATATTTCATATTAGGGTTGCTTTTTTGATTAATTTGTTTTATAAATATGAATCTGATTATTAAATAAATAAAAAAGACTTTTATTATGATATAATAAAAAGTAATAAAAATCATTATATTTTGAAGAATAATGTTTTAGATTTTGATATTGTATATATATAGATATATCTTATTTATTATAAAATTATAGAAAATTTAATTACTTTTTATAAAGATAATAATAATAATATCATAAAATTTATTTTATATACAAGAAGTATTTCTAAAAAAAGTTATTTTTCATTTTTATTTTTATTAAATATATCAAAGTACAGTAGAACATAAATATAAATAATAATAATATTTATATTAATTTTAGAAGTTATATTAAATTTAATAAAGTTAAACAAAATTAAGAAAAATAGATAAAAATTAAATTGATATAAAACAATATAATTATAAATAAAAAAATATAAATAATATTATATAATGATTATGTTATAAGTGTACAATATAAAATAAACAGTAATATCTAAAAATAATTGAAAATGTTTTTATTAATAATAAATATAAACTAATTGAATTTTATCAAACGAAATAATCAAATTTTATAAGATAATTCAAAATACATATATATTAACATATTTATTTATAATACATAAATTATAAATAAAAAACGATAAGTATAAAAAGTTTGCAGAAACTTTTTAAAAAGATTAAGAATTTTGATATTTTTTCTACGATTTCTTTTATACATAATAAGGATTATTTACATAATGATCTTGGGGTTATCGATAAATAAATCAAATCGAAGATGAAATTACTATTATTATATCAAAATGATTTTAATCAATCATTATCAAATAAGGATTAATTTTATCTAATACATACATAGAAATTTTTTGACTAATGACTTTTTATTTTACATATTTATAAAAAACTTTAAAAAAAAGATTGAAGCTAATCAAATTACCTTTATTTTTGAATAAATTCAATATAGAAACAATACAACAAATAAAATAATGAGAAAAGTGATAAAAGTAAAGAAAATACAACAAAATAAGAATTCTTATTATTATATGATTATAATAATAATAATATAATAATATAATAATAGATATATAATAATATAATAATATAATAATATAATAATATAATAATATAATAATATAATAATATAATAATATAATAATATAATAATATAATAATATAATAATATAATAATATAATAATATAATAATATAATAATATAATAATATAATAATATAATAATATAATAATATAATAATATAATAATATAATAATATAATAATATAATAATATAATAATATAATAATATAATAATATAATAATATAATAATATAATAATATAATAATATAATAATATAATAATATAATAATATAATAATATAATAATATAATAATATAATAATATAATAATATAATAATTTAATAATTTAATATTTTTTATAATTTATATTATTATATATTTGAGTATTACTTTTATATATGTTAATTTATTCGAATTTCATTTCTTATAATTCAAATATCTTTTTTAACTAGAAAAATAAACATAATTAAAAAATGTAATAAACAAAATTTGAATTGATTATTTCTCTTCAAAAGTAATTAAACATATATTTTATAAAATAATTTTCGTTTTATTAAAAATGTCTTTTCGGAGATATATTTATTTATTTTGTTATAACATTAAATATTCATTTTCTTTAAAAAATTTATATAATTTTGAGTATAATTAAAATTTTAAGAGGTAAGTTTTTTTAGTTTTTGAACTTTTAATAAGAATCATTAATTTATTCAAATTGTTTTTAAATATAATAAACATTTTCTATTTTATCATCAAAAACTTCACTATTATAAATAATATAATGGTAATTTAATCATAATGATAAAATATCTTGTTTTTATATATCATATTAATATGTAATGTTTATTTATTCAATCCCCCCCAAAAACACATTAGCTATAAAAATACAAATCTTAAATCATCGAGATATTAAGCCTCAATAGTCTTATATAGTCAATAATTGAAACAGGACTTTAAATCCCCCCAAAAGAAAATGTTTATTTATTAATGAAACTTAAATAAATGATACAAAAATAATATAAAAAATCGAGATTATCAAATATTATATTTATATCATTTCAATTCATTATCCATTATAATATAAATTTTAAAGATCTTTTTAAAACATGACTTCATTATAATAATAACTGATAATTGTAAAAAAAATCTCAAATAATATTTTATTGTTTAAAATCTTTAATAATATTTTGTTCTTTAAAATGTGAATATAAATTACGAACTTTTTATTATTATTATTCAAATTTGAAATTTTAATATTAAAAAAACAAAAATTAAGACTGATTCTTTGTATAAGGAATTAAAAAAAATATTTAAAGATATTATTTTTTGAATTTACAAATATTAAAAAATTATTATATAAATTAAACTAAATATTATGCATTCAATAAATAATATTTATATTGATAAAAAAGAAGATGAAAATATTTGTTTCATTTTGATTTAAATATTCATTATAAACATAAAAGGGTTATTATGATATACATTAATAATTGATTGATTATGAAATTAAATGAAGAAATTATAAACAATTTCAAAAGATTGTTTAATAAATATTTTCATATAAAAGATTTCAAATTTTAGAATTTTGATTTTGATATAATAATCATTAAAATAAGATGAATTCAATATCAAAATTCAATTAAAAAATATTCATTCAAAAAATAATAAATTAATAATCATACTTATAAATATTATAAATTTAACATTAAAATCATTGTTTATTTTGATAAAAATTAAATTACTTGATGCAATTCTTTTATACTAGTATTATCTTTATTGATTTTATAATTAAAGTTTGAAATTTAGAAATTATAAAATCTTTCACGACTTTTTTTATAATGAAAAACGTTAATGATAAAAATACTATTGTAAGAAATAAAAGAATAAAAACTCTTCATTTCTATATACATAATTATAATATAAAGAATATATATAAAAAGAAAGTTTTCTTTAAATGTAATAGAACTTGAATAATTTTGTTATTAACAATTATAAAATAAGAGTCCAAAATAGTATAAATCTAATGATAAAAATCAGATTTTAATAAAACAAATATCAAGTAGCTTTTATTAAATATCAAAAATACTAGTAATTCAAAATAATAGTTTCTATATGAATTTAATTGGAAGAATTAATGAAAATAGATAAAACCTTTTTAAAAAACATATATTATATCAAATTAATATATATTTTTATAACATTATTATAATGTAAATAAAAATGTAAATAGTTATAATAAAAACTTTTGAATTTTTTGAAGTTTTTTTACAAAAGATATTAGTTATATTAATTACAAATATAAAATTGATATTCATTTTCTCATTTAATTTAAAATCCTGTTCCAATCATCAATTATATAAGACTAATTAAATTACCTTAATAATTTTAGCTATAAATTTTCATATATAGTATATCTAGAAAAAAGTTTGAAAATCTTATTCTATTGAAAAAAAAAACATAAAATTATATAAATAATATCTTTTTTTACAGCATTTTTTTATTTTATCTTTTATAATCTTCTTGTTTATCTTTATCTCTTTTTTTCTCTTTTTGTTTGAAGATATTATAATTTTATAAAAATCTTTATTTTTTAAGTAAAATTAATTATTGAACCCATTTCAGTTTTTATATCAAGAAAGAAATTTATATTTACTTATAAATCAATTTTTTATATCTATCAAGTTTATTAAATTTATTTTCAACTTCTAAAAGCTCTTAATATTTTAATGATGAACATTTCAAAAAAAGAATTCTATATATTTATCAGTTATTAAAAATATATTCCAATTTAAACAATTATCATTTAGTATATTTATTTTATAATTTTAATATTAATAATATGTTTTTATTTTAAAATGAAAGTTTGTTTTGTTTTATTCTTTATTTGAATAAATTGTTATAAAATTCATTATATTTCTATCTAAATATTAGTATATTGTTAATTTTATTAATTTATTAACTTGTTTGGCGTGAAAAATATCAATAAAATTGAAAACTTAATATGATAATAAAACTTTTATTTTTTATTTTAATGTATTTTAATATATTAATAATTTTAACTTATTAATTTTAGTTTAGATCATTTGATAAAATCTTTAATTTTTATACCTTTAATTAATTATCAAAAAACATGTTAAATTAGATTTCCACTTTGAAAATATAATTAATTATTTTAATTATTTAAATAACCTTTTTGAAATTCTTGTTATATAAGATTTTAAAAAGAATTTGAATTAAATTATTTAAAACTTTTTATTTTTCATTTCAATTAATTGAAATACTATTGATATTTATCAAACTCTTCTTAATTTTCTATTTAAGTTAAGATATCACAATACATAAATTGCTTAAATGATCTTCTATTTATTTTTTCAATATTTATTGATTAAAATATAACTTATTTTACTTTTAAATATAAACCAAAATCAAGAAATTTATTCAACAATATAATAATTAATTAAAATTTATCAGAAGATTTTTTTACTTTTTATAATAACAAAGAATATTTTAATAACTTCATTTTAATATTTAAAATTCTATTATTTTTAGTTATAATCACATCAATGGCAATAATATTAGAAACAAATTAAATATTTAAATATTATATTCTTTCAAATTAAAATTCAATTTGACTTTAAATAAAAACAAACTTAATTCAATTTCTATAACTGATATAAAAACAGTTCAAAAAACTCCGAAAACTTTGTATAATTCAAAATCCTAGAGCTATTGTACAGGTTTTATCAAGTCTAGTAATATTATATATCAATAAAAATGTATTAATCTTTAGAGTCTTTCTATTAATGTTTAATAAAGAATTTCTAATTTTGAATTATGATTATCCTTTTTTTAATTTAATTCATTTTACCATATTGAACCTATTAAAAATTGATTAAATAGTATGATTCAATAAAATTGTGTATTGATATAATTTATATTCCAAAAGAAAAATTAAACCAAAAATAATATATTTTTTAATATAATAAAATAATAATTATAATTTACAAATATATATATACATAGATTTGTAAATTTTAAATGATTTTAATCATGATTATAATTTTAATTTATATTATATAGAAAAGTATAAATGAAATATAATAGGTTAATTACGATTAAGATTTATCATTTTAATATAAGAATTCTAATGAAGTTGATTTAATATTTTATTGTTTATTGTTAATATAAACGTATTATATATATTGATGAATTTTAATAATATTTTTTTATTTTTAGAGAATTATAATTTTAGATTTATTTTTTAGAAGTTTAATATTTTTCATAATAGGAACTTTTAATAAAATTAAATCGATTTTAAATTTTGTTTATATTATTTAATTATCAATAGATAAGATTTATATTTTATAAGTGAAAGAATTTTGTTTATATGAACTTGTAGTAAATAGTTTCATGAAATATTATAGTTTAATATGTTTGAAACTAATATTAAATTCTAACAAGAACTATTAAAATATTATTATCATTATTAATCTCAAAATAAATGAAATTAAAAACAAAACTTATATATTATTGAATTCTTTTACAATACATTAGAAAAATTTTATAATTATAAACAAAAACTAATACATAAATAAAAAGTAATATTAATTTAATGCTAATAATTATATAACATTTTAAAAGATAACAAAAGAAAAATATAAAATATGATTTTTAACAAAATATTTAAAGATATTATAATGTTAGATTTAGCATAGAAAATATGAAAATATATATTCATTTTTATGTTTTTATTTGATTAAATTTTTGATATATAGTTTATATGATAAATATTTGAATAACTTTTTAAATCATAGGATACTTTAATATTTGAATTTATATATATATATATATATATATATAGTTTTTAATATTTATTATATTGATTATGTTTTATTTATATTATGGTAATTTCTAACTTTGGAATTTACTCGATATTAAATTTTAAATAAAAGTAAACATAAACATAACAATATTGATCATTCTAATCAATATTTATTTGATATATTAATAATATTTAAATATAAACATAAAAATTCAATAGATTTTAGATTTTAATTATAAAATATATAATTAATTGGATAATCATTGTTATTTTAAGATAAAAAGGTTTTTTGAATTATACTAATTTTTTAAAGAAAGAAATCAAATCTTGTCATGTATAATGTTTTTTTAATATTATAAATATATTTTTAAAACTTTGATAATAAAAGGACCCATCAATATAATTGTTAAAATCTCAAAATAGATTTTAATACATGAAATAATATCAAATTCTAAGAATCCTTGAATATAATGTTGAAATCTTTTTAAAACTTTAATATATTTAATAATATTTCATACTCTTGATTTATATAAGAAAAATCAAAATAATACTTTTATAATTGATACAAATAATCTATAAATAGTTTTTTAAAATAATCTTTTATCAAAACTTGTTGTTAAATCTATATTTTATAATATAATATTAAATAGATATAATAAAACTTATAATAATATCAATGTTTGAATTTAAAATAAAGATACTAGTAGTAAAAAGTATTAATAAAAATTCTTTAAATAAAATTAAAAATGAAATGTTAAATGACATTTTGTATTATGTTTTGATGTAAAACTTGATTTATAAAATAATAATTTATATGTATTCCATAAAATATCTTATAATTTAATAAAAATTTGTTTTAAAATCAATTTCAAAATATAAATAAACTGAATTAAATATAATAAATAATATAAACTTATTAAATAAATTATCAATAATAACATAATGTATTGTATTATTATGAAAAGAAATTAATATATGAAAAATTATCAATATATCAATAATAATATTATAATTAAAAACAATTTTAAAAAGATGTTAAAAAAAATTTAAAGATGTATTTGAAATACAAAAAAATACCAAAATATCTAAGATTAAAGTAAATAATAAAACAAAAACTTTTATGAAAAAATCTTGAGAAAATATATAACTTTTCATTATGATAATATTAAATGAGAAAATAAATAGAGAAAAAATAAAAATATATTAATATATTATAATAAATATTATATAAAAAAGTTAATTATTTATTATAATTTCTTTGATCTTTTATAATGATCTTTACAATATAAATTATTTTATTATATAATGTTAATATATAATAATATTTTTATTAAAATAATAAACAAATAAAAATATCAGATTAAAATACAAAAAAATCTAAATATAATTCTATAGAATTCTATACAAGTAATGTAATAAATAATTATAATAAATTCATAATTTTAATATAATTTATTTTAAAAATTCTTTTTGCTAATATTCAATATTGATTTCAAATTAATATTTTAAATTTGAATATTATTAAATAAAAAATAATGATTTAGTTTATATTGAAATCAATTCTTCTAAACAAAATCATATTTTATAAATCAATTTCATTTTTGATAAAATATATGATAATGTGTATATATTATAATGATAATTTTTAAATTTTGATATTATTTTTATATGAATATATTAGATTAAATATAAAATCAAAAATAATAATTATTTTATTTATATAGAGATTTTATAAAAGAATTATTTCTATAATAAAATAGTAAATAACAATAAAAGTTTTAAAGTTTCTTTTATAAAAATATTTAAATTATACATTTCGAGAATCTACATATTATTAATAATAATATTAAGATAATTGATAAAAACTTCTAAATATTAAATCAATTTTCATTTGAAATAACAAAATATATAATTTCATGTTATT